>BSBK01004969.1:0-350000 GCA_027943335.1 Chamaecyparis obtusa | reverse complement strand
AATTTTGTACCCAAAAACCTCAATAACTTCACTGATACATATGATATGATAATGAAACTAAACTGGTAGGCTAAAATGACTAAGATGAACCTCCACCTATGAAATCAGAACATTCTGAGATCGTATGACCAACTTACTAAAAATAGTAAGTTTCCATAAATAGCAGCTCTGCACAAGATAGCCCTAATTGAAAAGAAACCAAAAATATTTTTGGGTGATGCAAGATTTCTCTTACACCCAGGATGCTCCTGCATCACAACTACAACATACTAATGCAAAAATTTCTATATTTGAGTTATTGCGAATTTCTCCTGCTCGTTGTGTAGTTTTAGACAAAGCTCTTATTGGTTCCAATGTTCCCCAAAATCTTGATCTTGATAGGTTTCAAACCATGGTGAGTCACTTGACGTCCCCTCATTACATATCCTTTTTAGAGGAAGATGAATTCACTAAGTCATCCACAAACCCAACCCTTTCATATAGAGGTCATGATCCAAAATCATCATGTCAAATGTGTATTGATAGATGGAGGTGTTGGTCTAAATATTTGTTCCTATAAATTGGTTACACAATTGGGCTTTTCAGAAGATGCTATTGACCCTAAAAATAAGATAACCATCAAAGCATATGACAAACAAGAAAGGAATTCCAAAGGAGTCATTGTGTTACCTATCAGAACCGGATCTGTAATCAGAGATATCACTTGTCAGGTACTAGATCTCCCACTTACCTATAACATTCTCTTAGGAAGGCCCTGGATTTATGACATGCAAGCTATTCCATCAACATACCACCAGTGTGTCAAGTTTCCCTATGATGGATTAGAGGTCACTATATATGTAGACACGTCCACATCTTACAATGCTTTGAAGGAAAGTGTTGACAAACTTGTTCCAAACAACAAAGAATCTTCCACAAAATAGAGTGACATAGCATCCACATTCAAGATGGGAGGTATTACAATAGGGGTAAAAATTAAAGCTACAGGCATGGGAGAGTACACAATGGAACAACTTCTATCTCTCACATCCCTCCCACTTTCACCAAAATCTTATGGACAACCATCAGAGAAAATGAAACCTACAACTAAAGAACCCCAGGTTATCTTTGATGGGAACTTTTTCACAGAACAAGTATCCAAATAGGAATCAAATGAGGAAGAAGCTATATTATCCTGGTTATACAAAGATGATTCTCAATCACAAAAAGTTCAAAAGTGTGACTCTAAATCACCTAAGATTCCTTCAAAATCATATGGACCAGGCCACAAGCTAATGTCTAAAATGGGATACATTGGAAAATGACCTCTAGGAACAAGAGGCAAAGGCATTGTGAAACCCATTGAACATTGTGGGAGGACAAACAAAGATACTATAGACATAGGTTATCAGAAGAAACCTTTCCATCTATGTGGAAACTCTACTCATGTTATAGAACAAATAGAACCAAAGATAGATTCTCAACAAAAGGGAGAAGCCCATCATTCAGATAGTGACGATACAAATACAATAGATGTATTCCCTTATGAATGTATACCTCAACAAATGTTAGACCTCCTAAATGATGAAAAGAAACCTAAATAAGGAGTCAACATGGTAGATACACAAGAACCTACTACTGCACAACAGACAGTTGCAACACAAGAACCAACTGATTCAGAAAATAAACAACAAGATGAAGGTATACCTCTTACAATAGCTGAACATCTGGGATACTCTACTAGTTCTAAGATTGATTCTCATGAATATGAATTCTACTCATATTTTGAAGGTAATCCTTCTTGGGGAATTCATCATGATTTTACACATGTTCTTCACTTTCCCAGAGATCCGGATGAAGAATCCAATGACTATGAATCGAGAGTCATCCTAGAACCATAAGAAGAAAAAATTATCATAGATAAACATATTGATGTCATTCACCAATACGCACCTACAACTGATGTGAGTCTAGAATGACATGAGACACCTCATGAGTTTGATTCCCTTATCACTCACGTAGGATCCAATGATGGCATTGAGATACTTACCGATTTGAACATCTTAGGTAGTAACATTATCCTCAAATTCGAGAGTCGGGTCTAAACCAATGATGGCAATGCTATATGCATAAATACTACCAAAAAATCCTTCCCTTGGCTTACTATCCAATATCCAAAACTTATTGACCAAACATCCCAAGACCCGAACCAAGATATCCATACTTTTCCAACCAACTACGCCTTAGCATGTTGCTTGAATGCAATTGAACCCATGACAATTTCCATCGGCAAACTGAGTGTTAGCATGATAGATTTGAACATCAAATATCTTAGTCAAAATAATAAAAGCAAAAAGAAGAAGAGTTTTGAGGGTGAAAACCAATATGTGGTAGTCTCAGAACTAAAAATAGTAAAAACAAAAGACATATCTGAAGGTGAAAACCTCTTTGAGGCACCTAAGAATGAGATATTTGATGTTATTTCAAGTCATTTATAGGACAAATCACCAGTTTTGATAGAACCAACTCAACCTATCAACTTGGGCACAACATAGGAACCTCAGATAATTCATGTTGCATAATCATTATCAGAAGAGGAAAAACAAGCATTCACTAAATTCTTGACAGAAAAGAAGATCAACTTTGCATGGAAATATTTAGCTATGCCAGGATTAGATCCTAATCTCATCATGCATCATCTCTCTATCTCTCTAGAAGTCAAACCAATCAAGAAAAGTTGTGTAAAATGTACCCTCACATTGCACTCCTTGTCAAAGTTGAGCTAGAGAAATTGCTTAAAGTTAGATTTATCTGAGTCATAGATTATGCAGAATGGATCTCAAACATAGTTCCAGTTTCAAAACTAGATAAATCTATCAGAGTATCCACATCTATTAGAGATGTAAACAAAGCATGTCCTAAGGCTGATTTTACATTACCAAACATCGATATGATAGGGGACATGACTGCAGGATTTGAAATGTACTCTTTAATGGATGGCTTCTCCAGATACAATCAAATCAAGGTAGCTCTAGAAGATCAAGAGAAGACAACTTTCACCTGTGCATGGGGTACTTTCTAGTGGAATGTCATGCCATTTGGTCTTAAGAATGCTAGTGCTACCTATCAAAGAGATATGACGTCTATCTTTCATGATATGATACATAAGAATATGGAGGACTATGTAGATGAAAAATTAGCTAAATCAATGAAAATATCTGAACATCTAGCTGACTTGGGTACAATATTGGACCGAATAGAAAAATTTAGTCTCAGGCTAAATCCCAAGAAATGTGCTTTTGGTGTCACTTTAGGAAAGCTTCTAGGTTACATTGTTTCAAAGAAAGGTATTGAAGTAGATCCAACTAAATTCAAAGAAATCATGGAGATGCAACCTCCTAAGAACATCTGTCAAATGCGTACTCTGCAAGGAAGGATACAATCAATCTGACGCTTCATATCTCAGTTAGCTGACATATCACAACCTTTCACTAGAACATTGCATAAATGTGTGACTTACAACTAGAATGAATAATGTGAGAAGAATTTCAATCATATCAAGAAATACTTGGAAAATCTTCCAATTATCATCCTCCTATTCTGGGAAAGCCATTGATATTTTATTTCTCCATAACAGATACATCATATGGGGCATTCTTGGTACAACATGACGAAAATAAACGGGAAAGAGCTATCTACTATATCTTTCAAACATTGGTAGAATATGAAAAGAACTATTCTATGATAGAGAAGGCATGTCTAGCTGTGATCTTTGCATCACAAAAACTAAGGCACCACATGTTATCTCATACTACACATTTAGTAGAAAAGATAGATCCACTAAAGTACTTATTAAGCAAAGATGCCCTCACAGGTAGATTAGAAAAATGGGTGATGCTACTAAGTGAATTTGACATCGAGTATGTTGAAAGAAAATCTATCAAAGGACAAGTCATCACAGATCAATTAGCTGAAGCACCAATGTTTGATGACCAACCAATGCAAACGGAATTTCCCGATTCCTCTATCATGCACCTATCTTCAGGAACATGGAAGTTATTCTTTGATGGATCCTATACACAAAATGGATCTGGAGTAGGTATCTTATTTATCATGCCACAAGGTTACTCTATTCTAAAGGCATTCTGAATCAAATTCCCTTGTACCAACAATATAGCAGAGTATGAAGCCTTGTTGAATAGAATGAAAATAGAAATTGAATGAAAAGTAACAGAAATGCACATTCATGGAGACTCCCAACTGGTTATTCACTAGGTCAATGATGTGTATCAAACTAAAGATGAAAAACTTATTCCATACAAAATAATGGTAGATAATCTAAATAAATACATCATATCTATAATGTTTGAGAAGATTCCAAGAATGGACAACAAGGTAGTTGATGCTATGGCTACACTATCATCTTTGCTGCACCAACTCGAATATGAGCTACGCTATGAGTTCCTGGTGGAAGCAGTGTCATTCCCTACCTATGATTGTCCAAAAACCTGTATTATCTGCACTATTGTAGGTCATGATTCCTCACACTATAAAACTATCTACTCCTACCTCCGTGACCAAATCTTTCTCAATAACCTTAACCATCATGAAAAATGATACCTTATTTGGAATGCCTCACGGTATGTCATCATTTGTAAGGATCTATACAAGCAAAGTCTAGATGGTACACTCCTTAGATGTTAAGAATGAGAAGATTCAAAATGTGCATTAGAGGAAGTCCACAAAGGTATTTGTGGGTCACATTCCAATGATTTGACATTAGCTCAAAAACTAATTAGGGTGGGGTACTATTGGCCAGATATGGAGAAAGAGGCTGTGAAATATGCAAAGAATTGTCAGAAATGCCAGGTCCATGGTAGCTTGATTCACATGCCAGGTAGAGATCTCATCCCATTTACAATGGTCTTTCCAATAATGGGAATTTAATCTCATAGGGGCTATATATCCACATTCATCAAACGGTCATACCCATATAATCACAGCAACTGTTTACTTTACAAAATGGGTTGAAGCAGTTCCATTGACACAAGCGACTGGAAAATAGATCTCAATGTTCATTCTGAACTACATAATTTTTTAGTATGGTATCCCACACTCCATCATCACAGACAATAGAGGCCAATTCAAGAACAAGGACTCAGACTCCTTATGTTCTAAATTCAAGATTACTCAACATTGGTCATCTGTTTACTATCCACAAGGTAATGGAAAATTTGAAGCATCCAATAAGAAATTACTGAAGATCTTGTACCGCACAGTCAACAAGAATGACACCTAATGATAAATCTATCTCTTTGGGCCTACAAAACAAGTATCAGAATGCCCACTGGGAATACTCCTTTCACTTTTGTATATGGGGCTGAAGTGATACTACCTATTGAGATTGAAATCCCATCACTCAGAATTAGAATGAATGGTCTAGTAATGATGATGATTATAGAGTGTCTAGGTTACAAGAACTCGAACTACTAGATGAGCGCAGGCAAGTTGCATATGATCATCTCAAAGTATATCAGAAAATAATGTCTAGAGGCTAAAACAAGAAAGTCAGACACAAATAATTTTAGGTTGGTGATCTACTCTTGACAAAAAACACTAAAAATCAATCCCATCGAGAATGCAAGGGGAATTTTGAACCCAACTGGCTGGGTCCCTTTGTTTTCACTGCTGCTTTTGGCTATGGAGCCTATCAACTCTCAACAATGTAAGGAGGAAAGCTCTGAGAACCAATCAACATTTGATGAAGATCAAAGACATTCAAGATCAATCGCAAGCCATAGGTCGTAAGATGCAAAAAGAAGGTATGATGTTTATTATGCTAAAAACCAAAAAACTTACCACAGGAAATAAAATTTTCATTGAGACACTCAACATCACATCTACCAATGTTGACCTAAATTTCCTAGAGTTGTGCAATAAGCTCTTGCAGGCAATATGGATGTAAGTAGTTTTCCAGCAGCAGTAATATACTGAGTGTGAAACATGCCTTTGCAGCCAAGGACAAGGGAAAAACTAGCCTCAAAAGAAAGGCCAAGGGAATAATGAGAATACTTTGAAGAATCTAAAAAATACAACATCATTTTCATTCCTACATTTGTAGAACACAATGAGATATGTGTCAATAAATACTCTTCAGTGTTGCACATAGGTTCCTTACCCATCCATTTTCATAAAATTCACATTCTATTATTTTCCACCCCAATTTTTTTTCATTTTGTGTATGATTATTTGCATGTTTATGGATGATTCACTTTATTCATCAAGAAATGTTGCATTTAAACACATAAATCCAATCAAATAAAAGTTCAGATGAAAAGTGTCAGAATATTGAGATGAATATAATGATTCACACACATACAAGTGAATTACCCTAAGCAAAATAACAAACTAATAATTTTTCTAAAGCACCTCTTCATATTTGTAATCACGATCACTTCCCTCCCATGGATATCAAAATTGAAAAGGAGTTACTTCCCCTCCTTCATCCTCATCCTCATGGTTACCTATGAATACACAAGAAGCACAAAGATGGAAGCTAAAAATAATATAACTTGAAAGTCAGATGTCCTGATTTTAGATTCCGGTAAAGAAACCAAATGAAAAAAATAGAATGGCCAACCAATTAGAGTTTCATCAAAAGTCCATGTTAGCATTTGTTACTTTACAAAAGGGGCAAAAATACCAATCCAAACAACTAGCTAATCTTAGCATTCTCACCATTAGCATCCTCTATGGGCTCTACATTCTCCTCATCTTGAAAACTGCCTTCCACCTGGAGAAACATCAACACATGTAATACAATTTTCAGATGTAATGTTGAAAAGTTCCTTAAATCACTCAAAATCATAACAAATCCAAATTTTAAAAAAAAAATACGAAAGAGAATTGAATATGTAACATATAGGTTTCTTTTTCTTTTTCTTCATCTCAGTCAATGTATTAGAAACTATAGATGCATACAAAAACTTGAACAGTTAACATTCCTTACATTCATTATGTATTACGTTGCAGATTACATTCTAATTGAAACATAGAATGGATTACATACAAAGACAAAATTACCATACAAATTTCTTTTAATACTGGTATTATTCATTACCTAAAAGAATTTCCATTTTCTTTGTCACCTTCTCTACTCCTTCATCTGTTACATCTTGTAGCACAACCTTCTTCTTCTTTTTCTTCTTGTTAGGATCAAATGGAGCAAGCTGCAAAGCACAACATACCATAAAATATATATGCAAAATGGAGAAACAACAATCCCAACTTGATTTAAATTAAATAATATTGTATCACAAAATCATGAGGCAAGTGGCAAACATGTTGTAGATATGTATTATGCATCTCTACGAGTCTTGACTATATTATTTTCATTATGCTTCATTAATCCTAGTGAGACCTACGTTCTGATTTGAAATCCCCTCTAAGCTGCCCTCTCACGGGGCTTGTGATTTGTTTTTCCAAACTTGTAAGGTTCCCTATCTCTTTACTCATGAGATTTAATTTTACACCATTTTCTAGAGAAGTGTGTCATTTATTTTTAGAACTGTTGATACTCTGGTTTGTCAACCATATTTGTCACAATTAAAAACTTAAAAAAGAAGAAGCTAGAATTCCTTTTTATTGAATATTTATTCTGCATTCTATATAGATATATTTATGCGGTCTCCCCATGAGCATGATATTCAATATCTTTCCAAGATGGTATACCCCTAGGTTATGGAACTACTTATACAGCTTAGTGCCTTTGCATTCCCACATCAATCAAACTTGTGTAAACGAATCATCTACTTTTACAACTTAGTGCCTTGACATTCATTTTTCATTTTTTTATAACAAACTATTATGATGGAATTTCCTAAAATTTCATTATAAAATCGCATCACGTATAAAGTCATTCAAAATAGCTAGCTAGGAAGTTTGATAGAGAAAACTCACCTCAAATGCTTCTTCTTTCATTTCAATAGGAGCTTCGTCGTCTGCCATCTTCCTTCAATACAACACAACTGCCGAAGGATTAGAAGAAACATTCCGTGGGCAATAAAATTTTATCAAATATAATTTAAAACCCTAGCTTACTTAAATTCTTGTTTTGTCTACCTTAAGCTGGACGACACAAATTGTTGCTCCAAATCGATTTCCCTCTATTCCACCAAAGTCCACTGCAAAATCATTTGAAAGCGGTGATTAAAACTCATTTCTTCAAAACCCAGAAGAAAACCCTCATTACTAAATAAACAACCGAGAAAGATCAACCAACCTTTGCTTATTCCCAACCTAGAATTAATCGTCTCGGTGATTAAAAATGGTGGAATATCTTACTCTGGTGGAAGGTAAAACTAGAATGTTTATAACCCTAATAATTATAGCAAGAATATTATAATGTTAAATTTATTTTTTTATTGTGTATATTTGATTAAAATAATATTATTAATAAATTGATATTTACCTATAGCAATTTATATATTATTATTATTTATAGTGATTTCTTAAGTTAATTAAAGAGTTTGCTTTGGATAGTGTGTTTAATCTTATATTAATAATTTCATATTTTAATTTTTAAATACTTTTATTAAAATATTTTAAGTATATTGATTTCAAAAGATTTTCACGCTTTTATAAAGTAGCTTTTTTCATTAATATTCACATCTTCTACATAATTCTTGTAACTTATTTTATACAAAATCTAATCGTACGTTATTCCATTTCCCTTAAAAAAATTGCATTATATATACAAGCTAATTGTGATGGTTGGAAATTGAGACGGGTAACCTAGGCTCATAAATCCATTTTTCCAATCACATTGGAATACAAAGCCACTAAGAAACTAATATGATTGATTAACCATTTTCTCAAGGGAGCCAAATCAATACATATGCTCCTAGGGCTTCTACTTCTTTATTGCTTAGAAATGAGAGATTGTGGATATACGACTTTTAGCTTAATTCTAAAAAATACTTCAAAAATTAAATCACTAACCCAAAATAAAGAATTAAATTGAGAATGATGTTGTGCACCTGTAATTTGAATTTGAGTTTATTCTAATAGGACAAAGGAAACTAGGTTGCCAGAGACTGAATAACCTGATAAGCTTTTGGATCAGGGTCCTTGAAGACTGTATTTGACTGTGATCCAAATCTAAGCTAATTATCGGAGGATAGGCGACCTGGAGGGTTAGGGGTGACTTTGACTTGCCCCTAACCAAGGAGTCACCCCTAACTCTGTAAAATTGTATGAAATTACAAATAGAGGACTGTATTGATATCAGAAATCTATTTCTTCTATCAGAATTGAGTTTTGACCTATATCTAAGCTTGCAAAGAGAAAAATGGTGTATATGTGGCTATATAGGGTTTTCCTTAATCAACCCCCTACTTTGGTGATTTCAACCTCCATAAATAGCCAATGTTGAAATAGAAATTATGTGTGCTCTTGAATCTTAAGTGTGTTTAAGATTGCTATGAGATTAAAAAAAAATGCAAAATAGTAAACTACATATCTACTAAAGTGTGTTAGAGAAAAACCCTATATGATATTGAAATAAAATATGCATAAGATGGTGTCATTTTCAATGATTGAATTCAAATATAAAGCTTAAATGTACAGATCTAAAAATAACATGAAATCATACCCAATCTTAGGGGAGTAGTACTGTATGCACCCTAAAATGGTCGCCTAGACTTTGGGCCCCATTTATTCAATTTATCAATCCTGAATCAATTTTGATCAATAATCAATATTTTCAACAATATCAATCTCTTGATCGAGTCTTAATTTTGATCATATATTGGATTTTTATCCTATGGGCTAATCATTTATCCTAAGTCTTTATTTACTTAAAAGGAATATTTCCTCCCCTTTTAATTAAATAAAGAGCCCCACCTTTCCCTCTTATCCTAAGTTGCACAAATAAAGCATTATTCCTATTTTACAAAAAGGAAAAAAGTACTTTTTGTCTCACATGAGGCTCAAAAGTCAACACTTCACTCTCATTGGAGGATACTTGTGCACATGGATTGCTCCTCTTTCAACCTCCACCGCCGATTAAGACTTTTTGCCTCTTAATCTCAATGGTCCATTCCTTTGCATTTCTTATAAAAGGAAAGCTCTCTCCTTCATTTGCATATCTCATGTTTTTATGCTAATGTTATGCTACAGGTTTTAGGTGCATTTGGAGCTTTTGAAGATATTGAAGACTTGCTTCATTTCATTACATCATTTAGTTGCATATTTCCTTTGCTTAGTTTGCATGATCATGGCATATTAGCTTAGTTTCCTTTTATGCAATAGAGTAACTCACATAGCTTAAATAGGAAGGTTTTGTAACACTTGTTATTTCCTTTCATAGATTAGTTGCATTGTACTTTCCTTTCATAGCTTAGATTGCATTCTCATTTAGATTTGCATTGCATTGCATATTTGATTCTTGGAGATATTGGCATTGTTGCCCTTGTCTTCATTTGAATCTCTCATTGTATGGTTGACTAGCAAGGTCACTAGTTTGTAGCTCTAGCTGAGAGCAAATTTATCATAGTCCCTTGCAACTCCATGCATAGAGAGCTATGAGCCGCTTTGTGAGGCCTCATTCTTGAGCAACCTTGCATGTAATGGTTCATAGAAGTGCACCTTTTTAGTGTGTACATTTTTGGCACCCACCGTGGGGCAGAGTAGATAGGCTTTGTCCTTTGTTTCGTTGCATTTTCATCATTTTTCAGATTATTTTTTAAAATTTTTGCAGTTCTAGTTTTCTGTCTCAGAGTATCGCGCGATACTTCTTAGGAATATCGTGCGATATACCTTTATATAGTGGTGCGACACTTCGCGTAAGAGAAGAATAGCCTGCCAGTACTGAGGTATATCGCCTGGAGTCGTGCAAAGTATCGCCCGCCCATAGTGCAGAGTATCGCCCAGATTGAGGTATATCGCCCGGCTATAGGAAACTGTGTCGCGCGATACTGGTGAAGTCTGAGGTATATCACCTGATCTGACAGAGACCTGCATTTCTAGTTTTATCATCCTAATTTGATCATTTTAGTTTGCTGGTTTATTTTACTGTATTTAGATAAGTCTAACTTGCATCTTTTAGCTTGGCTCTATCAGTTTATTGCATATTTACATTTGGATTTTGATTTTGCTAACCTTGTTGGTCTAACAAGTTGTGTTTGTAGGTGCTCTCATTGCTTGAAATTTGCTAAAAATGCATGTCAAAGAGGGCTACTAACAATTTTTGCAGGGCTGCCCAAGCATAAAAACAAAAAAATTCTTGCTTGTTTATTTGCTTTCCTTTCAAAGTGTGGCACTCACTAATTGTATTAGGAATCTTTAAAACCTTGTGAAAGAGATTTTGAGGTGGTAGGAGAAGTATGCTCTTCACCTTTAGGTGAATCAGAAAATCTTGACCCATCTTAAGGTTTTGGAAGCAAGGGAGTAATTGAATCTCTTTGCTTGGTGTGTTTGGGAGAAGTTTTTGAGATAGGGGAGTATGCTCTTCACCCTTGAGGTGAACCAAAAACCTTGAACCTCATAAATTATCCATTTTTGTTTAGTTTAGGAATCCTTTAGTGGGCCTGCTCTTGAGCAATCAAGAGGAACGACTCAAGTGGGGACAACCTTGTCATCATTTTCCTTGGTGGCAAGTGATTCCAACTCACTATAATCTCAAGGCTATCAAGGACACCAAAAACCTTGGTAGACATAACACTTATCTTCATTTGATGTGAGTAGCTCATGGGATTGCGACCATGGGAAAAATATTAAACAAGAATTCTTAAGGTACTCTTGAGGCCGCGAGGTCCTAGTCCTTTATGAGGAGCAAGGGGGGTGTTGTGAACAAAAATCCTTATTAAGAACCATTAGATAGAAGCCACCTTGTTTAGCCACTTATCTTCTTAGTGCAAGGATTGATCCAAGTGGTTTACCCGGATCACCTTAAGATACTCACCATATGTGTCCCTTTGGTTGTGTCATTTGACACTTCCACGACAAAGCCAACATCTCTTGTGGGTAACCACTTGGTGTGAGGCAAGGGGGCATCAAGTTGTGGGCTAAGTTGGTAAGTATTGAGCCTTGACTTTTTAGGATAGACTTGCTTGAATTGTCTTCGGTTGTGTGATGCCAGTGTAAACGTTCTCACATACAAATGATTGGTAGCATTCATAGGGTGCTTTTTTTTTTCAATTCCGATATCATAAGTGTTTGTCTTGGCAAGGTTGCTTTTGCCCTTGTTTCAAGTGTTTGAGACATGTTTGATCCCTCACTGTTTGCAAACCTGCCAAAATTCTGCTGATATTGTGATTGAAATCGAAAACATCAAGCCTTAGACTAAAATTTTTGACCAAGCAGACCTAAAAATGCAAATTTTACACAATTTTGGTCAAGAGTTGAACAATTCTGCAACAGTATCGCACTTTGTAAAGTGAAATATCGTGCGATACTTCGCGCTTGCTAAAAATATCGCCTGCTTTGAGAAGAAATATTGTGCGATAGTTCACCCTTGATGGACTATTGCCCGACCTGCCTAGAGTATATTGCCTGACTATTATAAGGTATATCGCCTGGCATAAGGTGAAGTATCGCGCGGTTATAGGTATATCGCCCCAGTAGCCTGGAGTATATCGCCTAGGTAATTTCTGTCGTGCTTGCAATTTGGTCAGTTTCAATTGCTGTTAATCAGGTTAGGTCTTAGAGTAGGCTTCTTGCTCTGACGTTTGAGACCTGTCTTGACTCTAAATTTTTGGTTTTAGTCTTCCGGGATAGCATCATTTGATTTACGAAATCACTTTGGAATAATTGTCAAGTTAGAAGGTCATTCTTGGTGCCAAGGTTCATCTCTAAGATTGTTAGCTACATTCTTGGAAAATTTTAGTGCTCTTATTATCCAAATCGCTTTCATTCAAATCTCAATTTCAATCATATTTTGGCCTAGTCCAACCTCCTGGTTCAAAAGTGCAAGGGTAGTCACCCTTTGATTTGAAGCACCTCTTTGACAGTGTTGGTAAAGCCCCTTTTCTATTTTCTCATTTCTCTTTGGACAATAGAGGCCTTTGATTATCCTAGTTTGGCGCTGACACTTTGAGAGTTCACCTTATCATTGAGAGTATCTTTCTTTCATGTCAATTATGACAAGGTACCAAGTCAATCAAGGGAAGCGACCCCATGTTTCCTTTAGCCAGTTACCACCCGTCAGGACTCGTCGACAGCGTAAGGGAAAAGGACCCCTTTTTGATCAATCACCTAAGAGTGAATTTGAGGTTTGTTTTAATCTGAAAGCTAATCCTAGTGAAGTGAGCACCTCTTTTGTACCACTTTCATCAAGTATGGACATGAGTTACACTTTCACCTGACAACAAAGAGAAGCCATGAATCAAAATCTTTAGGATATCTTCCAACAACATAGAAGAGAGTATGGTGGTTCTTCCCATGCTAGTCCACCCGGGTCACCTCCCAACAACGTGAGGTATTTTGATGCTCACCAACGAGCCGAGAGACATCATAAGTAAGCTCACTTAGATTCAGGGTCACAACACGAAGACCAAAACAATGAATTTAGTGATCACCACATAAATGCAGCCAATGCAATAAGGCATTCGAGACCATCCTCCCCACTTAAAGACACCTCGCGATATGCAAATACAAGATTGAGAAGCATTGAGAGGGAGAAGCAAGCCTATTTAGATGAACAAGCTGCTAAAAAGGAAAAATTCAGACAACTAGAAGAAGAGGAACGTGCGTTGTTGGATATAAAGAAAAGAGTCACCCAAGAAGAAGAAGATAGACTCTACACACAACAACTCCAAAGCCGATTTAATGGGAGGGGCACCAATAGTGGGACCAACTCACCCCCATCTACCCCTTCGCCAAGTCCTAGAAGAAGATCAAGGACACCCCCACGATCCCCAAGTCCTAGAGGAAGAAGGGTTTCAAGATATGATCATCATAGGAGACGATCACCTCATAGACATTCAAAGCAACCCTCCCAATGAGCACATCATGGCTCACAACATGGAGGAAGTTACGCCAAATTTGATCATATGGATTTTATGACTATGCAATAAGAACCATCCTTTCAAGCATACGTGGAACAGTATGTGGAACAAAACAAGGATCAGTTCCTAGAAAGCCTTATCAACAAAGGTGCTAAAGTTCCATATGATTTTGACGTCCACCAAAAGATCAAGAAACAGAATCCTTCGACCAATGAGGTGATCATGCAAATGCAGAAGGACATAGAAAGGATGAGGGCTCCTAAGAGCACATTTAATTTGGACTCCATATGCCCCAACCCGATTGACAAAAGTGTGGTGTTGGTTGAGTTCCCTAAGAAAGTTGAGTTTCCAACCTATGACAAATATGATGGCGTTGGTGACCCTCATGACCATGTTCGACAGTTTTACATAATGAGCTTTTCTTTTCATCATGAAGACTCCTACTTGATGAGATTGTTTCCAAGGAGTCTCAAAGGCCAAGCTATGGAATGGTTCACCAACCTTACTCCTCCAGTAAAGTCATTTAAAGAACTCGTCCAAAGATTTGTTCAACATTTTGCTTATAATCCAGCAAGGTCGGTCACAATGCTTGATTTGTGTAAGCTTAAACAAAATCAAGGAGAATCTTTTGTCACTTTCCTACAAAGATGGAGACGTTTGTGCTCAAAATATCCCAGGACAATTCCTGAGGAGGAAAGAATAGACATCATTGTGAGTAACTTAGTGCCAGAATTAAGATATGAGGTAAGAAAGATACCATTCAATTCTTTCGATACCATGGTAGAAGTGGCATGTCGCATAGAGGATGTCCTAAAAGAACAAGGAATTTTGGCTAAATCAACTAATAACAACAATGGCCAAAACAACAACAATCATGGTTATAAGGACAAAAAGAACTCCTATTGGAACAAGAATAAACAGGTGGTCAATGACAGAGTTTTTGACTCACCACAACCTAAGAATGAAGGAGTTCTTAATCTCTCCAATGCGGTACAAGCCATGAAGCTGCAAGCGTCCTCAGGACAACAAGAGAATAAGTCCAAGTATAAAGGGAAACCCAAGAAGGAAAAGAGACAATTCACCAAACTTGGGGACTCCTATGCCAACATTTTCAAAACACTAATTGCTCACAATTTGGCGCAACCTCAGGATCCTGCCAAGCACCGTATACCCAATCCTAAACCTCATTGGTGGGATGAGAAAGCCTTTTGCATCTTCCACAATGGAATTGGACATGATATCAAAAATTGTTTTAGGCTTAAACATCTTGTCCAAGACCTCATTGAAAGCGGGCGATTACAAGTTGATGGTTTAACCACTAATGTGGATCATAAGGCTTTTAAGGAACCCTTGCCCAAATATGAAAAAGGGGGAAATTCTAACAACAAGCATGATAAGGCTGCTATCAACTATACATACGCAAATGCTGAAAATGTGATTAACATGCTTGAAGTGGCTGACGATAACATCAACATGATGAGAGGGAAAGATCCTTATGGATATGCTATGGACTCAACTCCTATGACTGATGAAAGACCTGCTGTGGTGATAAGAGGTCCTCACTCATGAAGAATGCCCCAGTCCCTCAATGCTGTCACCAGGGGTCAGGCCCAAGCTCCCATTATTATCAAAGGTCCTAGCACTAGCAAGTCTAAGTAGCCCATGTCCAAGGGCGTTCCTCCTAAATCTGGTCCTGATTCTAATTATAATCTTATTGAGCAATTACAATGAACACCCGCGTAGATATCTATTTTTGAACTTTTAGAATTGTCCCCTAAGCATAAGCATGTCCTTGAAGACGCTTTGCGAGCAGCCAGTGTCCCTAACAACATAGATGTAGATCAATTCCAGAATATGGTCAACCATTTGGTTAGCCCTCATTACCTCACCTTCTCAGAAGAAGATGACAAATCCATCAGTCACCCACATAACTTGGCCTTACACATCGAAGTCATGATTCATAAAACTCGTGTCAGGCGTGTACTGATAGATGGGGGTGCGAGGCTCAATATTTGTATCATGAGTTTGTTGCTGGCTCTAGGATATTCCGAGAACGTCATTGACACAAGGAAAAAGATCATAATCAAGGCATATGATGAAGCAAAAAGAAGTTCTAAGGGATTGGCTATTTTTCCTATTCGCATTGGTCTAGTAGAAAAGGATATCTTATTTCAAATTGTTGATGTCAGACCTTTAGCCTACAATATTTTGCTAGGTAGGCCATGGATTCATGAAATGCAAACAGTCCCATCAACGTATCACCAGTGTGTTAAATTTCTCCATAATGGTGTAGAAATTTGCATACCTAGAGATAGTGCTTTGTCAGTTAATAACATTTCTACTGGATCACATGTACCTTTGAATAGGGAAGCTGACAGTCCTAGTAGTTCACTTGAACAATGCAAGCAGAAGTTTAAGACCATAGATCTTGGGATGGGAGATTATAAAATTGATTCTTTTACAAAAATGTCAATCTCCCCTAGGTCTTATGGGAGACCATCACCAAATATGAAACCTTCATCATCAGCAATGACATTATTTGAAAAATTTGTTGAGTCTTCGGTTCCTATTCAGGAAGAGAAAGAGGAAGTTGTCGTAAGGGACTGGATCTATCACGAGGAAAAATACAAATACAATGAGAATTTTGCTCCTTCACTTGAAGCTTATGGGAGAGGGTATACACTGGTCAAGAATATGGGTTATCCTGGATATGGTCCCCTTAGCCATAGGTTGGATGTTAAAGCTGAGCTTGTTGACCATGCCCTTTTTGGATGCAAGAATAAGTCCACGGTTGGCCTAGGTTTTGAAAGTAAGAAGAAGAAAGGTGTCCCTGTCCCAGCTGCGATGGAAAGTGACAGTGATTCAGATGACACACCTAATCTCTCTAATCAGCATGATATGTCTGATGATTGGGTGCCTTCAACAAATCTCCTTTGGGGAGATTCCACAGATTTGATACTTGACAGTCCTACTATCCCCGCTGCGACGGATAGTGACTATATGGCTGCTAGATCGATAATGGAAAGTGTTGCTATCCTAGCTACGACGGATAGTACCAATGCTAGCACTAGAGAGGGGGAAACCCTTCCTAACCTTGAGGCTTCTACATCATGAGGCCCAAATGATGATTCAGACACAGACTCCCATGAATATGAATGGGACTCACTTTCAGATGCAACAGTTGATTTGGACATAGATATTGTCCATGCTTATAGTACCCAACCCGATGCGGCTAACGAGCTTAGTGTAGGACTAGAGGATTGCACTCCTCAAATTGCCTTAGTGTACGACGCTTCGTTTGGTAGGATGAGTCCTAATTCGGGTATCTTAGGAGAGGACTTGATGAATCTCGATTGTATGGTCACCAGAGATAGCACCTTTCGCATAAATAACATTGAACCAGTCATTGACCTACACCTTGTTCACTATGACCTAATCGACTGGTCTTAGCACCATCAAGAGCCTATATTCCTCACTTTTCAGAATGATTACGAAATTGCCTGCTATCTGAATGCTCTTGAACCCGTGGCTTCTTCCACCAGTGAACCAACAACAAGTATGATAGAGCCTGATATTAAGTACCTCAGTCTAAAAATAAAAGAGAAAGAAAAAAAGAAAAAAAGGTCTGATGGCGAAAACCACTTTGTGGCGGTATTAGAACCAAAAATAGTAAAAAGAAATGACGTATCCGAGGGTGAAAACCTCTTTGAGGTGCCTAAGGATGGGGTACTTAATAACTTGCCGAGTTATTTCCAGGATAGATCATCAGTATTGATTGAGCCAACAAAGTCAGTCAATTTGAACATAGAAGAAACTCCTCAAATAGTTCATCTTGCTCATTCTTTATCAAAAGAAGAGACCAAGGCATATATACAATTCTTACAAAAGAAGAAAATTAATTTTGCATGGACCTATTTAGACATGCCAGGGCTTGACACAAATCTTATAATGCATCACTTATCCATAGCTCCAGGAGTCAAACCAGTGAAAAAGAGACTCAGAAAAATGCATCCACATGTAGCTCTCCTTGTCAAAGTAGAATTAGAAAAACTTTTGAGAGCTGGATTCATCAGAGCCATCGATTATGCAGAATGGATCTCAAACATAGTACCAGTTTCCAAACATGATGGGTCCATTCGTGTATGCACCGATTTTAGAGATTTAAACAAAGCATGCCCAAAGGATGATTTTCCACTTCCTAACATTGACATGATAGTGGACATGACAACGGGCTATGAAATATACTCTCTAATGGATGGTTTCTCAGGATATAATCAAATTAAAATAGCTCCCAAAGACCAAGAGAAAACAACGTTCACATGTGCATGGGGAACCTATTGCTGGAACGTCATGCCATTTGGGTTAAAGAATGCCGAAGCAACCTACCAAAGAGCTATGACCACTATCTTTCATGATATGATGCACAAAAACATGGAAGATTATGTGGATGATACCCTGGCTAAATCAAGAAAATGGGACACACACCTCGATGATCTGGAAGTAATTCTAGATCGCATGGAACAGTTTCAACTCAGATTGAATCCAAAGAAGTGCGCATTTGGTGTCACCTCAGGCAAACTTTTAGGATTTATAATATTAGCAAAAGGTATCGAGGTTGATCCCGAAAAGGTCCAAGCAATTCTAGATATGCCACCTCCTCAAAATATCAGCCAAATGAGAAGTCTTCAGGGATGTCTTCAATCAATTAGGAGGTTTATTTCTCAGCTTGCAGATAGAGTGCAACCCTTTAACAAGACATTGCATAAGGGTGCTTCTTGTGTTTGGAACGAGGATTGTCAAAAGAGCCTAGATCATATCAAATAATACTTGGCTAATCCTCTGATCCTAATGCCTCCTATTCCAGGGAAACCATTGATCCTATATATTTCAGCTACAGACACTTCTCAGGGAGCACTGTTGGCTCAATTAGATGATACTGAGAAAGAACGGGCCATATACTATATCAGTCGTACTCTAGTCTCCTATGAGATCAATTACAATAACATTGAGAAGTCTTGTCTTGCAATGGTGTTTTCCTCTCAAAAGTTGCGACACTATATGCTTGCTCATACCATACATTTGGTTGCAAAAATTGATCCTCTTAAGTACTTGCTTAGTAAGGCTGCCCTCACGGGTAGACTTGCTAAATGGATGATGGTCCTAACTAAATTTGACATAGAGTACGTTGAAAGGAAGGCCATAAAAGGGCAAGCTATTGCTGACCAATTAGCTGATTTTCCAATTCAAGATAGTATGCCTGTTCAAGTGGAATTCCCAGATGAACACATCTTGTATATGACTACTCGCACTTGGAAAATGTTCTTTGATGGTTCCCGCATGCAAAATGGATCAGGTGCTGGAGTATTATTTGTTTCTCCACATGGGTACAATATTCCAAAGTCTTACAAACTTTTATTCCCATGTATGAATAATATTGCAGAATATGAAGCTTTAACCAATGGCTTTAGAATGGCTATAGAATGGAACATCACAGAATTACATGTCTTTGGGGATTCCCAGTTAATCATCAACCAAGTCAATGAGGATTATCAAACCAAGGATGATAAATTGATACCCTACAAAAAGATGGTTGACTCATTGAAGCGTTACTTTACCTTTGTGACGTTTCAACAGATCCCTAGGACAGAGAACAAAGCTGCAGATGCCATGGCCACATTAGCTTCCCTTCTTCAGTTGGAGACACATGAATCCAGATTTGAATTCCTGGTGGAAGAGCTACACCATCCCATCTTTGACTTGTCTGAAAGCCATGTCATTTGTACCATTGTCACACACGAGTCTTCCCGGTATGGTGCTGTCTATTCATATATTCATGATGGCATCATCCCTGACACATTCAACTGTTCCAAATGTCAAAACCTCATCCGTAACGCCTCTCGCCACACCCTTATCTCTGGTGATTTATATAGGAGGGGTTTAGATGGGACGCTCCTTAGGTGCTTGGAAAAGGAGGAATCCAACCAAGCATTAGTTGACATCCACGAGGGCATTTGTGGTGGACATTCTAATGGTCTTGCCATGGCCCGAAGGTTGCTTAGGGTGGGATATTATTGGCCCATAATGCAGATAGACGTAATAGCCTTTGCTAAGTTGTGTGAAAAATGTCAAAAACATGGAAACCTGATTCATGCTCCAAGTAGGGAGCTGATCCCTTCTGTTTTTCATTGGCCATTTCAGCGCTGGGCCTTTGATCTGGTTGGGCAGATTCATCCCAACTCATCAGGTAGACATAAGTTCATTATTACTGCCACTGACTACTTCACAAAATGGGTGGAAACTGTGCCACTTTCTATTGCTTCAGGGAAGACTATCTCTTTGTTCATCTTGAATCATATTATTTGCTGATTTGGAGTGCCTTCTGAGATTATCACTGATAACGAAGGTCAATTCAAGATTAAGGACCTAAAGCATTTATGCAAAAAGTTTAAAATCAAGCAACATTGGTCCTCCATCTATTTTCCCCAGGGAAATGGATAGGCAGAAGCCTCTAATAAAACCATTCTTAAAATTCTTCATAGGACATTGCATAAGAATGGTAGGGATTGGCACTTACAAATCAATCCAGCACTATGGGCTTACAAAACAAGCATTCGCACACCTACAGGAGCCACTCCTTTTTCTCTTACCTATGGCGCTGAAGTGGTATTGCCTTTAGAAGTCAAGATACCATCACTTAGAGTCTCACTCAAAGGTTTGATTACAGATGAGGATTACCGCGCCATGAGGTTACAGGAACTAGAACTTCTAGATGAGAAGCGTAAGGCTTCCTTTGATCATATGAGAGTGTATCAGAAGCGTATGTCCAAGGCATTCAACAAGAAGGTTCGCCCTAGAGAATTTCAAATAGGTGATCTTGTTTTGCGAGAGAACCCTAAGAATCAACAGAACAAAGAACAAAAGGGCAAGTTTGAACCTAACTGGCTTAGACCATATGTCATCACAGCTACTTTTGGTACAGTTGCATATTTACTGTCAGATCCCGATGGAGAACAGCTCCCTGATCCCATCAACATTGTGCACCTCAAGAAGTTCTATCCTTGATGCCCATTTCTGTCTGGGGGCATCCTTTGTACATATTTATTGATCTTGAAAAAAAATACCCCAAAAAAATTGATATATGATGCTGAAAAAATCTTTAAAAGCATATACAGTCTTGAAAAAATACAAAAAAATCAAAAAAAAAAAAAAATCAAAAAATTCAAAAAATAGAAAAAAGTGCCTTGGTGAAAACCTAGAAACAGGCGCCTTGGTAGCAAAAAATCCAAAAAAAAATAAAAATGAAAAAATGAAAAAAGATTCCAAGTGGTGAAAACCTGGAAATAGGCGCTACTTGAGGCCTTTGCACTCCTATTTGTTAGCATGCGTCCTTGACACTGAGCCTTTCCCTCATGCCTTGACCTTATTTGGCTTAGTCTGGAATTGGTCTTTGTCTTTGTCTAGGGGGCATAACTGTTAGCATTGGTCCTTTAGGTGCGTTTGTCTCTTGGGGCATTTCACAACAGGTGTTTTTCAACACCACCCCAAAAAGTGTTTTTCAACACTACCCTTGCGTCGAGTGTTTCTTAACACTTATCAGATGTCTTACCCAATAGTCTAGTATGATGCGACGTTGCTCATTTGCAAATGTGATACTCATAGTTTGACTCTATGACCTACACACACGCACTCAAACAATCAATTCGCTTGAGATATGTTGAATTTATTTTTCTTTGTGTGTTGTCTATGAAGATTTCTTTGATGAGTGGTCTCTCCCTGAGAAGTTTTCGATGATGCATAGCTAGAAGACTGAGGGTATGAGAACATGTTTTATTTCTTTGTCTACTTGTGGGTATAGTTTGTTGATCCTAACTGTCATGAGCATTTATGCTGGTCCTACTTGACACTATGGATTGACAAGGTATTATCCTTGACTGTTTTATGCGAGTGCATTCTCCTAGTTATCCTGACTTTCATGTGTCTTGATACAAACATAATTTTGCCATATCAAACTTAGGTAATCTCACTGCACTAGTCATCTTGACCTATATGTCTTTGATGCCTAGGTGAGATTCCCACATTCCTATCTGATAAAGATCATATTCACATCCACATAGTTATGCTAGTGTGCATTGTATGATCTTACGACGCTACCAATAACACTCGATGATGATAATTAGATGTCTATAAGCGTTGTGACCTTGCAAGTCAACCACTTTTCATAGTAGCTTGCATTCCTAGGTTCATGATAGTCTAGTTTTGCATTTCTTGCATATGGAGAGAGCTCTCCTTTTCATCTTACGTGGACCTGTCAGCTGACTGCGCTCACCTTTCCTTCTTCCTGATCATGTCTTTCACTCCTTGTCTTTTTCATCTCGAACCTATTCTTGTTCATCACAAGGGGTTAATCATATCATCATATCTATATCACAACTGTCATTTCTAGAAACATGAGTCTATACCATACACATGAGAATTAAACATACATCTATGAGAGAGAACATACATAAGCATGTACATAAGTATTTTGAGCAAAATGACAAGATAATATACATAAACTGATACATCCATCACAAGAGAGACATAAACACATCATACAATCAAACATCTAGTAATCTCATATATACATCAATGTCATGATACAATATACAAATGGGATCCCATAATCTGGATCAATGTCTCAAGATATGTATAAACATCTATCAACCTAAGACCTAACCCTAGGACTCGCTACCACCTTCGTGAGGAGCTCGTGGTGGTGGAGGAGGCATGGCTCTCCTATCAAGTACCGCATCTGATACCCTTGCCCTCTGAGAATATGATGGTGCTCTCTCACCCTCTGGAATGACCTACAGGTAGATTATGTGATAATATGTTGCTCTCGCTGACTTCCATCGGATCTCTAGCGCATTTGCCTGTGCCATCGCCTCACGGCGTGCTATCTCTACCCTGAGATCGGCTATCTGCTGATCTCACTCTGCTTTCAGATCTAGTAGTTGCTGATCTCTCACTGCTATGGTAATCCGGAGCTGCTGCATCTCAGCCTCGAGAGCCTGTATCCTCACTCTCAGCTCATCTCCACCTGCAGGCTGGTCCTACTGTGCCTCTGCCTGTCGACGAGCTGGTCTCGCCTCATCCTCGGGCATCGACGATCTCTGTCCCTGTGACCATTTTCGGCCACCTGATCTCGATCCCTCTCCTTTCTCCATCCTTCTCCCTCTCCCCCTCCCGCCATCTCCTCCATCTCCTCCATCCCCTCTGTCCCCTTCGTCTCCTCCGTCCCCCCCGCCATCTCCTCCGTCTCCTCCTTGTGCTGGTACTTGTGCATTCGATATCGTAAATCGAGGGAATGGTGCCCTCCGCAGCTCTGCCCTATATGCTGCATCAGCCCCCGCATCTGCCACATCTGAGAAATACTCCGAAGGCTCACTCTTGATACCTGTTGTCTCTGTGACAGCCTGTTGATAGTCCAACATGGGTAACCACCCATGACCCTCCTCATCCCTAGCCCTGGCATATGTAGTAGTCTCTGTCGAGACTCACTGCTGCCTCCCAAACTCTCGCCACACCTGAGTGATACAAAATCTCTCCACTATCTTGGCATATCGCCCTACTAGTGGCTGAGTGCACATCATATAGCTTAGCTCATCGGCTGCATCTCCCCAGACCTCCACCTCCCTGTATGGCCTCCATGTGAAAGAGGATATCTCATCTAGGATCCTCCTATAATATGTCACATCCCTAGTATGGGCATGTGATATGAATCCTAGGTACCTGTATATAAAGGGGTACCTCCTCTTCCTTGGCTGAACTCTGGGGCGCACCACAGCGATGTGCTCCCAAGCCCACACCTGTGCTAGGATGGCACCGCAAGCCCAAGTCCGACCGTCCCTGTATATGATCTCATGCAGCTCGTGATACATCTCTGCCAGTATGGCAGGACCCCATGCCATCCGACGAGGCCTGCCTACCAAATCCACCAGTAATCTAGCCCATCCCAGCGGGAAATCCTTCTGACTGCAGTCAGTCATCAGGATCTGCGAAATGATAGACGCCACTATGCATGGCACTGGATAATCTCTGCCAAAGTCATCTATCAGCCTCTCCTAGCTGACATGCCTGTCCAGAATAGTAACATCATGGAACATCTCCTGGACCAGTCAGCGCCCCTCAGTGGCATCCTGATCATAGTACACCTGTGCCAACAAACAAATCATGTCAATTTTCATCATATGGAAATATTACATTTATGATTATATATCAAAACATGATTATACTCACAGGCTCGCCATGGCATGGCACTCGTAGGATCCTGTAGACATCCTCTAGAGAAATGGATACCTCTCTGGTAGGCAAGTGGAAGGTGTTGTGCTCACTATGCCATCTCTCGGCAAGAGCAGTCAACAACCCATGGTCAGCCCTGATATATGGGAATCTCAACAAATACTAAAATCCCATGGCCCTGATATCGGCATTGCCCGGATCATCCAAATCTCAGACACACCACAACCCAGTCACCTTCGGCGCTCTGATGATCAGCGCCGGAAAGACCTCCTGCAAGCCAAAAAACTAAGCCAGTTGTTAGCACATATCATGATGGATGTCTAAAAATCAGTATAAAACATCTCTAAAACGTAACATTGTCTGGACCCATGTCATTTTTGCTCAAAAATGCGTCAAATATCAAATTTCTAACTTGGGCGATACTATTTTTTAGAGAAGTATCACGCGATACTTCTCCCTATAGCGGGGTGATATACCTTAGGCCGCGCGATACTTCATTCGGTGTTGTGCGATCTTTCACCCAGTATCGTGAGATACTGGTGCCTATGGTCGCACGATACTTTGGGGACCCGCGAAGTATCGCGCGACACTTCTCTCCAAAGGGTGCGATACTTCTAAAGTATCGCGCGATCTTTCGCCCAACTTAAAAAAATTTTAAAAATGTGCTAAAAGGGTATTAAATGCGCAAAATAACTCAAAAAGCTCAAGTTTTTCGAAAACATACCGGGGCAGGATAGTGTGGTGGCCGGTTGTGCAACCGAGCGAGCTCGAATCGATGCTTGTGGACAGAAACTCCTGCTTGCTAGGCCATTTTCTCTCTCTAAAGCTCTCAAGATTCTCAAAGCACTATAAGACAAATGATTTTGAAAATGACATTTTAACCCTTTTTATAGCATTTTGACTTTTTGACCAATTTTCAAAACCCCTCGGAATTGCGCAAAAATTGCACCCCTAGCTAATTTCAACATTCTGGATCTATTTTCGGACTCGAAATCAAAATCTAAGGTCATCTTGATAGTCAAAATCACATTTCAAAAATCTTTCCTTCTTCTGCGCAGTTGGCTAAATCTTTTGAGGCCTAATCCTTCAATCTTTGTTGGGGCATCGTCATTTCTTCATTTCCATGTCTTCCAAACTTCTAGTCTTTCATTCATCTTCATTTCATTCCCTCCTTTCTCACGTTTGACTGCATCTTTCTTAGTCAGGCTGGGGCATGTTTCATTGCCTAATGGTTAACCTATTGACCCTTCCCTTCGATTGTGATTTTATTATGATTTGATCAACCTTATCAATTTTTTGTCTCTCCTCTACTTGATTTCGATTTCGATTTCAAGGGGGCAGTATTTATGGGATTCTTATCCCTAATTCCTTGATTCTCTTGATTCAGACACCTTTTGTGAGCTTTTGCTCAAATTTGAGATTCTTATCTCTTACTTTGAATGTGATCCTGAATCAACCTCATGTTCAAAGGCCTTTGTTTATGCCTTGTCCAGATATGATCCCGAATCGACCTCATATTTGAGTTATTTTGTGATCCCAGATCGATCTCACATTTCAATTCTTCTTTGACTGCATGTGTTCCCAAATCGATCACACATTAGTCAAAGAGGGGAAAATGTATGCACCCTAAAATGGTCGCCTAGACTTTGGGCCCCATTTATTCAATTTATCAATCCTGAATCAATTTTGATCAATAATCAATATTTTCAACAATATCAATCTCTTGATCAAGTCTTGATTTTGATCATATATTGAATTTTTATCCTATGGGCTAATCATTTATCCTAAGTCTTTATTTACTTAAAAGGAATATTTCCTCCCCTTTTAATTAAATAAAGAGCCCCACCTTTCCCTCTTATCCTAAGTTGCACAAATAAAGCATTATTCCTATTTTACAAAAAGAAAAAAAGTACTTTTTGTCTCACATGAGGCTCAAAAGTCAACACTTCACTTTCATTGGAGGATACTTGTGCACATGGATTGCTCCTCTTTCAACCTCCACCGCCGATTAAGACTTTTTGCCTCTTAATCTCAATGGTCCATTCCTTTGCATTTCTTATAAAAGGAAAGCTCTCTCCTTCATTTGCATATCTCATGTTTTTATGCTAATGTTATGCTACAGGTTTTAGGTGCATTTGGAGCTTTTGAAGATATTGAAGACTTGCTTAGTTTTCATGATCATGGCATATTAGCTTAGTTTCCTTTTATGCAATAGAGTAACTCACATAGCTTAAATAGGAAGGCTTTGTAACACTTGTTATTTCCTTTCATAGATTAGTTGCATTGTACTTTCCTTTCATAGCTTAGATTGCATTTTCATTTAGATTTGCATTACATTGCATATTTGATTCTTGGATATATTGGCATTGTTGCCCTTGTCTTCATTTGAATCTCTCATTGTATGGTTGACTAGCAAGGTCACTAGTTTGTAGCTCTAGCTGAGAGAAAATTTATCATAGTCCCTTGCAACTCCATGCATAGAGAGCTATGAGCCGCTTTGTGAGGCCTCATTCTTGAGCAACCTTGCATGTAATGGTTCATAGAAGTGCACCTTTTTAGTGTGTACAAGTACAAGTCAATCATTAGTTGGTAATCTCCTATTATCTTTCAATATTCCTTGAAAGATTCCATGTTGATGTTGATACGTAATGCTTGATGTTGATGTTGATGATGGAAATAAAATGATCTTGAGCCTTGTTACTTGTTGATTTTCCTTGATTTGTAGATCTTCACTTCATTTTATGTCTTCAAATTGTAGAGCCAAATCTTCACAATTGCTTCCATTGCCCAAATGAAATGAGATGACTTTACTTTTATAAAACTCTCAAGAATTTTTGGGGTGCAAAAATCAATGGAGGCCAATGAGGATTTAGGAATCTTACTAAAACCAAATAACCTTTACCTAATTTGAATTTTGGGCCAATTCCCAAGGTCAAGGGTGACTCTTAGGTCAAGGATGGCCCAACTTTCCTTTGACCCCCTGTATCGTCGGAAAATGGAAGCACTTCCATTTAGGACCAGTTTAGCCCTCCGAGTAAGTGGTCTAGGGTCATCTCAAGCACCTTGAGTGGGCATTTGACTGGATCTAGCTTTTCCCCCCCTATTCTGCTTCTCTCCTCACCTTTTTCTAGCCTTTTTCTGGCACCTTATCTTAAGGATATGAGATCTTTGATCTCAAGGTCAAGGTCGACCTCAAACCTGACCTAGGTCAGAGTCGACCTCGACCCTGATCCTGGGTCTAAATTTCAAATCCCAAAAGTTTCTAGATGATGATCTTTGGAAACTTTTATTTCCCACTTTCGAGCGGCTGTTTTGGATTTCAGAACAGTAAACTCTTAAATTATATTTAATCTAGGTCTTTTTTTAGGGGTTAAGGTTTAAATGGGAATTTAATTCTCCTATGTAGGTCTCTCTATAAGTTTGTGCCATAGACTAGTATAAAATGAAGCCTTCTCCTCTCATTTTCATCATCAACTTTCACGATCATCAATTCACGTCCACCTACCATTGAATTAAAGCATAAGTGCAATCAAGTGATCAAGAAAGCAAGAAGGAGAAGGAAATAATTCAAGCATTCATTCATCTTCAAGAATTAAAGCATTCAAGATACAATTCATTAAGGAGATCCATTGATATCCATTAAATGATTTTATCTCTTTGGAGCCCTCTTGTTGAAGATTTATCCATCCACATTCATTCAAGATTTTTCCTATTCCTAGATCCATTCAAGATTGGTGTTGAAGATCTAATGCAATTGATTTGAGATATATTACATATAATTCTACATTCATTTGGAGCATCCATACTTGTGGATTCAAGGATTTGAATCCTCCACAAGGATTTCAACATAAGAAAGGTGAATAGTTCCATTTGCAAGAGTATGGACTCGATGCAAACTCTTGGTAAAGGAGATCACAATGAAAAGATAATCTTATTGAAATCAAAGGGACAAAGAAATCCTCAAGCCCACAGGGACTCAAGTCTTTATCAACTCCAAGATCACAATAAGAGAGACATCTCTAGAAAAGAGAGAGAGAGAGAGGGGGTTTGACTATCTTGCCCAATGAGAACTTATGTCCCATTGTGAACCACACAAGAAAACAATGCAATTGGAAAGATGGAAATGAACTGCCTAGTAAATGTGGCTACTCACTAGTCAACCCATCAAAGATTCACCCTTAGGAATATTCTATTCCACAACAGTAAAACCAAAAGCAAAAGAGATCCAGTCTTAAGGACACCTTCAACCTTAAGGGATCAAAATTTTGAAACTGGAGGGATCAAGAGATCCTATGAGATAAAAATCCATGCTTTAAGGATTAGTCACTAATCCATAAAGAGAGAGAAGTACCTTGAAAAATATATATATTGAAAGTGTGTGTGTGTAATAGGTGAGCAGAGCGTATGCCCCCATGTTAAAGTCATTTCTAACACTTTAACAAGAGTAATGGTTTGAACATAAACATAAAAAACTCCACTGATTACATTTCCACTACGAAATTCCCCCAAACAAAGACAAATCAAGGGAAATACCACATAAACATACAAAGAAAACATAAGGGATCTACCTGTCATGGGGTCAGTGTGATCATAAGATAATATATATATGATATTATTGCAAATGAATTGACATCATTCCCCAAAGAAAGTAGAACTAGAATCACAATGGAGTAAAGAACATATAAGAGTTACGAAGAAGAATCTTTTCAAACCATGACATGGAGACCAAAAATAATCAATGCTACCAAGTCACAAATCCAAAAAAACTACACAAGGTAACATTTACGAACAATAGCACAAGTACAACACAACATGAAACAACATATAGAAGAGTAAAGATACATATAGAAGAGGTATACAATATATTTGATTCCTTTATCACCTTGCACCAACAAAGTAACAAGGGTCGTATAAAATAATCTAACAGACATTTAGCAAACACATTACGGGAGAAGCATAGTACAATAGACAAACACACGAAAAGCTACCATGAAGGACCAACCGATCAAGCATGTCACCTAATCTCCCCATCTCATTCTATATCATTTAGGGAAGGTGGGTAACTCACAAGAGGGACTATATCCAATACAATAGGAATAATAGCCAATTCCAAACAAGGATCCTCTTGAGAATCATAATGTTCGATACTAGGTGTAAGTGTCAATTGAGATGAAAGCATATTTGGTAAATCAATGTCAATGTCAATAGTCTCATATTCATCATTAGTATCATCAAGAGTATCTTCTTCATCTAGATTAATCAAAATAGGATCTAAGATACGAATAGAATCGTCATAATCTTGCATCTTAACATCATTATTTATAGTAACTTCTTCTAACACATTATGCATAGGCTGGTCAAAAGAAGGTAAATAAATTTGAATAACGGAAGCATGGGTCTTAGCTTGAGCACAACACTTCTTACGATGTTCATTAGTAGATTGATTACATTTTGTCTTGTTTGAAATATGTTGAGAACTAGGAGGAATAACTACCGGATCCTTCACAGGCTCTATAGGAGGATTAGTAGGATTCTCAACAGACTGACAAGCAACACTAGGAGCTTGATTAATAGAACTAGAAGCCATAGATAAAGGAGATATGGAAGGTGTAGGCAAAAGACCATGATTAAGATCCATCAGAGGCATTCTTAACTCGAGAATCTTGTGATACTTATAGGCTTGATATGAGCGAAAGAGATTGTTAGGTCGAGAAGGACATGAATTAGGTAATGAAGGCCAAAATAAGTCAAGTGTAGCACAATCCCTGGGCCTATAAGGTTGATATAAACTATGGTTAATCATCTTCAATTCTTCATCATGAATGAATTTAAGACACTTATGGATAGGAGAAGAAACAACATGCATGACATTCAACCAAGGCAAACCAAGCTTAGCTTGAAACTAATTGGAAGTAGGAACAACAACAAAGGTAGTTTCCACAATTTTACCACCAAGTTCAATAGGCAAGTTAATAGTACCAAATGATGGATAAAGAAAATCATTACAATTTTGAATCCACACATCAAATGTATCATAAGAATCACATTGCAAGTTCTTCATAAAGAGATTTTCATTAGTAATAACATTGACTAAGGATGTAGGATCAACTAGACAACCATATGTAGATATCTTATAAATCCTAGCATAAATGTGAAGGGGACCATTATGAGATTTAATAGTCTCAGAATCATCAAAGGTAATCAAGAGTTCCCTAGGTCTTTTATTCTTAGGTTTTTTTTGAGGTTTTGGTATAAGTTTCAATCGATGTTTTGGTTTAAGCTGAGGTGGAACTTGAGGTTGAGTTTTACGTTGAGGTTGGGGTGGAGACACAAATTGAGAAAAAACATGTTCCACATGATTAACTATGTGATTAAGATCATCCATCTTTGAATCATAAACAATATCCATAGAAGATGCCTGAGCAATGGTATTAGTATCATGTGTAGGTAAATGATTCGTATAGATTTGAAGATTTTGATTAGGAGGAGAAATAGATTTTCTCCCACTACCATTAAAATTATCAATAGATAAGGCATTAGAATCAAAGTCTTGAACCTTATGTTTTAAAGAATAACACTTCTCAGTATCATGACCATTTTGACAATGGTATTGACAAAAAGCTTTAGGATCAAAGGATTTGGATGCTATCGTAGCAGGTAAAAGAGGTCGAATAGGAGGTAAAGTAAACATATTAGCAGTTAACAACCTATTCATGATAGAATGTAAAGATTCAGAGAGAGGAGTAAATGTATGATTCAAATAAAAAGTAGTGGATGCAGAAGTAGCATTGTGGGATGCAACAACAACTTGATCAAAAACTACATTTTCTTGCTTATTTATGTTGACATAGTTATCAGGTTTTTGAAATTTATTTGGATTAGGAGTAGCATCACTAGATTATCAACTAGAACAGGAGCCATTGGAGTGTTGCTCTCAAATTGACTCACTTGTAATTGATAATGATGAAGCATTGCACAAAGTTGTTGCAAAGAGGTAAATTCAGTAAGCAGAATCTTATCTCTAATATCCTTTTTCAAATTGGAAATAAACATACATTGAATATCAATATCAGGAATAGGATAGGAAATCTGAGCATACAAATGCTTAAATCTACCAATGAATTCAGTCAATTTTTCCTTAGTGTTTTGTTTATAATACATAAAATCAGTTAAGGACACTTGCGGACCAATGTTATGTTGAAATTGTTGAATAAAGGAATTAGCAAGTTTTGGAAAAGAGTCAATAGAATAAGGACGCAAGGAACAATACCATTGCAAGGCCTTATCACAAAAAGTTCTAGCAAAAAACTTGGCTAAAATCCTATAGTCATGAGCGTAGTCACTACAAAGGATTTGAAATGTTTTAACATGAGTAACAGGGTCTCCCTTACCATTGTAATTCTCAAGATGAGGCATATCGGCTTGTTGAGGAGCATGAGTGCAAATGATGTCTAGGGATAAAGGACTTCGCATGTCACATGTAGGAATGCTAAACTTGGATTGTGTCAAGGATGGAAGTTGTTGTTGTAAAGATGACATAGTTTGAGCTAAAATGATGATTTTAGAATAATTAGAGGAAATAGAAACACTAGGTAAAGTGTATGAAGTGGCAGGAATGGAAGACACAACTGGAGGACCATTTAGAACCATAGTTGGAAGAGGATTGGAATAAGTAAAAGGAACATATGATAAGAAGGTTTTGAAGTAGGGAGGGACATAGGAGGAACACTCATAGGAAGAGAGGAAACCATCATAGTCACCAAAGGAGGAGTATAAGTAGGAATACTAGATAGAGGAATGGAAGAAGGTTCCGCATTAGTGATCGAAGGAGTGAATCCTAGAGCTTGAGCTTCTTGAGCTAAAGGTGTAACATTTGAATGCACGAGGTGAGTGATACCACACAATAGATTAACACCTTGATCATTATCATGAAGGAATTTCTTAAGAGCCTCTATAGCTTGAATAGAATCTTGATTATGGTTTTCTTGAATAAGCCAATTACCCATTTTATCAAGTTTGATTGAAAGTTTTTGGACTTGTTCAAGAGGAACTCTTAAAGCATCATCCTCATCATGAGATGAGTGAGAAGAGTTTTGCTCCATAGTAGGATTGGAATCATGAATAATGAAACTATCATCTGGGATCCTAAGGAAAGGAGAGGAAGACTCGGGATCAAAGGCACCCATAAGTCTATGACTTATGCTAACCAAAATATTATAGGTAGGACTAGAGGTAGTGAATCTCATATACCAATACAATGCAAATGAAATAAACTAAGAAAACACAAAGCATGAATAAATGAATGTTTTTGTGTTTTTATTTTATATGAGATGCAAACACATAAAAGAAATTTGAGAATCATCTAGGAAGTTGGAGAATCAAACAAGATCATCTAGGAAGTTGGAGAATCAAACAAAACCTAATATGTTTTGTCGAAGTGGAAGTTACATCGAAAATAAAATTTGATATGTCCTATCGAAAATACAAGATTTTAGTCAAATCAAATCTGGGGTTCCATCAACCAAATAATCTACTAAGGTCACTCATCAATAGAGTAATACATGAGATTTATCAAAAATTATGGTGCATCAATAAAACTATGAATATCTAACAAGACTCAAAGTAATACATCGAAGCCAAAGTTACATCGAAATCATTTTTTGATGTAATGCTTGCAAGAGTTATGATGATAGAAAAGGGCATCGATGGAATGTCACTTGTCTACCAAGACTAGAGAAGTTTGTTTGAAAGGAGATGTCTCATTGAAAATGGTTTTATGAGTATCGACGAATCATTCAGGAGGTTCTAATGAAAGGAAATTTGTACTGAAGTGACAATATCAATATGACCAAATAATATTTTATAGAAAACAACATTCTATGGGAGAAATATCAAAGATCTAATAAAGTAAAAAGGGCTAGTATGACGCAAGATGCTACATCGAAAAGATACTCGAAGAGATTTACCTGTTGTTTTGTCAAAAAGGGACTCATCAAGAAGATAAAAAATCTGATAGACCATTATAAGGATCTAATGAAAGAAAGTTTACATCAAAATGAAGGTGTCGACATAAGATAATGTTACTTCATCGAAAATGTTCATTGATGAAACTCAAAAGATCTAAGAAAGTAAAAAGAGATAACACAAAGTTGGTTGTTACATTGAAATGAAGGTATCAAAGAGATAGATAAGAAACTTCATCGATGTTAGGAGGAATGATAAATAACATATGGCATGAAGGAAAATGCATATTGATAAATGTCACAATGACATGGAGATTTGAAAATGAGCATTTAATGATCATTACTGGTTACAAGTATGAAGCCTCTGCATACCAGATTATGTAATGAGATAAATTGCCTTGCTTTGAACATCTAGGAGAAATTTTTTGAGTAGGTTGAGCATGGATATAGGAAGGGTTTGCTAAAGGATATTCCAAAAGAACAACATAAAATTAATTATGTTTATGAACTATCTAATTTGTTTTTATACTAGACACTACGGAGGCATCTTCTTCTAAGAAACCTAGGGCATGAAAGAAGAAAAACCCACCACAAATTGATCGAAATCAACCCTAAAGTCCTAACCTAAGGCACATCCGCACATCAAATCATCGAAACCCTAATCAACCCTAATCAATCCTATTTTTAATTCTACATCGAGGAATATTCCTAAATGTTCCTAATCTATCTTAATTATTTCTAATTAAAAATTATTTGGTGACAAATGATATTATTTTATTTATCCTAAGTCGATTAATTCAATATGTTGAATATTTAATTAATTAAACTTTATTTAGGCACTTGATTTAATTGAATTTATTCCTAATTAAAGTTGCTTCTATTTGACGATAAATCACAATTTCTAAAAATAATTGATTGAATATTTATTTAATTGATTAAAATCAAATTGTCAGATTTAATGATTTAATTTCAAATAAAGTTTAATTTAATACTTGATTAACCCATAAATTAGTTATTTAATTGACAAAATCAGTTAAGTTGAGAATAAAACACATGGAAAATTAAATAAATCAATAATTAATCATAAAAGCAGTTAAACTAAAAAATAACTATTGAATTCAATTTGTTAACTTTCCAAACTCAACATGTGATTGTGAGTTGAAAAGAATATTGGAGTGATCTCAACTTCAAATTATGAGTTAAAAGTTGACTTGCATTATTTTGTGGGATAACTATTTCTAATTTCTTGATAACTCACCAATCAATTTGAGTTTATTAGGGAGTGATTTTTAGCTTTCCATGAGTTCTGAAAACCCTGGATTTCTATATAAATAGGCCTCAGTCCTTCACAAATGATCATCAATTTAGAGAATCATATCACGTGCAATTTGAAGAATAATAGCGCTATACTGTCAAATTCTTGAGATTTTGCATAGTTTTGTGATTCATTGTAACCATTGTTTTCTTGTTTTTGCATCCATAGTTAGATTCAATTTATTTTTCATCAAGTTTTAGATCAATTTTTATCTAGATTACATTGTTATTGCATTGAAAATCCAAAAACATAGATTAATCTTGCATCCATTTTTATAGTTTTTGCATTTAAATCCTTCGTTTAGGCGTTGTATTGTCACTGATCTCAATTGAATTCTGAGAATACCATACGCACGTCTACTAGAATGCATTAAATCATTTGGTTGATGATATATCTAATTACTGCATATTTTTCATCATTAACCAATAATGTTTTACTGATGTGTTGTGTCTTATAATTAGGTACAATTTTCACACACATTTCTGGTGCCCACCGTGGGGCCCGACATCGGGTTTCCTTTTTTCATTTTTCCATTTTTCAGACATTTTCATTTCAAGATTTGAGTTTTAAATTATTTTTTTACAATCTCATACGACATTTGCAGATTGGCATATTAGAAGGTTCTATATGTCATATGACAGATGACATTTCTGAAGTGTTGTACCGATTGTTATTTTTTATCGTATCTAACTTGAAGTGTCGTATGAGCAAGTACCCATTATCGTATTGTACTTGATGTGTCATATGGGAACAGGTATATTTTCGTACAACTTTTCATGCTAGTTTTCAATTTTCGTATGGGATTTCTGATCAGTTTTTGAGATTTTGACTAATGATTGACCCTGGCATTTTTTGTTTCTTGGTGCATGATCATTTTGACAACCTAACACACTTTTTGCAGGATGAGAGATGAAGACTTGAGCATAAAAACCCATCTTTTGGCCTCTTCTTATCTTGTCTTCTAAGCCATTCTTTTGTAGGAAACCCCTTTCAGAAAATCGCTTGCCAAAGACGCTCATTCAACGAAGATTTCTGACATGTGGTTTTGCAGGTTGCCAAATCTTCATCAAGCAAATATTATGTTTTCTTAATATCTATTTTTCATCGACACCTAGTTAATTAGATACGTGCGTCTATTGCCATTGAGGCAGATATTAAGGGGATTATGCTCTTCTCCTTCTTAGGAGAATCAAAAACCCAGAAGGTATCTTCCCTAGTGCCAGCTTGCATACTGTCTCTAGATTAATTCTGCTTGGTGTGTTTTGGATAGGGAAAAGGACAAGGTTAGGGGATTATGCTCTTCTCTTCTAAGAGAATCATAAACCCAGATCATGTGGTCCCCAACCTCACATTTTCTTTAATCCTTTGGAGGGCTTGTCGGTGAGGTAAAAAGCTCTTAGGAACGACCCAAGTGGGGAAAAGTCTTAAGCTGACTCTTCCACCCCACTATAAAATTTGATTCTTCCTTGAGGTTAAAGCCTTGGAAGACATAGTTGTGTTTGTTCCTTGGATTCATTCCATGAACATGCTTTGATTTTCTGTAGAGCAGACCTACTTAAATCTTCTTTGTGAAACTACATTGATCAAAGTACTCATAGGGTTAACAGCCTCAATCTTGCTTGTGGGACTATGGGGTACTCCCCTTAATACCACAAACACATAACAAAAATAGATAAACAACAATAATTTACAAGAACAAAAAATGGGCTTCTTATTATCTCCACAAATGTGGAATTACAAATTTCAAAATTACAATATGCAAAGACACATGGGCATTTTCCCTACAATATTATGTAGGCCAAAGCCTTGAATTATTACCCAGATCTACTTGGAACCACCCCTCACTGCCTAAGACAACATGACATGCCTTCCTTATATAGACAATTTTCCACCACCCGAGAAGGTTCCAAAAATTTAGCCTTTAAGGAAAACTACACATAGAATTATTTTATATTTCACAATTATTACAATAGGGTCGGCTCAAAATAATTACAAAATATGTTTTTAGGTAGCCCAACTTCTGGAGGCCATAAATTTTTAACCGTAGCTTCATTTTTCTATTATACCACTTTTTGAAAATGCCAGGATGTGATCTATAGTGCCTAACTCGCGCAAGCTCCAATACGTCAAGGGTCAATCACGATCTGGAGCCTCTAAGGCCTTCAAAATTGAGATCAAAGATTTCATACCTAAAAACCTCAATAACTTCACTGATACAGATGATATGACAATGAAACTGAACTGGTAGGCTAAAATGACTAAGATGAACCTCCACCTAAGAAATCAGAACATTCCGAGATCATATGACCAACTTACTAAAAATAGTAAGTTTCCATAAATAGTAGCTCTGCACAGGATAACCCTTATTGAAAAGAAACCAAATATATTTTTTGGTGATGCAAGACTGCTCTTACACCCAGGATGCTCCTGTATCAGACACTCAGGGTAATTTGAGAAGTGACCTTGTCATGACTCAGGTGTGAAGAGGAAAACCAAGATGGTTAACCTCTTCCTTTCTCAGCCATGATGAATCTTCAACAGTTAATTCTTTCCATTTGACCAGATATTCTTCATATGTCATGTTCCTTGTGCTTTTGCCAACACAACTATCTAGTATGTCCTTAATCTCTTTGGTAATTGAAGTAGTTTTTGGAATACTCCACTGTGCTTCTGTGATCTCATCTTGAACACCCCCTTCATGATACTTTGTCAAATCTAAACTGTTAAATGTTGGTGTAATATTCAGCTCAGTAGGAAATTCTACCTCATAGACATTTCCTGATTCATGCTTCTTCAGTATCTTACATGGCCCAAACTTCTTCATTTTCAGCTTGTTATATGTACCAATTAGAAATTATTGATTCTGCAAATGAACTGTGACTTCATCCCAAACCTAAAATTCCTTATGCCTCCTTTTCTCATTCACCTTAGCCTTATACTGCACATTCATCTTGGTAATGTGATTCCTCACCTCCTCATGCATATTCTTTAAGTGTTCTACAAAATATTCAGCTTCATCACTACTTATTTCTCCTTTATCCATCTTCCTTAGCTCAGATGCATTTCTCAGACTACTTCCATATACAATCTGGAAAGGTGATTTACCAGTGCTCCTATTGACATAATTATTGTATGCAAATTATGCCTATGGTAAAATCAAATCCCATCCTGTCGGCTTATCTCCAACCAAACATCTTAGCAAATTCCCCAAACTCCTATTCACCACCTTTGTCTGTCCACCAGTCTAGGAGTGATGTGACTCTACAAAAACTCAACCCATTTCAAATGCCTCTGATTCAACTTTCCTTGACTATTCAAATATTGCAAAGCTTGATGATTAATATACAAAACAAACTCCTTAGGAAGAAGATAGTATCTCCACTTCTTCAATGCTTGAACTATAGCATAAAAAACCTGATCATAAACAAAATATTTTCTCTTGGCATCATTCCACTTCTCACTAAAATAAGAAACAGGTTTACCTTCTTGGCTCAAAACAACTCCTCTTGCAGTACCACTAGCATCACAGTCTACTTGAAACACCTTATTAAAATTTGGAAGTGCTAAAATAGGTTGTTTTGTAACTTTTTGTGTCAATAATTGAAAACTCTTTTCGGCCCCTATAGTCCACTTAAATTATTTCCTATCCCCTCTCATTATTTCAGTCAAGGGTCCACAAATGCTGCTAAAACTCCTGATTAAATTTTTGTAAAAGCTAGTCAAACCATGAAAAGATCTTACCTCGGTAGCACTCCTTGGAGTAGGCCATTCAAGGATAGCCTTCACTTTCTTAGGATCCATTTTTAGACCTTCTACTGAAACTAAAAATCCTAGATATACTAACTCCTTTTTCACAAAACTGCACTTCTTCAGATTAATCAACAACTTCTCTTCTCTCAGCTTCTCAAACACCTTATGAATATGCATTATATGCTCCTCCTATGTGTTACTAAAGATAAAAATATCATCTAGGTAAAAAATGACAAACTTAGCTAAAAATTCTTTCAAAACCTCATTCATCAACCACATGAAAGTGCTCGACACATTGGTTAGCCCAAAAGGCATGACTAACCACTCATATAGTCCTTCCTTTCTCTTGAAGGTAGTCTTCCATTCATCTCCTTCTTTGATCTAAATCTAATGATATCCACTCTTCATATCTATCGTTGAGAAATACACAGCTCCACTCAAACAGTCCATAATATCATCCATCCGCGGTAAAGGAAATTTGTACTCTATTGTAATCTTATTGATAGCTCTAGAATCTATACAAATCCTCCATTCTCCATTCTTGTTCGGTGCTAATACTTATGGTACAACACAGGGACTCATACTCTCACAGATCAATCCTTTCTGCAACAACTCATGTGCTTGTCTATTCAAATCCTCACTTTCTGCAGGTGTCATTTTGTGTGCTGCCTTATTAGGCAAACTGGCTCCTGGGATCAAGTCCATCTGATGAATGATCTTCCTAACTGGTGGTAATTCATTAGGCACATTATCAGATATAATATCCTAAAACTCATCCAACAAATCTACAACTTCTACAGGTACATCTTCTACTTCTTCTTTACTAGCTTTTGGAATTAAAGCAAAATAGATATGTTCATGCCTCATACCTTCTAAGAATTTTCTTCCATCAACAAAATTTATTCTTGCAGTATCACATACCTTTTCTTTTGTGTACTTCAATGGCTTTAGCTTATGTCGCACTTTGCCCTTTGTCAGGGAATAGGTATTCATATGACCATCATGTATAACATGCATGTCAAACTGCCATGGTTTTCCCAACAACATATGACATGCATCCATAGGTATGATATCACATAGTACCTCATCATGGTACCCACCAATCTTGAACTTCACTAGGCACTGTTCATTGACAATGACCTTGTGGTCATCCTGCACCTAGGCAATCTGGTATGGATGTGGTTGTTTCTACCTCTTGAGCTTCAACTTTGTGACCATCTCTTCTGACACCAAATTGTCAGTGCTTCCACTATCAATAATCACATCACAACATTTATCTTCACACTTGCATCTAGTGTGGAATAACCTCCTCCTTTGCTCAGGTTCATTCTCACCACTTAGCAGAACTCTTCTATTAATTAGAGTTTCTCCTCTTTTAGCATTTTCAGAATGTGATGATCTGCCATCTTCATCTACATGTGCAACCCTAGCCTAGCCTTCAGTTTTCTTGTCTGTCCTTCCTTTGCATTGAGGACATTCAAAGGACCTATGACCTTCTCCATAGTGGAAATACAACATTGGAGGTCTCATTGCATAGTCTCCTTTGACTATATTATGTACAACTCTTGCAAAAGGAAAAAACACGGGAACCATCTAGGGAGTGACACAGTTGTGTGAGATGAAGGGACTTAAAAGTTGTGGGAAAAGGTTTTGATGACTTATCGATTCCTAGGGTAGAAAGTTCTTGAAGTGTTTTTGTTGTGTTTACCAAGTAAAAACATAAGTGATTTAAAAAGATCACTTGGACATACACAAATTAAAGTCTTTACAACAAGTCCTTTGCCAAAGAGATCAAAAAAATAAAAGTCCAAAACTGTGTTGTTCTCACAAGATTTATTGCATACATCTCCAAAAAGCCCCAAAAAGTTCATGTCCAAAGTCAACCCAAGGCATACTTAGTGTAGTCACTACCTAGATTGATAGATCACTAATACAATTGGCACTTGTTTTCAACGAACAAATGGTCAAACTTTCTACCAAGATTGTTCGAATGATCTACAAATGGTCTTGTCTCTATTTTCCTAGTCGAACTTTCAACATATCATTGTTAACATAGAATGTTCTACACCAATCTTGGTCAAAACTGACATCTGCAATTGGTGGGTTTATTCATCGAACTTTCGACCATCGTCGGTCGAAATGTTTGGCCCGCCCGACCAAGATGCCAAAACCACGATGCTAAATTTTAACTAAAATTAGTCAAAATTTAGACAAATGTTGGTTGAAATATTTGGCCTATCTGAGCCCACGACACTACATTTTGACACAGAATGGTCGATATTTAGACCAAACTTGGTGAGAGTTTTGACTAAGGTTAGTCAAAATTTTGACCAAATATGAAATGTTAAAAAAAACACCTAATAAGCGATGTCCTTATCGCTCATCGCCATACCAAAAATCTCTCTCCACGACCTCCGATAAGCAATTTCTCTATATTTATTTATCTCCAATTGCGACCCACGATCAATAATGATATATCGCTATAACATATGGTGAACCCTCTTCAAACCTTCCTTCTTTGTCGCCGTAGCATACAACGATCAACCCACCTTATCGTTGATCACCACAATACAATAATTCTTCTTTCGATCACCAAAATCCCTATCACCATTTCTATAGCAATCCAACCTTTTCATCTCTGGGACCACTCATCGTGAAAACCTATAGCGATGTAATGTTTTCATCACCGGTTGGTGTAATAAAATCTTATCCCTTTGATCTCCAATGACACATTTCACCATAACATACAATGAAGGTTTCACATCCTGCTTCCTTACCCATCGCCATGACTTACACTAACAATATCATCACTGATTGCCAGAACCAGATCTGCAAGATCCCGCTCACCGATGATCGCTATAGGTTATAGCGATACATCATTCCTTATCACTCATCACCATATTGATAATGAGTTTTCTCTGCATAATGATGAACCTAATCACTATATGCTATAGTGATACCATACCCAAGCTAACCTTACTGCCTTCATTGTAGCATACCCCAATATTTGATGTCTTATCACTATAGCTATAGCAATATGTGAAAAAATCATATATATCATGGAATTTCAAGAAAATCAAAGCCAAGATTCATGGATAGAGATTTCCATGTGATAAGTAAGCCCTAGGGATGCACCTTGAGACCTGCGTCCTCGATATAGATGATAGATCATGATTTTCTCTGCAATAAAAAGGGGAGCGCAATAAGAGATTCTTTTATTGATCACAACTATATAATCATTTTATGCTATAAAGAAAGTCTTTGAAATGAAAAACAAATTTTACATGAAAGTATCAATATAATTAACTATAATCAAAGCAGTAATAGGTGGAAAATATTTGCAAAACACTGAGTTCCACCAGTGGCTCTAGTTGGGGACATGTACCCCTTATGGGTGCAGTGAGAATTGAGATATCTCTGGAAAAATCAGACCCATTGTTAAAAGAAAATAACAAAAACAAAAAGTAAAAGGGGAGTTAGGGATACACCTGATTTCAGTTCTGAAAGAAAAAACCCTTTAAGTACTAAGCATGAGTGGACAATTCTTGATCATGTCCATCAATATCCTGCAAATAGTAAGAGTCCTCACCATTCTTACCAGTGATGACATATGGACCGAGCCATAAAGCTTCAAACTTTCCATGCTTTCCCTTATCTTGATCCTTTGCATTCCATTTCAAAACCCAGTCTCCTTGGAATTTTTTGCATTCTACCCTTTTGTCATGCAGTATTTTCACTTTTTGTTATTGTCTTATATTTTTTTCACGAGATTCTCTCCTGTTCTCCTCCAGTTCAACCAATGCATTCATCCTATCATTCAAAGGATCCAACTCTTTTGATCTTCTTCATTTATAAATTTGTAAATTGGTAACATATTATGTACCGACATTCTTGCTCTTTTTCCATATACTAATTCAAAAGGAGAGAAACCAATAGACCTTTTAACTGTCACCCTATCCTCCCATACAACCATGTTCAACTTGGAGTCCCATGCCTTTTTATTTTTATCCAGAAGCCTTTTGATAATTTTAAGGATATTCTTGTTGCTAGACTCTGCCTGTCCATTCCCTTGTGGATGATAAGGGGCAGAATATGACACAGTAATACGATAAGCATATTGACTATCCATCCTATTTAAAGGAAATGATCAATTGTAGACAGCTATAAGACACTATTATTATCGATACATGATCCACAAGATTAATCTGGTTAGCATCGAATAAAGCTACAGTAGTGACCAGAAGAAATGACACCTCTTAATAATATGATCAATGATAATCAAGAATGTTGAATTGACTCATTGAGTAAGTCAACGATTAATAGTTGTTAAGAAAGGATGCAATTACAACATAAATCATGTATTCATCATAGAACTAATGCATCGTTTGGACTTGAATAAAGATTAACAAATTAATAATTAAGTATGGAAGGTATTGCAGAATATTATATCTCAACTCTACATAGTATGATGATATCAGAGTCATGTGTGTGTGTGTGTGTGTGTGTGTGTGTGTGTGTGTACATATATACACTATTAGGGATTAGCATATCTGAATTAGATATGTATATATTCCATCACATGATCAAACTATGGAATTCATTCAATATTGTATCAAGTAAATGTTGAAGTTTGAAACTATGATTAAATGTACAATGAAGTATTTATAATTATATATTGAGACCTTATTTAATCCTATATACTATTTGACTCAAGGAAGGAAGTTGTAATGTTACCAAGGAGAGGCTTGTGTAAATCCAAGTAATGGCTATTTGTCCCAAAATAAGGTGGGGGTCAGCATCCCAATAGTCTAGGCTTGGACTCCAAACTCTTTCAACAAGTAATCTCCTAATGGACTGTCAATGACCCCTATGAAAATATCTTTAATCATACTCTTATCTTGAATAAAACATGACATCTTTAATCTTGAAAATATCTTTAATTAGACTCTTATCTTGAATAAAATAGTACATGATAAAATATGACATCTTTTCTGTCGTGTAGATTCCAGTTGGTAAGAGGTGTGACACATTATAGTTCCAAATGATAGTGGCAAGGTGCCTTTACTAGTGTAAGTCAATAAGACATGTTAGAACATGCTTGACATGGCATGTTTATCTACATTGGTCAAAGGTACATAATTGCCAACATGTTATGGCATGTCACTACATTGAGATTCCATCACTAACATTGAAGACAAGGGCAGATGTGGTAAAAAGAGAACATAAGGACAAATATATGGTACCTAAAAGGATAAAAACTCCAAAATGTGTGACAATCCTATTGGAGGCTGCATTGTTGGATAGGACAGTGCATAATTAGGAGTTTTTACAGTCATTGAGACACGATGAAAAAGGTAGCAAATGACAATCTTTTACACTAAATAACAATTGCAAGTATTAAATGGAGATTCTTCATGATGGCTCACATCAACCAAGCACACTAACCATTTGACAAATGAGATAGTACTTTGTGGAGATTTTTAAACTATTTGATTAAATGTCAAAGGGAGTGAAATGCTACAGTCTATAACTTTGCACAAAGAATGCCAAATATAACCAGTTAAGAGTTGTTATGAATAAATGTAGAGAAACTTTTCTTAAAACAATTCCAAAGAAATTAAGAAGACAGTGAACTGCAACAACTTGAAATGCATGATTCTAGAAGGTGAAGGAATATGAAAGACAAACTTAGAGACAAGTAACTAGAGGACAGTGAGAACAATGACAATATATGATAAAACATGACATCTTTTATTCTTTGAAGTCTCCATTTGGCAAGTGATGTGACACATTACAGTTCCAAATGATAGTGACAACATGCCTTTACTAGTCCAACTCAAGAACACATGTTATGACATGCTTGTCACAGTGAGTTTATCTACATTGGCTAAAGGTACATAACATCGATGATATAATGATGTGCCTGCCTAAAGATGATAGTTATGAATGAAGAATAGAAGATAGGAACTAATTTAACACTTCACCTACTCAAAAACACAAACCAATGAAATAATCCAGATTAGGCCAAGAGAGGTTGACGCATTCAATAAGAGAATACTTACAAAAAATGAAGTCAAATCATGCCATACAAGTTGCTTATTGGCCCTTCTAGTTTTTTATTTGATATTTTCCTGACAATGACACATTCAAAATACACTTATGAGCAAAGACCTAGAACGAATGAAATTGATAAAATAATGAAGGTATGTTAGTTTGAGCTTCACTTGGTGTAATTAGATGTTAATGGGGAATTTAGATTGATGTTAGGGGGAGGGGGAGTGAGGCCAGATGAGCTTCCACCTTCACGTGGTTGGCCTTGTTAAGTAGAGAGTATTAAAGTATTCTCAAAACTAAGTTTAAAAGTATATATATCTCGGTAACACATTTTAGTGTATTAACCATTTTCTTTTGGTTGATCCATTTGGATCTTTCTCTTGGTAATTTGGATTAAGTGGATCTTATATTTCCCTATACACATCATCATCATTTTCATATAATATTATACATTTTAGTGAGCATTCATCATTCATTTTTTCTATCTTACATTTTGGTGAACCCGCGATAGACAACTCTTTCTTTTTGGTGTTAGATTTCCCTTCATATTATCTTGTGTGTTCACCTATCTTCCATTTTGGTAAACCCGAAATAGAAAACTCTTTCTTTTTGGTGTTAGATTTCCCTTCATATTATCATATTATCTTGTCTGTTCACCTATATTACATTTTGGTGAACCTGTGATAGACAACTCTTTCTTTTATGGTGTTAGATCTTTCATATATTAGATTTATTTTATGTGTTTGAATCACATATAAAATAAAAATACAAAAACATTCATTTATTCATGCTTTGTGTTTTCTTAGTTTAGTTCATTTGCATTGCATTGGTATATGAGCTTTACTACCTCTAGTCCTACCTATAATATTTTGGTTAGAAGAAGTCATAGACTTATGGGTGCCTTTGATCCTGAGTCTTCCTCTCCTTTCCTTAGAATCCTAGATGATAGTTTGATTATTCATGATTTCAATCCTACTATGGAGAAAAACTCTTCTCACTTATCTCATGATGAGGATGATGCTTTAATATTTCCTCCTGAACAAGTCCAAAAACTTTCAATCAAATTTGATAAAATGGGTAATTGGCTTATTCAAGAAAACCATAATCAAGATTATATTCAAGCTATAGAGGCTCTTAAGAAATTCCTTCATGATAATGATCAAGGTGTTAATCTCCTGTGTGGTATCACTCACCTCATGCATTCAAATGTAAAATACCTTTAGCTCACGAAGCTCAAGCTCTCAGATTCACTCCTTTGGTCACTAATGTGGAACCTTCTTCCATTTCTTTATCTAGTATTCCTACTTATACTCCTCCTTTGGTGACTACGACGGTTCCATCTCTTCCTATGAGTGTTCCTCCTATGTCCCTCACTACTTCAAAACCTTCTTATCATAATGTTCCTTTTACTTATTCCAATCCTCTTCCAACTGTGGTTCTAAATGTTCCTCCAATTGTGTCTTCCATTCCTTCCACTTCATACACTTTACCTAGTGTTTCTATTTCCTCTAATGATTTTACAATCATCAGTTTAGCTCAAACTGTATCCTCTTTACAATAACTTGCATCCTTGACTCAATCCAAATTTAGCATTCCTACTTGTGACATGGAAAGTCCTTTATCCCTAGACATCATTTGCACTCATGTTCCTCAACAATTCAATATGCCTCATCTTGAGAATTACAATGGTAAGGGAGACCCTGTTACTCATGTTAAAACATTTCAAATCCTTTGTAGTGACTATGCTCATGACTATAGGATTTTAGCCAAGTTGTTTGCTAGAAATTTTCACGATAAGGCCTTGCAATGGTATTGTTCCTTGCCTCCTTATTCTATTGACTCTTTTCCAAAACTTACTAATGCCTTTATTCAACAATTTCAACATAACATTGGTCTGCAAGTGTCCTTAATTGATTTGATGTATTGTAAACAAAACACTAAGGAAAAATTGACTGAATTCATTGGTAGATTTAAGCATTTGTATGCTCATATTTCCTATCCTATTCCTGGTATTGTTATTCAACGTATGTTTATTTCCAATTTGCAAAAGGATATTAGAGATAAGATTTTGCTTACTGAATTTACCTCTTTTCAACAACTTTGTAAAGCACTTCATCATTATCAATTACAAGTGAGTCATTTTGAGAGCAACACTCCAATGGCTCTTGTTCCAATTGATAAGAGTGGTGTTGCTCCTAATCCAAATAAATTTCAAAAACCTAATAACTATGTCAAGATAAATAAACAAGAAAATGCAGTTGTTGATCAAGTTATTGTTGCATCCAACAATGCTACTTCTGCATCCACTGCTTTTTGTTTGAATCGTATGTTTACTCCTCTCTCTGAATCTTTACATTCTATCATGAATAGGTTAATTGCTAATATGATTACTCTACCTCCTATTTGACCTCTTTTACCTACTACGATAGCATCCAAATCCTTTGATCCTAAAGCTTTTTGTCAATACCATCGTCAAAATGGTCATGATACTGAGAAGTATTATTCTTTAAAATATAAGGTTCAAGACTTAATTGATTCTAATGCCTTATCTATTGATAATTTTGATGGTAATGGGAACAAATCTATTTCTCCTCCTAATCAAAATCTTCAAATCTATACAAATCCTTTACCTACACATGATACTAATACCATTGCTCAGCCATCTTCTATGGATATTGTTTATGATTCAAAGATGGATGATCTTAATCACATAGTTAATCATGTGGAACATGTTGTTTTGTCTCAATCTATGTCTCCACCCCAGCCTTAACCTAAAACTCAACCTCAAGTTCAACCTTAGCTTAAACTAAAACATCAATTGAAACTTCAACCAAAACCTCAAAAACAACATAAGAATAAAAGACCTAGGGAAATCCTGATTACCTTTGATGATTTTGAGACTATTAAAGCTCCTGATGGTCCCCTTTAAATTATTCTAAGATTTCTATGATATCTACACGTAGTTGTCTAGTTAATCCTACATCCTTAGTCAATGTTATTACTAATGAAAATCTCTTTATGAAGAGCTTGCAATGTGAATCTTATGATACATCTGATGTGTGGATTCAAACTTGTAATGGTTTAATTTATCCATCATTTGGTACTATTAAATTGCATGTTGAACTTGGTGGTAAAATTGTGGCAACTACCTTTTTTGTTGTTCCTACTTTCGATCAGTTTCAAGCTAAGCTTGGTTTGCCTTGGTTGAATGCCATGCATGTTGTTGCTTCTCCTATCCATAAGTGTCTTAAATTCATTCATGATGAAGAAGTGAAGATTATTAACCATAGTTTATATCAACCTTCTAGGCCCAGGGATTATGCTACACTTGACTTCTTTTGGCCTTCATTACCTAATTCATGTCCTTCTCAACCTGACAATCTCTTTCACTCATATCAAGCCTATAAGTATTGCAAGATTCTTGAGTTAAGCATGCCTCTAATGGATCTTAATCATGGTCTTTTGTCTACACCTTCCATACCTCCTTTATCTATGGCTTCTAGTTCTATTAATCAAGCTCCTAGTGTTGCTTGTCAGTCTGCTAAGAATCCTACTAATCCTCCTATAGAACCTGTGAAGGATATGGTAGTTGTTCCTCCTAGTTCTCAACATATTTCAAACAAGACAAAACACAATTGATTTGCTAATGAATTTTGTAAGAAGCATTATGCTCAAGCTAAGACCTGTGCTTCTGTTATTCAAAGTTCTTTACCTTCTTTTGACCAGCCTATGCATAATGTTAGAAGAAGTTACTACTAATAATGATGTTAAGATGCAAGATTATGATGATTCTATTCGTATCCTAGATCCTATTTTGATTAATCTAGATGAAGAAGATACTCTTGATGATACTAATGATAAATATGAGACTATTGACATTGACATTGATTTACCAAATATGCTTTCATCTCAATTGACACTTACACCTAGTATCGAACATTATGAATCTCAAGAGGATTCTTGTTTGGAACTGGCTATCATTCCTACTGTGTTGGATATAGTCCCTCTTGTGAGTTATCCACCTTCCCTAAATGATATAGAATGAGATGGGGAGAGTAGGCAACATGCTTGATCAGCTAGTCCTTCATGGTAGCTTTTTGTATGTTTGTATGTTGTACTGTACTTCTCCCATAATGTGTTTGCTAAATGTCTGTTAGATTCTTTTATACAACCCTTGTTACTTTGTTGATGCAATGTGATAAAGGAATCAAATATGTTGTATACCTCTATTATATGTATATTTACTCTTCTATATGTTGTTTCATGTTATGTTGTACTTGTGCTATTATTGGTAAATGTTTCCTTGTGTAGTCTGCTTGGATTTGCAACTTAGCAGCATTGATTCTTTTTGGTCTCCATGTCATGGTCCGAAAAGATTCTTCTTTGTAACTCTTATATGTTTGTTCCTCCATTATGATTTTAGTTATACTTTCTTTATGGAATGATGTCAATTCATTTGTAATAATATCATATATATATTATCTTATGATCATACTGACCCCATGATAGGTAGATCCCTTATGTTTTCTCTATATATTTATGTGGTATTTCCCTTGATTTGTCTTCATTTGGGGCATTTCATAGTGGAAACGTAATCAGTGGAGTTGTTTATGTTTTCATTCAAGCCATTGCTCCTATTAAAGTGTTAGAAATGACTTTAATGTGGGGGCATACGCTCTGCTCACCTATTACACACACACACACACTTTTTCAATATATATATTTTTCAAGGTACTTATCTCTCTTTATGGATTAGTGACTAATCCTTAAAGCATAGATTTTTATCTCATAGGATCTCTTGATCCCTCCAATAAAATTTTGACCCCTTAAGGTTGAAGGTTTCCTTAAGACTAGATCTCTTTTGTTTTTGGTTTTACTCTTGTGGAATAGAATATTCCTAAGGGTGAATCTTTGATGGGTTGACTAGTGATTAGCCACATTCACTAGGCAGTTCAATTCCATCTTTCTAGTTGCATTGTTTCCTTGTGTGGTTCACATTGGGACATAAGTTATCATTGGGTGAGATACTCTCTCTCTCTCTCTCTCTCTCTCTCTCTCTCTCTCTCTCTCTTCTAGAGATGTCTCTCTTATTGTGATCTTGGAGTTGATAAAGACTTGAGTCCCTGGGGGCTTGATGATTTCTTTGTCCCTTTGATTTCAGTAATATTATCTTTTAATTTTGATCTCCTTTACCAACAGTTTTCATCGAGTGCATACTCTTGCAATTGGAACTATTCACCTTGCTCATGTTGAAATCCTTGTGGAGGATTCGAATCCTTGAATCCACAAGTATGGATGCTCCAAATGAATGTAGAATTATATGTAATATGTCTCAAATCAATTGCATTAGATCTTCAACACCAATCTTGAATGGATCTATGAATAGGAAGAAGCTTTAATGAATGTGGATGGAGAAATCTTCAACAAGAGGGCTCCAAAGAGATAGAATCATTCAATGGCTATCAATGGATCTCCTTGATGAATTGGATCTTGAATGCTTAAATGCTTGAATGCTTGAAGATGAATGAATTCTTGAATTCTTTTTTTCTCCTTCTTGCTTGCTTGATCACTTGATTGCACTTATGCTTGAATTAAATGGTAGGTGGATGTGAATTGATGATCATGAAAGTGGATGATGAAAATGAGAGGAGAAGGCTTCCTTTTATACTAGTCTAGGGAACAAACTTCTAGAGAGGTCAACATAGGAGAATTAAATTCCCATTTAAACCTTAGCCCCTATAAATAGACCTAGATTAAATATAATTTAAGAGTGTACTATTCTGAAATCCAAAACAACTGACCCGGAAGTAGGAAATAAAACTTTCTGAAGCCCGACATCCAAAAACTTTCAGGATTTGAAATTTAGACCCAGGGTCAGGGTTGAGGTCAACTCTAACCTAGGTCAAGGTTGAGGTCAACCTTGACGCTGAGGTCAAAGATCTTAGATCCTCGGGATAAGGTGCCAGAAAAAGGCTGGAAAAAGGTGAGGAGAGAAGTAGAATAGGGGGAAAAAGCTAGATCCAGTCAAATACCCATTGAAGGTTCTTGACATGACCCCATACCACTTACTCAGAGGGCTAAACTGGTCCTAAATGGAAGTGCTTCCATTTTTCGACGATACAGGGGGGTCAAAGGAAAGTTGGGCCATCCTTGACCTAAGAGTCACCATTGACCTTGGGAATTGGCCCAAAATTCAAATTAGGTAAAGGTTATTAGGTTTTAGTAAGATTCCTAAATCCTTGTTGGCCTCCATCGAGTTTTGCACCCCAAAAATTCTTTAGAGGTCTATAAAAGCAAAGTCATCTCATTTCATTTGGGCAATGGAAGCAATTGTGAAGATTTGGCTCTACAATTTGAAGACATCCAATGAAGTGAAGATCTCCAAATCAAGGAAAATCAACAAGTAACAAGGCTCAAACTCATTTTATTTCCATCATCAACATCAACATCAATCATTTAGTATCAACATCAACATGGAAGATTTCAAGGAATATTAAAGGATAATAGGAGATTACCAACTAATGATTGACTTGTACTAGTCCCCTAGGATTGGGTATGATTTCATGTTATTTTTAGATCCCTACATTTAAGCTTTAGATTTGAATTCAATCATTGCAAATTATACCATCTTATGCATATTTGATTTCAATATCATATAGGGTATTTATTGAAACATATCTCATTGTGTTCTACAAATGTAGGAATGAAAATGATGTTGTATTTTTCAGATTCTCCAAAGTATTCTCATTATTCCCTTGGCCTTTCTTTTGAGGCCACTTTTTCCCTTATCCTTGGCTGCAAAGGCATGTTTCACACTCAGTGTATTACTGTTGCTGGCAAACTACTTCCATCCATATTGCCTGCAAGAGCTTATTGCACAACTCTACAAACTTTAGGTCAACATTGGTAGATGTGATGTTGAGTGTCTCAATGAAAATTTCATTTTCCTGTGGTAAGCTTTTTGGTTTTTAGCATAATAAACACCATACCTTCTTTTTGCATCTTGTGACCTATGGCTTGCAATTGATCATGAATGTCTTTGATCTTCATCAAATGTTCATAAACAAACATTTTCTCATCCATCAGTATTGAGAAAAAAATAATTTTAAGTAGATATCACACATGTTTTCAAATCTTCGTAAAGGCTTCTCGATCACGCTTTATCAAACTTGTCTTGTCCTTCATCCAAAATTGTTGGCTAATTGTCAGCACCAAAGACGATCTTGTCAGGGCACTTGTACTCAAAGATTGTGAGAATGCACTATTTTTAGGTGTTATAATTATTGCTAATGAAGCATCAGTTATCTTCCAAGATGATGTTGGTAATGAAGCCATCCCTCCTGCAATTTGGAATCACGAAAATAATTAATTCCTAGTTTGCAAGCACTCAAAGTTTTCTACTGATAAAATATTGAAAAATATGGATTTTTTTCACAGTCAAACCTTTAGCCAACAAATAGAATTTCCTTTCCCTAGTTACTGCAAACTCTAGGCATTGAACAAATTGCAAAAAATTCCTCGATTTGATGAAAAAATAAAAAAAATGTTGAAACACAGGTCTGTAATGTGATAGAAACCCTCGCCGCTCAAATTTGTTTATAATTTTGTCAAAAAAATATTCAAAATGTTGCAGAAGACCTACAATTATTCTTAAATCATCCAAATAATAGTTCACAAGCCCATCGTGCAAGTTTCATATCACCTATAAGAAAGGACCCATGGTATTCTTAAAAAACTATCAAAAACATTTAAAATGTATTGGCTATGATTTTTCCATAAAGTAGCTCAATTTCTACCAAAGGGTAACCAGACATGATAACCCGACCAAAATAACCCTAGACACAATAACCCCACCATAACAACCCAACACGATAACTCGGGGTCACAATAACCCATGGTCATTTTAGATCAAGTTAGTATGCTAAAAAAGGGACTATGAGGCACCGTAGAGGATATTTAGGTCATTTTTAGACCATATAACCATTATATACCCCTAAAATAGCCTTAAAACATCTTTAATATGCTTAAATAACTTATAAAATGGTAAATAATTATAGAAATAAAGACAAATTCATGGAATAAGCTAAATAAGAGTTATTATGAAAAGATATAAGTGAAAAGGCATTATGAAGAGGCATTAAGAGGATATGTAAAGTGGTAGAATTAAGAGAAGTAAAGGAAGGAAGAAGGGGAGAAGAATTAAGAGTGTGTAGAGTGATAAGAAAAAGAGAAATCAAAATTCATGAAAAAAAAAATAAAAAAATTTAATATAATTTTTTGAACATTATATTAAATTTTCCTAGGAGTTTCTATAAAAGTATACAAAAATAAATATACTTTTAGGGAGTCAAGAAATTCTTCATAATTTTTCATATATACAATACCTCTTCAATTTTTAACAAGTCAAAAAAATAAGAAATTACTCATTTTAAATGGTTACACATTTTTTCTTCATCCAGAAGGTGTCAATAAAATGATTTGGCGTTGTGTAGAATATTTTACACTTATAAATGTTCAAGTCAATGCTATACTACAACACAAACAAAATCTGGTGATGTGATTAGCAGTACAAGACATAATCATGCGCCAAAAATTGAGATGATCACTGTCAAACAGAAGTTGAATGAAATGAAAGACATGGCATGCTTGACTCAAGACTCTACAAGAAATATCATTTCTACTACATGTTCTAATATTTCATTATCGGTAGCAGGAGAAATACCATCAAAGCTACATAAAAGAGCAACACACACACACACACACACACACACACACATATATATATAACAAGAAATGGTGGGGATTGTGACATCATGCAGATTCTACAAGCAGGTAACTACGACTTCGTCCCTCAACCATATCAAACACGTCAAATAGGAAAGTAAAGCATACATAATAACCGTACACATGCAAGTATGAGGTAAGTATAATCATATCCATAAACACCATTTAAACATGTAAATAATCATCATTGAAATAACTAACACCATCTAACTACATAAATATAACATCCATAATTATTCAATCATCAAATTCACCATGTAATGTCATACATCCAAAATCACATAATAACTGAAATATCAATGCACACACAAAAATGGCCTAAAAGAGTTTGACAATATAAGACTAAAAAACAAACTATGGGTGGCACTACACGTGTACATGTTGGCATTAAACAGAATTGCCACTAGTGACAACACTTATTTGCATTCTGGGTGCAAATCGAGCAGACAGTGCAAATCGAGCAGACAGTGCAAACCGAGCAGACAGTGCAAACCGAGCAGACAGTGCAAACCGAGCAGACAGTGCAAACCGAGCAAGTTAGTACAAACCGAACAGGACAGTGTAAACCGAGTAACATCATGTCTACCGAGTCACCAGTATTTACCGAGTTCAAAACCTACCGAGTGATCAGTATGAACCGTGCCTTCACTTCTACCGAGTGCATGACGATGCCGAGTAATGCAGTGGACGCCGAGTATCAGAAAGTCACCGAGTTAGTTTGCAGGAACCATGTAACCATACTTGGGCCGACTTAGTAGCACTTATGTTTATTTGTCAAGCTGACTTTGTAATTGTAATTGAAATTAATTGTTTAAGACCTGTATATAAACAATGTTGTAAAAATGTCAAAAAAAAGTAAGAAGTATATGTGAAAAAGAAAGAAAGGCAGAAATAAGCGAATTACAAAGGGCTTCAGCAGTATAAGGAACAGCAAAGACAAATTCATCACAGAAGGTGATCAATACATCAGCGAATCTCAATCAGCAATCCAGTTGCAAAGCCAGAGATCTACTGTTTCATCCTAATAGGTGAATCAATACTAAATCCTTTAACCGGGTAGACTTAACAGTCTTTTGTAAAATCTCTTTACCGAGTGCATACTTCATTGTATGTTTTGTAAATCCTTTAACAGGGTGGATTTAGCAATCCTTATTGCTCCTAACAGGGCAGATCATCAGAAGTGATCAAATTGTAAGCCTTAACCGGCCAACTTTATTCTGCAGTATTAAAGCTTTGTGGGTTTCATCCCCACCCCAGTTTTACTTTCTTTTTGGAAGGTTTCTGGGTAACCAAATCTATGTGTCATTATTGTGAATGCATTTAAGTTTCATGCTTTCTGTATGCAAAGGTTAAAAGTAAATCACATGTTAAATTGTAAGAAAAATTGGAGTTACTGATTCACCCCTCCCCTCTCAGTAACTCGGTTAATTCCTGAATATTTCCAACAATTGGTATCAGAGCAGCATTGGTTCTCAAGATAAAGCTTAACTAGCTTGAGCAAAGATCCAGGACAATGGAGGTATTCAAACTGAACAAGGTGATTGAAAATGAAAAGCTAGATCTGGAAATGGCCATAGCTAAACTCAAGGAAGCAAAAGAACATCTTTCCCAATCCCTAAGAAGAAGGAAGGAACTTGCAAATCAGATGAATGATCAGAATTACATTGAAGAAAAGATTGAAGATCTTTTTCCCTCAAATAACTCAGATGAAGCAAATAACGCTGTCAAAGAACTCCTAGAAAAGAATGGGTCTCTGCAGGAAGAAGTGAGAAAATTAAAAAGAGAACAAGAGCTACACTCTACAAGATTCTGTGAGATCTTGGAACAAAGAAACAAGTTGAAAGATGAATTAGATGGAAGGAACATTGAAGTCCAAAATAAATCCCTTCAGCTAGAAAACCTAATTGATCAAATCTCTCATACAAATGAGGAAATTCTGAATCTAAGATCAGAAATAGAAAGCACAAGAGAAGAACTAAGATCTAAAAAGGAAATCAATCTAAGATTGGTGGATGACCTAAACGCTGAAAAACAAATCAATAAAGGAATGCTGAAAAGTCAAGAAGACTTGAATCAGCTGTATGAGCGAAATCTTCATAGGCAAAAAGGAAAAGCAGGACTTGGATACAAAGGAGAAGGCGAATCTTCTAAGCAAGGTACTCAAAGAAATCAAAAACCTACTTGTAATCACTGTGGTAAAATAGGACATACTTCAAATAAATGTTGGAACAATGAAAAAGCAGAATTCAATGGAAAATGTTACAGCTGCAATCAACCTGGTCACAAAGCAAATGAATGCAGGGAAAAACCAAGATTCAGAGGTAATTGTCACAAGTGCAACAAACAAGGTCACAAGGCATCCGAGTGCAGATCCAAAACATTTAATCCAGCAGAACAAATTATAAAAGCAATGTTTGGATGGTACTACAACACCTGGTGTAGATGTCATTACTGTGGAGAATATGGACACATTGGCATGAATTGCATAAAACATCATCTAAGGAAAAGAGATACTACCGTAAGATGCTTCAAATGCACTAAACTAGGTCACATAGCCAGAAACTGCATGAATGCTAGTGAAGTTGAAGATGGAAAGAAGAATGAAGCAACTAAGGTCAGGAAACAGGTGAGACAAAAATGGATTCCTAAATCTACCGAGCAATCCAGTCCAAGTAATGGAATGGATGGCTCTACCGACTCAAACTAAATTTCCAAGAAAGCACTGGAACTATATTCTCATAGACCAATCTCAAACAGTTCCAGAACCGAATTAAAAGAAAGATCTAAATCAGCATACAAGATGCAGTAAGATCACAGGGAGGTCGGTATCAGTCTTTACCGAGCAAGGTCGGTACCCGTCTTTACCGAGCGAGGTCGGAGCAATATGAATTCTCAAGTTCACCGAGTTGCGAAGTCTTTACCGAGCAATTAATTCTTAGTGGGTGACAGTCTGTCAGAATTCATACCCTAATTTGTACTGAGCATTAATGACAGAGTTATAAACAAAAAGCAAGTAATCGAACTCATTCTTCACCGCGAACCTATAGCACTTTGAGAGCAGAAAATTTCAAGAGCAACCCAGCGATTCAACACTTTAGCGAAAGGAATTTTCTGTGAGCTACCATGGCATCATCCAGCACTTCAGTGAAGAAAGGATCTGATATGTTAGTCCAAGGGGAATGGAAAGCACCAGATTTCAAAATTGTGCCCGCAATTGTAGCAGCCCTAGATCCGAACGGAGCTCAATCTCAGATTCCTCCTAAGGTACTACTTATTAACGATATCTGAAATCATTTCAACTGTTCAATTCATGAAATGGGGAACCTAGAATTAGATACTGTGCGTGAAGAACTGTGTGTGGATGGTATTCTGAAACCCGAGCACAAACATCTGGAAGATAAAGGTTTAGTTCACATTGCACATCTACCTCGAAACTTTTGAGATAAATGGGTTAGATACATTCTCAGCTGTGTACATGATGGCAAGATTTGGCTTGAGCAACCCTTAGAGATCACAAAGAAGATGATTCATCAAATCACCGGTCTTCCCATGTTGAACAAAGCAAAAACTACCAAAACCCTAGGTCGGACAGAACTAGAGAAGAAAACCCTAGCCGAGTGGGACGGTAGAGGCATGAAAGTTAGCAGCATTACCGATGCTGAACTGAAGTTTGGTACACACATCATTGCCCATAAGATTTACAGTTCTAGTCGACAGAATAGTGTCTCCTGTGAAGCTATTGACCTAGCATATAAAGTGGTCAAGAATAACTTAACATTTGACCTAGCAGACTTATTATTAAAGCAGTTTAACAAAAACATGGAAAGCATTCAAACTTCCAAAAACAATCCATGTAAGTTTGGATCCTTATTGGTCTGTTTATTCTTCTATGTTCAGAAATTCTTCCCTTCTAAAGGAAAAGTTGTATGGAGAAAAGATGTGCCAGCACTTTATGAAATAAATGAATACATCTCAGAAATGGGTGAAAATTTTGAAAGCATCATGCATAATTATTTTGAGTCTTTCAAAGAGAAAATGAATGATAGATTCCAGATTCCATAGAAGTTGGTGGAAGATTACAAAGATGACATTTGTTTTATGGTGGATTGTGATAATGTATATATTCAAGCAGCTAAACCGAGGACTGTATATGTAAAACCTCTTCCTTATGAGGTAAATATTGATGAAACCAAGAATATCATTGAAGCTCTTCTTAATCAGCCTGTCAATCCCAAAGCTCCATCTTTTGGAACATATGATGAAGCTAAGGTAAGAATTGAACTAAGCATAAAGCTTCCACAGGCGGTAAACAAAGGAAAGAAGAGGATAGCCAAAATGCAAATGATAACCGAGGACAAAGAAGAAAAAGATGAAGAAGAAGAGGAAAAGGATGAGAAAACAGAGGAACCAGAACCTGCAAAGAAGAAAGGAAAGGTATTCATCACTAAGGCACCTAAGCCTCCCACTGCTATATTTACAAGGAGAAATGCAAAAGGCAAGGCAGACAAGGTAGATAAAGACATAGCATTCAAAAGGCCTCCTCTAAACTTTCAAGAAAAGATCAAACTCTTTAGAGACGGATCAGGATCTGGAGTAAGTAACATAAAATCTTTTAGATATGAAACCAGATCGGAAACAGAACAGAAGGAAATAGAAGATGTTGTTATTGAAAAGATGGGACAGTGGAAATACTCTCCTGAAGAAATAGCCCCACAGGTTCCAGCAGTTCTACTAAATCCAATAAAAATGAGATGGAGCAATGCAAAGCAAACTGTGATAGATATATTTGATCAAACCTTGAGACAGTTAATGCCGAGCTTGAAAAATGATGAAGTAAAGAAGGCATTAAAAGAAAATGAAAGTAAGATGACATTAAAGTTCAATACTTGTTTGATTTTGATCAACAATATTGAATCGGTTGTGAAGGCTGCAAATGCTACATGGAAGAACATATACCACCTTCACCAACCGAGTATTGAAACAGTCATAATAAAAGATATTGAAGATGACAGTGATGAACAAGAAGAAGACACTGAGGTAGATGATATGGTGAGGATAGCAGCAGAGGTCATTGCATCCCTTCCTACCTCTCCAGTAAAAGTTTCTACATCCAGCCCGGAGACACCTTCAAGCATGGTTGTGACAACTTCAACATTTGTCCAATCATCTATAGCAACAACAGAAGCAACTATCATTTCTTCTACCGAGTTGCAGTCTCCCGCATCATCAAGTTTTCCAGCAGTAAGTTTCCCAGTTTTTGAATCTTCAAGTGTAAATATTTTAAGTTCTCCAGTAGAAAGTATACCAGTCTCTATAGCTAGCCCTACTTTATCTACTGTCACTACTACCAAGGCATTAAGTACAGATAAGCCTAAGGCTCTACCGAGTATAAAATTTTTGGGCAAGAATGTAGTAGAGGATATAGACTTAGATGAAGAGATAGAGATTCCTACATTAGATTTTGCAAATCTATCAGCGGACCAAATGCAAAATATAGGTGAGATCCTCCAAAGGAAAGCAAAACAAAAGAAGCTTAAAGAGGAGAGAGACAAGGAATATCAAATCATCAAAGATGCTAAGGACATTTTGTCTGATGCATTAGGTATTAAAGTAGACTCCTCCCAACATATTTTGCTACAATTAGCAGAAGCAGTTAATAAATACAATGAGGATTCATCTGGGACAGAAAAGTTAGTTGAAAGAGCCGAGAAGAGATTCAACAATAAAGTGCTTGAGCACATTGCTCAGCACATAGCTATTAACCAAGTAGAATTGTCTTCAGTTTTGTCAAACACTGAATCTATCTATTCGAATGCTACCTCTCTTTTGGCCAGATTGTGCAACATTGCTAAGTTCACAAAGGATGTTAAGGATAAAATGAATAAAATGGATGAGGATATGAAGATCAGCATACAGAAGCTGCAACTTGAACCAAGTTCAAGCTCTGCTCATCACATGAAAATCTCACACCTATCAAACATGCAGTCTGATCTATTGAAAGAAGACACAAGGATCCGGTCCACACTGCTAGACATCCAACACATGATCCTTCCCATCATGAATACAATGTATAAGCACATTGAACATTCCAAAACATTGATTCGTGACAATCAGTTCTCTATAGCAGATCACATGATTGAACTCTCTGCAGAAGTCCAAATTGCAATCCAAACATGTAAGATTCTGCAAGAAAGTTGGGACAGAACCCTGGCACTAATAATGAAGGTACATTCTGATTTTCTATCAAATTTTGGATTCTCTCTGTAAATAACTTGTATATACACCTTTGGCATTATCGTCAAAAAGGGGGAGATATATGTATAGAAGAAGATTTGTATAGAAACAGTTAGCACATTGAAAGGGGGAGACAATGTATAAAGCTCTATAACAAAGACAAATTTTGAAAAATCAAAATAAAACTCAGCATGATTCATGTATATAAGTTTTGGCCAATAATTGTTTTTGTCACTAATGCCAAAGGGGGAGATTGTTGGCATTAAACAGAATTGCCACTAGTGACAACACTTATTTGCATTCTGGGTGCAAACCGAGCAGACAGTGCAAACCAAGCAGACAGTGCAAACCGAGCAGACAGTGTAAACCGAGCAGACAGTGCAAACCAAGCAGACAGTGCAAACCGAGCAAACAGTGCAAACCGAGCAAGTTAGTACAAACCGAACAGGACAGTGTAAACTGAGTAACATCATGTCTACCGAGTCACCAGTATTTACCGAGTTCAAAACCTACCGAGTGATCAGTATGAACCGTGCCTTCACTTCTACCGAGTGCATGACGATGCCGAGTAATGCAATGGACGCCGAGTATCAGAAAGTCACCGAGTTAGTTTGCAAGAACCATGTAACCATACTTGGGCCGACTTAGTAGCACTTATGTTTATTTGTCAAGCTGACTTTGTAATTGTAATTGAAATTAATTGTTTAAGACCTGTATATAAACAATGTTGTAAAAATGTCAAAAAAAAGTAAGTAAGAAGTATATGTGAAAAAGAAAGAAAGGCAGAAATAAGCGAATTGCAAAGGGCTTCAGCAGTATAAGGAACAGCAAAGACAAATTCATCACAGAAGGTGATCAGTACATCAGCGAATCTCAATCAGCAATCCAGTTGCAAAGCCAGAGATCTACTGTTTCATCCTAACAGGTGAATCAGTACTAAATCCTTTAACCGGGTAGACTTAACAGTCTTTTGTAAAATCTCTTTACCGAGTGCATACTTCATTGTATGTTTTGTAAATCCTTTAACAGGGTGGATTTAGCAATCCTTATTGCTCCTAACAGGGCAGATCATCAGAAGTGATCAAATTGTAAGCCTTAACCGGCCAACTTTATTCTGCAGTATTAAAGCTTTGTGGGTTTCATCCCCACCCCAGTTTTACTTTCTTTTTGGAAGGTTTCTGGGTAACCAAATCTATGTGTCATTATTGTGAATGCATTTAAGTTTCATGCTTTCTGTATGCAAAGGTTAAAAGTAAATCACATGTTAAATTGTAAGAAAAATTGGAGTTACTGATTCACCCCTCCCCTCTCAGTAACTCGGTTAATTCCTGAATATTTCCAACAATTGGTATCAGAGCAGCATTGGTTCTCAAGATAAAGCTTAACTAGCTTGAGCAAAGATCCAGGACAATGGAGGTATTCAAACTGAACAAGGTGATTGAAAATGAAAAGCTAGATCTGGAAATGGCCATAGCTAAACTCAAGGAAGCAAAAGAACATCTTTCCCAATCCCTAAGAAGAAGGAAGGAACTTGCAAATCAGATGAATGATCAGAATTACATTGAAGAAAAGATTGAAGATCTTTTTCCCTCAAATAACTCAGATGAAGCAAATAACGCTGTCAAAGAACTCCTAGAAAAGAATGGGTCTCTGCAGGAAGAAGTGAGAAAATTAAAAAGAGAACAAGAGCTACACTCTACAAGATTCTGTGAGATCTTGGAACAAAGAAACAAGTTGAAAGATGAATTAGATGGAAGGAACATTGAAGTCCAAAATAAATCCCTTCAGCTAGAAAACCTAATTGATCAAATCTCTCATACAAATGAGGAAATTCTGAATCTAAGATCAGAAATAGAAAGCACAAGAGAAGAACTAAGATCTAAAAAGGAAATCAATCTAAGATTGGTGGATGACCTAAACGCTGAAAAACAAATCAATAAAGGAATGCTGAAAAGTCAAGAAGACTTGAATCAGCTGTATGAGCGAAATCTTCATAGGCAAAAAGGAAAAGCAGGACTTGGATACAAAGGAGAAGGCGAATCTTCTAAGCAAGGTACTCAAAGAAATCAAAAACCTACTTGTAATCACTGTGGTAAAATAGGACATACTTCAAATAAATGTTGGAACAATGAAAAAGCAGAATTCAATGGAAAATGTTACAGCTGCAATCAACCTGGTCACAAAGCAAATGAATGCAGGGAAAAACCAAGATTCAGAGGTAATTGTCACAAGTGCAACAAACAAGGTCACAAGGCATCCGAGTGCAGATCCAAAACATTTAATCCAGCAGAACAAATTATAAAAGCAATGTTTGGATGGTACTACAACACCTGGTGTAGATGTCATTACTGTGGAGAATATGGACACATTGGCATGAATTGCATAAAACATCATCTAAGGAAAAGAGATACTACCGTAAGATGCTTCAAATGCACTAAACTAGGTCACATAGCCAGAAACTGCATGAATGCTAGTGAAGTTGAAGATGGAAAGAAGAATGAAGCAACTAAGGTCAGGAAACAGGTGAGACAAAAATGGATTCCTAAATCTACCGAGCAATCCAGTCCAAGTAATGGAATGGATGGCTCTACCGACTCAAACTAAATTTCCAAGAAAGCACTGGAACTATATTCTCATAGACCAATCTCAAACAGTTCCAGAACCGAATTAAAAGAAAGATCTAAATCAGCATACAAGATGCAGTAAGATCACAGGGAGGTCGGTATCAGTCTTTACCGAGCAAGGTCGGTACCCGTCTTTACCGAGCGAGGTCGGAGCAATATGAATTCTCAAGTTCACCGAGTTGCGAAGTCTTTACCGAGCAATTAATTCTTAGTGGGTGACAGTCTGTCAGAATTCATACCCTAATTTGTACTGAGCATTAATGACAGAGTTATAAACAAAAAGCAAGTAATCGAACTCATTCTTCACCGCGAACCTATAGCACTTTGAGAGCAGAAAATTTCAAGAGCAACCCAGCGATTCAACACTTTAGCGAAAGGAATTTTCTGTGAGCTACCATGGCATCATCCAGCACTTCAGTGAAGAAAGGATCTGATATGTTAGTCCAAGGGGAATGGAAAGCACCAGATTTCAAAATTGTGCCCGCAATTGTAGCAGCCCTAGATCCGAACGGAGCTCAATCTCAGATTCCTCCTAAGGTACTACTTATTAACGATATCTGAAATCATTTCAACTGTTCAATTCATGAAATGGGGAACCTAGAATTAGATACTGTGCGTGAAGAACTGTGTGTGGATGGTATTCTGAAACCCGAGCACAAACATCTGGAAGATAAAGGTTTAGTTCACATTGCACATCTACCTCGAAACTTTTGAGATAAATGGGTTAGATACATTCTCAGCTGTGTACATGATGGCAAGATTTGGCTTGAGCAACCCTTAGAGATCACAAAGAAGATGATTCATCAAATCACCGGTCTTCCCATGTTGAACAAAGCAAAAATTACCAAAACCCTAGGTCGGACAGAACTAGAGAAGAAAACCCTAGCCGAGTGGGACGGTAGAGGCATGAAAGTTAGCAGCATTACCGATGCTGAACTGAAGTTTGGTACACACATCATTGCCCATAAGATTTACAGTTCTAGTCGACAGAATAGTGTCTCCTGTGAAGCTATTGACCTAGCATATAAAGTGGTCAAGAATAACTTAACATTTGACCTAGCAGACTTATTATTAAAGCAGTTTAACAAAAACATGGAAAGCATTCAAACTTCCAAAAACAATCCATGTAAGTTTGGATCCTTATTGGTCTGTTTATTCTTCTATGTTCAGAAATTCTTCCCTTCTAAAGGAAAAGTTGTATGGAGAAAAGATGTGCCAGCACTTTATGAAATAAATGAATACATCTCAGAAATGGGTGAAAATTTTGAAAGCATCATGCATAATTATTTTGAGTCTTTCAAAGAGAAAATGAATGATAGATTCCAGATTCCATAGAAGTTGGTGGAAGATTACAAAGATGACATTTGTTTTATGGTGGATTGTGATAATGTATATATTCAAGCAGCTAAACCGAGGACTGTATATGTAAAACCTCTTCCTTATGAGGTAAATATTGATGAAACCAAGAATATCATTGAAGCTCTTCTTAATCAGCCTGTCAATCCCAAAGCTCCATCTTTTGGAACATATGATGAAGCTAAGGTAAGAATTGAACTAAGCATAAAGCTTCCACAGGCGGTAAACAAAGGAAAGAAGAGGATAGCCAAAATGCAAATGATAACCGAGGACAAAGAAGAAAAAGATGAAGAAGAAGAGGAAAAGGATGAGAAAACAGAGGAACCAGAACCTGCAAAGAAGAAAGGAAAGGTATTCATCACTAAGGCACCTAAGCCTCCCACTGCTATATTTACAAGGAGAAATGCAAAAGGCAAGGCAGACAAGGTAGATAAAGACATAGCATTCAAAAGGCCTCCTCTAAACTTTCAAGAAAAGATCAAACTCTTTAGAGACGGATCAGGATCTGGAGTAAGTAACATAAAATCTTTTAGATATGAAACCAGATCGGAAACAGAACAGAAGGAAATAGAAGATGTTGTTATTGAAAAGATGGGACAGTGGAAATACTCTCCTGAAGAAATAGCCCCACAGGTTCCAGCAGTTCTACTAAATCCAATAAAAATGAGATGGAGCAATGCAAAGCAAACTGTGATAGATATATTTGATCAAACCTTGAGACAGTTAATGCCGAGCTTGAAAAATGATGAAGTAAAGAAGGCATTAAAAGAAAATGAAAGTAAGATGACATTAAAGTTCAATACTTGTTTGATTTTGATCAACAATATTGAATCGGTTGTGAAGGCTGCAAATGCTACATGGAAGAACATATACCACCTTCACCAACCGAGTATTGAAACAGTCATAATAAAAGATATTGAAGATGACAGTGATGAACAAGAAGAAGACACTGAGGTAGATGATATGGTGAGGATAGCAGCAGAGGTCATTGCATCCCTTCCTACCTCTCCAGTAAAAGTTTCTACATCCAGCCCGGAGACACCTTCAAGCATGGTTGTGACAACTTCAACATTTGTCCAATCATCTATAGCAACAACAGAAGCAACTATCATTTCTTCTACCGAGTTGCAGTCTCCCGCATCATCAAGTTTTCCAGCAGTAAGTTTCCCAGTTTTTGAATCTTCAAGTGTAAATATTTTAAGTTCTCCAGTAGAAAGTATACCAGTCTCTATAGCTAGCCCTACTTTATCTACTGTCACTACTACCAAGGCATTAAGTACAGATAAGCCTAAGGCTCTACCGAGTATAAAATTTTTGGGCAAGAATGTAGTAGAGGATATAGACTTAGATGAAGAGATAGAGATTCCTACATTAGATTTTGCAAATCTATCAGCGGACCAAATGCAAAATATAGGTGAGATCCTCCAAAGGAAAGCAAAACAAAAGAAGCTTAAAGAGGAGAGAGACAAGGAATATCAAATCATCAAAGATGCTAAGGACATTTTGTCTGATGCATTAGGTATTAAAGTAGACTCCTCCCAACATATTTTGCTACAATTAGCAGAAGCAGTTAATAAATACAATGAGGATTCATCTGGGACAGAAAAGTTAGTTGAAAGAGCCGAGAAGAGATTCAACAATAAAGTGCTTGAGCACATTGCTCAGCACATAGCTATTAACCAAGTAGAATTGTCTTCAGTTTTGTCAAACACTGAATCTATCTATTCGAATGCTACCTCTCTTTTGGCCAGATTGTGCAACATTGCTAAGTTCACAAAGGATGTTAAGGATAAAATGAATAAAATGGATGAGGATATGAAGATCAGCATACAGAAGCTGCAACTTGAACCAAGTTCAAGCTCTGCTCATCACATGAAAATCTCACACCTATCAAACATGCAGTCTGATCTATTGAAAGAAGACACAAGGATCCGGTCCACACTGCTAGACATCCAACACATGATCCTTCCCATCATGAATACAATGTATAAGCACATTGAACATTCCAAAACATTGATTCGTGACAATCAGTTCTCTATAGCAGATCACATGATTGAACTCTCTGCAGAAGTCCAAATTGCAATCCAAACATGTAAGATTCTGCAAGAAAGTTGGGACAGAACCCTGGCACTAATAATGAAGGTACATTCTGATTTTCTATCAAATTTTGGATTCTCTCTGTAAATAACTTGTATATACACCTTTGGCATTATCGTCAAAAAGGGGGAGATATATGTATAGAAGAAGATTTGTATAGAAACAGTTAGCACATTGAAAGGGGGAGACAATGTATAAAGCTCTATAACAAAGACAAATTTTGAAAAATCAAAATAAAACTCAGCATGATTCATGTATATAAGTTTTGGCCAATAATTGTTTTTGTCACTAATGCCAAAGGGGGAGATTGTTGGCATTAAACAGAATTGCCACTAGTGACAACACTTATTTGCATTCTGGGTGCAAACCGAGCAGACAGTGCAAACCAAGCAGACAGTGCAAACCGAGCAGACAGTGTAAACCGAGCAGACAGTGCAAACCAAGCAGACAGTGCAAACCGAGCAAACAGTGCAAACCGAGCAAGTTAGTACAAACCGAACAGGACAGTGTAAACTGAGTAACATCATGTCTACCGAGTCACCAGTATTTACCGAGTTCAAAACCTACCGAGTGATCAGTATGAACCGTGCCTTCACTTCTACCGAGTGCATGACGATGCCGAGTAATGCAATGGACGCCGAGTATCAGAAAGTCACCGAGTTAGTTTGCAAGAACCATGTAACCATACTTGGGCCGACTTAGTAGCACTTATGTTTATTTGTCAAGCTGACTTTGTAATTGTAATTGAAATTAATTGTTTAAGACCTGTATATAAACAATGTTGTAAAAATGTCAAAAAAAAGTAAGTAAGAAGTATATGTGAAAAAGAAAGAAAGGCAGAAATAAGCGAATTGCAAAGGGCTTCAGCAGTATAAGGAACAGCAAAGACAAATTCATCACAGAAGGTGATCAGTACATCAGCGAATCTCAATCAGCAATCCAGTTGCAAAGCCAGAGATCTACTGTTTCATCCTAACAGGTGAATCAGTACTAAATCCTTTAACCGGGTAGACTTAACAGTCTTTTGTAAAATCTCTTTACCGAGTGCATACTTCATTGTATGTTTTGTAAATCCTTTAACAGGGTGGATTTAGCAATCCTTATTGCTCCTAACAGGGCAGATCATCAGAAGTGATCAAATTGTAAGCCTTAACCGGCCAACTTTATTCTGCAGTATTAAAGCTTTGTGGGTTTCATCCCCACCCCAGTTTTACTTTCTTTTTGGAAGGTTTCTGGGTAACCAAATCTATGTGTCATTATTGTGAATGCATTTAAGTTTCATGCTTTCTGTATGCAAAGGTTAAAAGTAAATCACATGTTAAATTGTAAGAAAAATTGGAGTTACTGATTCACCCCTCCCCTCTCAGTAACTCGGTTAATTCCTGAATATTTCCAACAATTGGTATCAGAGCAGCATTGGTTCTCAAGATAAAGCTTAACTAGCTTGAGCAAAGATCCAGGACAATGGAGGTATTCAAACTGAACAAGGTGATTGAAAATGAAAAGCTAGATCTGGAAATGGCCATAGCTAAACTCAAGGAAGCAAAAGAACATCTTTCCCAATCCCTAAGAAGAAGGAAGGAACTTGCAAATCAGATGAATGATCAGAATTACATTGAAGAAAAGATTGAAGATCTTTTTCCCTCAAATAACTCAGATGAAGCAAATAACGCTGTCAAAGAACTCCTAGAAAAGAATGGGTCTCTGCAGGAAGAAGTGAGAAAATTAAAAAGAGAACAAGAGCTACACTCTACAAGATTCTGTGAGATCTTGGAACAAAGAAACAAGTTGAAAGATGAATTAGATGGAAGGAACATTGAAGTCCAAAATAAATCCCTTCAGCTAGAAAACCTAATTGATCAAATCTCTCATACAAATGAGGAAATTCTGAATCTAAGATCAGAAATAGAAAGCACAAGAGAAGAACTAAGATCTAAAAAGGAAATCAATCTAAGATTGGTGGATGACCTAAACGCTGAAAAACAAATCAATAAAGGAATGCTGAAAAGTCAAGAAGACTTGAATCAGCTGTATGAGCGAAATCTTCATAGGCAAAAAGGAAAAGCAGGACTTGGATACAAAGGAGAAGGCGAATCTTCTAAGCAAGGTACTCAAAGAAATCAAAAACCTACTTGTAATCACTGTGGTAAAATAGGACATACTTCAAATAAATGTTGGAACAATGAAAAAGCAGAATTCAATGGAAAATGTTACAGCTGCAATCAACCTGGTCACAAAGCAAATGAATGCAGGGAAAAACCAAGATTCAGAGGTAATTGTCACAAGTGCAACAAACAAGGTCACAAGGCATCCGAGTGCAGATCCAAAACATTTAATCCAGCAGAACAAATTATAAAAGCAATGTTTGGATGGTACTACAACACCTGGTGTAGATGTCATTACTGTGGAGAATATGGACACATTGGCATGAATTGCATAAAACATCATCTAAGGAAAAGAGATACTACCGTAAGATGCTTCAAATGCACTAAACTAGGTCACATAGCCAGAAACTGCATGAATGCTAGTGAAGTTGAAGATGGAAAGAAGAATGAAGCAACTAAGGTCAGGAAACAGGTGAGACAAAAATGGATTCCTAAATCTACCGAGCAATCCAGTCCAAGTAATGGAATGGATGGCTCTACCGACTCAAACTAAATTTCCAAGAAAGCACTGGAACTATATTCTCATAGACCAATCTCAAACAGTTCCAGAACCGAATTAAAAGAAAGATCTAAATCAGCATACAAGATGCAGTAAGATCACAGGGAGGTCGGTATCAGTCTTTACCGAGCAAGGTCGGTACCCGTCTTTACCGAGCGAGGTCGGAGCAATATGAATTCTCAAGTTCACCGAGTTGCGAAGTCTTTACCGAGCAATTAATTCTTAGTGGGTGACAGTCTGTCAGAATTCATACCCTAATTTGTACTGAGCATTAATGACAGAGTTATAAACAAAAAGCAAGTAATCGAACTCATTCTTCACCGCGAACCTATAGCACTTTGAGAGCAGAAAATTTCAAGAGCAACCCAGCGATTCAACACTTTAGCGAAAGGAATTTTCTGTGAGCTACCATGGCATCATCCAGCACTTCAGTGAAGAAAGGATCTGATATGTTAGTCCAAGGGGAATGGAAAGCACCAGATTTCAAAATTGTGCCCGCAATTGTAGCAGCCCTAGATCCGAACGGAGCTCAATCTCAGATTCCTCCTAAGGTACTACTTATTAACGATATCTGAAATCATTTCAACTGTTCAATTCATGAAATGGGGAACCTAGAATTAGATACTGTGCGTGAAGAACTGTGTGTGGATGGTATTCTGAAACCCGAGCACAAACATCTGGAAGATAAAGGTTTAGTTCACATTGCACATCTACCTCGAAACTTTTGAGATAAATGGGTTAGATACATTCTCAGCTGTGTACATGATGGCAAGATTTGGCTTGAGCAACCCTTAGAGATCACAAAGAAGATGATTCATCAAATCACCGGTCTTCCCATGTTGAACAAAGCAAAAATTACCAAAACCCTAGGTCGGACAGAACTAGAGAAGAAAACCCTAGCCGAGTGGGACGGTAGAGGCATGAAAGTTAGCAGCATTACCGATGCTGAACTGAAGTTTGGTACACACATCATTGCCCATAAGATTTACAGTTCTAGTCGACAGAATAGTGTCTCCTGTGAAGCTATTGACCTAGCATATAAAGTGGTCAAGAATAACTTAACATTTGACCTAGCAGACTTATTATTAAAGCAGTTTAACAAAAACATGGAAAGCATTCAAACTTCCAAAAACAATCCATGTAAGTTTGGATCCTTATTGGTCTGTTTATTCTTCTATGTTCAGAAATTCTTCCCTTCTAAAGGAAAAGTTGTATGGAGAAAAGATGTGCCAGCACTTTATGAAATAAATGAATACATCTCAGAAATGGGTGAAAATTTTGAAAGCATCATGCATAATTATTTTGAGTCTTTCAAAGAGAAAATGAATGATAGATTCCAGATTCCATAGAAGTTGGTGGAAGATTACAAAGATGACATTTGTTTTATGGTGGATTGTGATAATGTATATATTCAAGCAGCTAAACCGAGGACTGTATATGTAAAACCTCTTCCTTATGAGGTAAATATTGATGAAACCAAGAATATCATTGAAGCTCTTCTTAATCAGCCTGTCAATCCCAAAGCTCCATCTTTTGGAACATATGATGAAGCTAAGGTAAGAATTGAACTAAGCATAAAGCTTCCACAGGCGGTAAACAAAGGAAAGAAGAGGATAGCCAAAATGCAAATGATAACCGAGGACAAAGAAGAAAAAGATGAAGAAGAAGAGGAAAAGGATGAGAAAACAGAGGAACCAGAACCTGCAAAGAAGAAAGGAAAGGTATTCATCACTAAGGCACCTAAGCCTCCCACTGCTATATTTACAAGGAGAAATGCAAAAGGCAAGGCAGACAAGGTAGATAAAGACATAGCATTCAAAAGGCCTCCTCTAAACTTTCAAGAAAAGATCAAACTCTTTAGAGACGGATCAGGATCTGGAGTAAGTAACATAAAATCTTTTAGATATGAAACCAGATCGGAAACAGAACAGAAGGAAATAGAAGATGTTGTTATTGAAAAGATGGGACAGTGGAAATACTCTCCTGAAGAAATAGCCCCACAGGTTCCAGCAGTTCTACTAAATCCAATAAAAATGAGATGGAGCAATGCAAAGCAAACTGTGATAGATATATTTGATCAAACCTTGAGACAGTTAATGCCGAGCTTGAAAAATGATGAAGTAAAGAAGGCATTAAAAGAAAATGAAAGTAAGATGACATTAAAGTTCAATACTTGTTTGATTTTGATCAACAATATTGAATCGGTTGTGAAGGCTGCAAATGCTACATGGAAGAACATATACCACCTTCACCAACCGAGTATTGAAACAGTCATAATAAAAGATATTGAAGATGACAGTGATGAACAAGAAGAAGACACTGAGGTAGATGATATGGTGAGGATAGCAGCAGAGGTCATTGCATCCCTTCCTACCTCTCCAGTAAAAGTTTCTACATCCAGCCCGGAGACACCTTCAAGCATGGTTGTGACAACTTCAACATTTGTCCAATCATCTATAGCAACAACAGAAGCAACTATCATTTCTTCTACCGAGTTGCAGTCTCCCGCATCATCAAGTTTTCCAGCAGTAAGTTTCCCAGTTTTTGAATCTTCAAGTGTAAATATTTTAAGTTCTCCAGTAGAAAGTATACCAGTCTCTATAGCTAGCCCTACTTTATCTACTGTCACTACTACCAAGGCATTAAGTACAGATAAGCCTAAGGCTCTACCGAGTATAAAATTTTTGGGCAAGAATGTAGTAGAGGATATAGACTTAGATGAAGAGATAGAGATTCCTACATTAGATTTTGCAAATCTATCAGCGGACCAAATGCAAAATATAGGTGAGATCCTCCAAAGGAAAGCAAAACAAAAGAAGCTTAAAGAGGAGAGAGACAAGGAATATCAAATCATCAAAGATGCTAAGGACATTTTGTCTGATGCATTAGGTATTAAAGTAGACTCCTCCCAACATATTTTGCTACAATTAGCAGAAGCAGTTAATAAATACAATGAGGATTCATCTGGGACAGAAAAGTTAGTTGAAAGAGCCGAGAAGAGATTCAACAATAAAGTGCTTGAGCACATTGCTCAGCACATAGCTATTAACCAAGTAGAATTGTCTTCAGTTTTGTCAAACACTGAATCTATCTATTCGAATGCTACCTCTCTTTTGGCCAGATTGTGCAACATTGCTAAGTTCACAAAGGATGTTAAGGATAAAATGAATAAAATGGATGAGGATATGAAGATCAGCATACAGAAGCTGCAACTTGAACCAAGTTCAAGCTCTGCTCATCACATGAAAATCTCACACCTATCAAACATGCAGTCTGATCTATTGAAAGAAGACACAAGGATCCGGTCCACACTGCTAGACATCCAACACATGATCCTTCCCATCATGAATACAATGTATAAGCACATTGAACATTCCAAAACATTGATTCGTGACAATCAGTTCTCTATAGCAGATCACATGATTGAACTCTCTGCAGAAGTCCAAATTGCAATCCAAACATGTAAGATTCTGCAAGAAAGTTGGGACAGAACCCTGGCACTAATAATGAAGGTACATTCTGATTTTCTATCAAATTTTGGATTCTCTCTGTAAATAACTTGTATATACACCTTTGGCATTATCGTCAAAAAGGGGGAGATATATGTATAGAAGAAGATTTGTATAGAAACAGTTAGCACATTGAAAGGGGGAGACAATGTATAAAGCTCTATAACAAAGACAAATTTTGAAAAATCAAAATAAAACTCAGCATGATTCATGTATATAAGTTTTGGCCAATAATTGTTTTTGTCACTAATGCCAAAGGGGGAGATTGTTGGCATTAAACAGAATTGCCACTAGTGACAACACTTATTTGCATTCTGGGTGCAAACCGAGCAGACAGTGCAAACCAAGCAGACAGTGCAAACCGAGCAGACAGTGTAAACCGAGCAGACAGTGCAAACCAAGCAGACAGTGCAAACCGAGCAAACAGTGCAAACCGAGCAAGTTAGTACAAACCGAACAGGACAGTGTAAACTGAGTAACATCATGTCTACCGAGTCACCAGTATTTACCGAGTTCAAAACCTACCGAGTGATCAGTATGAACCGTGCCTTCACTTCTACCGAGTGCATGACGATGCCGAGTAATGCAATGGACGCCGAGTATCAGAAAGTCACCGAGTTAGTTTGCAAGAACCATGTAACCATACTTGGGCCGACTTAGTAGCACTTATGTTTATTTGTCAAGCTGACTTTGTAATTGTAATTGAAATTAATTGTTTAAGACCTGTATATAAACAATGTTGTAAAAATGTCAAAAAAAAGTAAGTAAGAAGTATATGTGAAAAAGAAAGAAAGGCAGAAATAAGCGAATTGCAAAGGGCTTCAGCAGTATAAGGAACAGCAAAGACAAATTCATCACAGAAGGTGATCAGTACATCAGCGAATCTCAATCAGCAATCCAGTTGCAAAGCCAGAGATCTACTGTTTCATCCTAACAGGTGAATCAGTACTAAATCCTTTAACCGGGTAGACTTAACAGTCTTTTGTAAAATCTCTTTACCGAGTGCATACTTCATTGTATGTTTTGTAAATCCTTTAACAGGGTGGATTTAGCAATCCTTATTGCTCCTAACAGGGCAGATCATCAGAAGTGATCAAATTGTAAGCCTTAACCGGCCAACTTTATTCTGCAGTATTAAAGCTTTGTGGGTTTCATCCCCACCCCAGTTTTACTTTCTTTTTGGAAGGTTTCTGGGTAACCAAATCTATGTGTCATTATTGTGAATGCATTTAAGTTTCATGCTTTCTGTATGCAAAGGTTAAAAGTAAATCACATGTTAAATTGTAAGAAAAATTGGAGTTACTGATTCACCCCTCCCCTCTCAGTAACTCGGTTAATTCCTGAATATTTCCAACAATTGGTATCAGAGCAGCATTGGTTCTCAAGATAAAGCTTAACTAGCTTGAGCAAAGATCCAGGACAATGGAGGTATTCAAACTGAACAAGGTGATTGAAAATGAAAAGCTAGATCTGGAAATGGCCATAGCTAAACTCAAGGAAGCAAAAGAACATCTTTCCCAATCCCTAAGAAGAAGGAAGGAACTTGCAAATCAGATGAATGATCAGAATTACATTGAAGAAAAGATTGAAGATCTTTTTCCCTCAAATAACTCAGATGAAGCAAATAACGCTGTCAAAGAACTCCTAGAAAAGAATGGGTCTCTGCAGGAAGAAGTGAGAAAATTAAAAAGAGAACAAGAGCTACACTCTACAAGATTCTGTGAGATCTTGGAACAAAGAAACAAGTTGAAAGATGAATTAGATGGAAGGAACATTGAAGTCCAAAATAAATCCCTTCAGCTAGAAAACCTAATTGATCAAATCTCTCATACAAATGAGGAAATTCTGAATCTAAGATCAGAAATAGAAAGCACAAGAGAAGAACTAAGATCTAAAAAGGAAATCAATCTAAGATTGGTGGATGACCTAAACGCTGAAAAACAAATCAATAAAGGAATGCTGAAAAGTCAAGAAGACTTGAATCAGCTGTATGAGCGAAATCTTCATAGGCAAAAAGGAAAAGCAGGACTTGGATACAAAGGAGAAGGCGAATCTTCTAAGCAAGGTACTCAAAGAAATCAAAAACCTACTTGTAATCACTGTGGTAAAATAGGACATACTTCAAATAAATGTTGGAACAATGAAAAAGCAGAATTCAATGGAAAATGTTACAGCTGCAATCAACCTGGTCACAAAGCAAATGAATGCAGGGAAAAACCAAGATTCAGAGGTAATTGTCACAAGTGCAACAAACAAGGTCACAAGGCATCCGAGTGCAGATCCAAAACATTTAATCCAGCAGAACAAATTATAAAAGCAATGTTTGGATGGTACTACAACACCTGGTGTAGATGTCATTACTGTGGAGAATATGGACACATTGGCATGAATTGCATAAAACATCATCTAAGGAAAAGAGATACTACCGTAAGATGCTTCAAATGCACTAAACTAGGTCACATAGCCAGAAACTGCATGAATGCTAGTGAAGTTGAAGATGGAAAGAAGAATGAAGCAACTAAGGTCAGGAAACAGGTGAGACAAAAATGGATTCCTAAATCTACCGAGCAATCCAGTCCAAGTAATGGAATGGATGGCTCTACCGACTCAAACTAAATTTCCAAGAAAGCACTGGAACTATATTCTCATAGACCAATCTCAAACAGTTCCAGAACCGAATTAAAAGAAAGATCTAAATCAGCATACAAGATGCAGTAAGATCACAGGGAGGTCGGTATCAGTCTTTACCGAGCAAGGTCGGTACCCGTCTTTACCGAGCGAGGTCGGAGCAATATGAATTCTCAAGTTCACCGAGTTGCGAAGTCTTTACCGAGCAATTAATTCTTAGTGGGTGACAGTCTGTCAGAATTCATACCCTAATTTGTACTGAGCATTAATGACAGAGTTATAAACAAAAAGCAAGTAATCGAACTCATTCTTCACCGCGAACCTATAGCACTTTGAGAGCAGAAAATTTCAAGAGCAACCCAGCGATTCAACACTTTAGCGAAAGGAATTTTCTGTGAGCTACCATGGCATCATCCAGCACTTCAGTGAAGAAAGGATCTGATATGTTAGTCCAAGGGGAATGGAAAGCACCAGATTTCAAAATTGTGCCCGCAATTGTAGCAGCCCTAGATCCGAACGGAGCTCAATCTCAGATTCCTCCTAAGGTACTACTTATTAACGATATCTGAAATCATTTCAACTGTTCAATTCATGAAATGGGGAACCTAGAATTAGATACTGTGCGTGAAGAACTGTGTGTGGATGGTATTCTGAAACCCGAGCACAAACATCTGGAAGATAAAGGTTTAGTTCACATTGCACATCTACCTCGAAACTTTTGAGATAAATGGGTTAGATACATTCTCAGCTGTGTACATGATGGCAAGATTTGGCTTGAGCAACCCTTAGAGATCACAAAGAAGATGATTCATCAAATCACCGGTCTTCCCATGTTGAACAAAGCAAAAATTACCAAAACCCTAGGTCGGACAGAACTAGAGAAGAAAACCCTAGCCGAGTGGGACGGTAGAGGCATGAAAGTTAGCAGCATTACCGATGCTGAACTGAAGTTTGGTACACACATCATTGCCCATAAGATTTACAGTTCTAGTCGACAGAATAGTGTCTCCTGTGAAGCTATTGACCTAGCATATAAAGTGGTCAAGAATAACTTAACATTTGACCTAGCAGACTTATTATTAAAGCAGTTTAACAAAAACATGGAAAGCATTCAAACTTCCAAAAACAATCCATGTAAGTTTGGATCCTTATTGGTCTGTTTATTCTTCTATGTTCAGAAATTCTTCCCTTCTAAAGGAAAAGTTGTATGGAGAAAAGATGTGCCAGCACTTTATGAAATAAATGAATACATCTCAGAAATGGGTGAAAATTTTGAAAGCATCATGCATAATTATTTTGAGTCTTTCAAAGAGAAAATGAATGATAGATTCCAGATTCCATAGAAGTTGGTGGAAGATTACAAAGATGACATTTGTTTTATGGTGGATTGTGATAATGTATATATTCAAGCAGCTAAACCGAGGACTGTATATGTAAAACCTCTTCCTTATGAGGTAAATATTGATGAAACCAAGAATATCATTGAAGCTCTTCTTAATCAGCCTGTCAATCCCAAAGCTCCATCTTTTGGAACATATGATGAAGCTAAGGTAAGAATTGAACTAAGCATAAAGCTTCCACAGGCGGTAAACAAAGGAAAGAAGAGGATAGCCAAAATGCAAATGATAACCGAGGACAAAGAAGAAAAAGATGAAGAAGAAGAGGAAAAGGATGAGAAAACAGAGGAACCAGAACCTGCAAAGAAGAAAGGAAAGGTATTCATCACTAAGGCACCTAAGCCTCCCACTGCTATATTTACAAGGAGAAATGCAAAAGGCAAGGCAGACAAGGTAGATAAAGACATAGCATTCAAAAGGCCTCCTCTAAACTTTCAAGAAAAGATCAAACTCTTTAGAGACGGATCAGGATCTGGAGTAAGTAACATAAAATCTTTTAGATATGAAACCAGATCGGAAACAGAACAGAAGGAAATAGAAGATGTTGTTATTGAAAAGATGGGACAGTGGAAATACTCTCCTGAAGAAATAGCCCCACAGGTTCCAGCAGTTCTACTAAATCCAATAAAAATGAGATGGAGCAATGCAAAGCAAACTGTGATAGATATATTTGATCAAACCTTGAGACAGTTAATGCCGAGCTTGAAAAATGATGAAGTAAAGAAGGCATTAAAAGAAAATGAAAGTAAGATGACATTAAAGTTCAATACTTGTTTGATTTTGATCAACAATATTGAATCGGTTGTGAAGGCTGCAAATGCTACATGGAAGAACATATACCACCTTCACCAACCGAGTATTGAAACAGTCATAATAAAAGATATTGAAGATGACAGTGATGAACAAGAAGAAGACACTGAGGTAGATGATATGGTGAGGATAGCAGCAGAGGTCATTGCATCCCTTCCTACCTCTCCAGTAAAAGTTTCTACATCCAGCCCGGAGACACCTTCAAGCATGGTTGTGACAACTTCAACATTTGTCCAATCATCTATAGCAACAACAGAAGCAACTATCATTTCTTCTACCGAGTTGCAGTCTCCCGCATCATCAAGTTTTCCAGCAGTAAGTTTCCCAGTTTTTGAATCTTCAAGTGTAAATATTTTAAGTTCTCCAGTAGAAAGTATACCAGTCTCTATAGCTAGCCCTACTTTATCTACTGTCACTACTACCAAGGCATTAAGTACAGATAAGCCTAAGGCTCTACCGAGTATAAAATTTTTGGGCAAGAATGTAGTAGAGGATATAGACTTAGATGAAGAGATAGAGATTCCTACATTAGATTTTGCAAATCTATCAGCGGACCAAATGCAAAATATAGGTGAGATCCTCCAAAGGAAAGCAAAACAAAAGAAGCTTAAAGAGGAGAGAGACAAGGAATATCAAATCATCAAAGATGCTAAGGACATTTTGTCTGATGCATTAGGTATTAAAGTAGACTCCTCCCAACATATTTTGCTACAATTAGCAGAAGCAGTTAATAAATACAATGAGGATTCATCTGGGACAGAAAAGTTAGTTGAAAGAGCCGAGAAGAGATTCAACAATAAAGTGCTTGAGCACATTGCTCAGCACATAGCTATTAACCAAGTAGAATTGTCTTCAGTTTTGTCAAACACTGAATCTATCTATTCGAATGCTACCTCTCTTTTGGCCAGATTGTGCAACATTGCTAAGTTCACAAAGGATGTTAAGGATAAAATGAATAAAATGGATGAGGATATGAAGATCAGCATACAGAAGCTGCAACTTGAACCAAGTTCAAGCTCTGCTCATCACATGAAAATCTCACACCTATCAAACATGCAGTCTGATCTATTGAAAGAAGACACAAGGATCCGGTCCACACTGCTAGACATCCAACACATGATCCTTCCCATCATGAATACAATGTATAAGCACATTGAACATTCCAAAACATTGATTCGTGACAATCAGTTCTCTATAGCAGATCACATGATTGAACTCTCTGCAGAAGTCCAAATTGCAATCCAAACATGTAAGATTCTGCAAGAAAGTTGGGACAGAACCCTGGCACTAATAATGAAGGTACATTCTGATTTTCTATCAAATTTTGGATTCTCTCTGTAAATAACTTGTATATACACCTTTGGCATTATCGTCAAAAAGGGGGAGATATATGTATAGAAGAAGATTTGTATAGAAACAGTTAGCACATTGAAAGGGGGAGACAATGTATAAAGCTCTATAACAAAGACAAATTTTGAAAAATCAAAATAAAACTCAGCATGATTCATGTATATAAGTTTTGGCCAATAATTGTTTTTGTCACTAATGCCAAAGGGGGAGATTGTTGGCATTAAACAGAATTGCCACTAGTGACAACACTTATTTGCATTCTGGGTGCAAACCGAGCAGACAGTGCAAACCAAGCAGACAGTGCAAACCGAGCAGACAGTGTAAACCGAGCAGACAGTGCAAACCAAGCAGACAGTGCAAACCGAGCAAACAGTGCAAACCGAGCAAGTTAGTACAAACCGAACAGGACAGTGTAAACTGAGTAACATCATGTCTACCGAGTCACCAGTATTTACCGAGTTCAAAACCTACCGAGTGATCAGTATGAACCGTGCCTTCACTTCTACCGAGTGCATGACGATGCCGAGTAATGCAATGGACGCTGAGTATCAGAAAGTCACCGAGTTAGTTTGCAAGAACCATGTAACCATACTTGGGCCGACTTAGTAGCACTTATGTTTATTTGTCAAGCTGACTTTGTAATTGTAATTGAAATTAATTGTTTAAGACCTGTATATAAACAATGTTGTAAAAATGTCAAAAAAAAGTAAGTAAGAAGTATATGTGAAAAAGAAAGAAAGGCAGAAATAAGCGAATTGCAAAGGGCTTCAGCAGTATAAGGAACAGCAAAGACAAATTCATCACAGAAGGTGATCAGTACATCAGCGAATCTCAATCAGCAATCCAGTTGCAAAGCCAGAGATCTACTGTTTCATCCTAACAGGTGAATCAGTACTAAATCCTTTAACCGGGTAGACTTAACAGTCTTTTGTAAAATCTCTTTACCGAGTGCATACTTCATTGTATGTTTTGTAAATCCTTTAACAGGGTGGATTTAGCAATCCTTATTGCTCCTAACAGGGCAGATCATCAGAAGTGATCAAATTGTAAGCCTTAACCGGCCAACTTTATTCTGCAGTATTAAAGCTTTGTGGGTTTCATCCCCACCCCAGTTTTACTTTCTTTTTGGAAGGTTTCTGGGTAACCAAATCTATGTGTCATTATTGTGAATGCATTTAAGTTTCATGCTTTCTGTATGCAAAGGTTAAAAGTAAATCACATGTTAAATTGTAAGAAAAATTGGAGTTACTGATTCACCCCTCCCCTCTCAGTAACTCGGTTAATTCCTGAATATTTCCAACAGTACATACATGTAAAAATATATAACAGACAATGACGAGGATCGACTGATCATGTGGATCTCGCAAGCAAGTAACTATGACTTTGTCCCTCAATCATATTAGGCACATCAAACAAAAATATAAAACATACATGACAATCATAAACATGCAAGTATGAGGTAAGTAAAAACCATAAACATAAATAACATCATCAAATTTAATAACCAACATAAAAGTAACTATAATCATCTAACTATCAGCACATGATATCACACACTATCCAATGGCTCGTGATATAAATCAAAACATAATGTAATGTCATACATCCATATTCTCAAATATCACTAAATAAACCAATGCACACCTGAAAGTGGTCTAAAAGAGTTTGGCAATATAAACTAAAAAAAAACTATGGGAGGGGTATTACAACATCATTCTCAATTCACTTCTTTATTTTGGGCTTGTGATTTAGTTTTTCAAGTATTTTTTAGAATTAAGCTAAAAGTCGTATAGCCACAATCTCTCATTTCTAAGCAACAAAGAAGTAGTGGACCTAGGAGCATATGTATTGAATTGGCTCCCTTGAGCAAAGGGTTAGTGAATCATATTAGTCTCTTAGTGGCTTTATATTCCAATGTGATAGGAAAAATGGATTTATGAGCCTAGGTTACCTGTCTCGATTTCCAACCATCATAATTAGCTTGTGTATATAATGTAATTTTTGTTGTTTATAAGAGAAAGGGAATAATGGACGATTATATTTTGTATAAAAGAAGTTACAAGGATTATGTAGGAGATGTGAATATTAATGAAAAATCCACTTTATAAAAGTATGAAAATCTTTTGAAACAATATACTTAAAACATTTTAATAAAAATATTTAGAAAATAAAATATAAAATTATTAATATAAGCTTAAACATACTATCAAAAGCAAACGCTTTAATTAACTTAAGAAATCACTATAAATAATAATAATATTTAAAATTGCTATAGGTAGATATCAATTTATTAATAATATTATTTTAATCAAATATAAATACTAATAATAATAATAATTTAACATTGTAATATTCTTACTATAATTAGGGTTATAAACACTCTAGTTTTACCTTCCACCAGAGTAAGATATTCCACCATTTTAATCACCGAGACGATTCTTTCTCGGTTGGGAATAAGTAGAGGTTGGTTGATCTTTCTTGGTTGTTTATTTAGTAACTAGGATTTTCTTCTGGGTTTTGAAGAAATGAGTTTTAGTCACCACTTTCAAACGATTTTGCAATGGACTTTGGTGGAAGAGAGGGAAATCGATTTGGAGCAACAATTTGTGTCCTCTAGCTTAAGGTAGACAAAACAAGAATTTAAGTAAGCTAGGGTTTTAAATTATTTTTGATAAAAATTTATTGCCTACGGAATGTTTCTTCTAATCCTTCGGTAGTTGTGTTGTATTGAAGGAAGATGGCAGACAATGAAGTTCCTATTAAAATGAAAGAAGAAGTATATGAGGTGAGTCTTCTCTATAAATCTTCCTAGCTAGCTATTATTTTGAATGAATTTATACGTGATGAGATTTTATACTAAAATTGCAGGAAATTCCATCATAATAGTTTTTAATAAAAAAATGAAAAAGGAATGTCAAGGCACTAAGTTGTAAAAGTAGATGATTCATTTACACAAGTTTGATTGATGTGGGAATGCAAAGGCACTAAGCTGTATAAGTAGTTCCATAACCCTAGGGGTATACCATCTTGGAAAGATATTGAATATCATGCTCATGGAGAGGCCACACAAATATATCTATATAGAATGTAGAATAAATATTGAGTAAAAAGGAATTCTAGCTTTTTTCTTTTTAAGTTTTTAATTGTGACAAATATGGTTGACAAACCAGACTATCAACAGTTCTAAAAATAAATGATACACTTCTCTAGAAAATGGTGTGAAAGTAAATCTCATGAGTAAAGAGATAGGGAACCTTACAAGTTTAGAAGAAAAATCACAAGCCCCATGAGAGGGCAGCTTAGAGGGGATTTCAAATTAGAATGTAGGTCTCACTAGGATTAATGAAGCATAATGAAAATAATATAGTCAAGACTCGTAGAGATGCATAATACATATCTACAACATGTTTGCCACTTGCCTCATGATTTTGCGATACGATATTATTTAATTTAAATCAAGTTGAGATTGTTGTTTCTCCATTTTGCATATATATTTTATGGTATGTTATGCTTTGCAGCTTGCTCCATTTGATCCTAACAAGAAGAAAAAGAAGAAGAAGGTTGTGCTAAAAGATGCAACAGATGAAGGATCAGAGAAGGTGATAGAGAAAATGGAAAGTATTTCAGGTAATGAATAATACCGGTATTAAAAGAAATTTGTCTCGTAATTTTGTCTTTGTACGTAATCCATCCCATGTTTCAATTAGAATGTAATCTGCAATGTAATACATAATGAATGTAAGGAACATTAACTGTTCAAGTTTTTGTATGCATCTAAAGTTTTTGATACATTGACTGGGCTAAAGAAAAAGAAAAAGAAACCTTTATGTTACATATTCAATTCTCTTTTGTATTTTTTTTTTAATTTGGATTTGTTATGATTTTGAGTGATTTAAGGAACTTTTCAACATTACATTTGAAAATTGTATTGCATGTGTCGATGTTTCTTCAGGTGGAAGGCATTTTTCAAGATGAGGAAAATGTAGAGCCCGTAGAGGATGCTAATGGTGAGAAGGCTAAGATTATCTAGTTGTTTGGATTGGTATTTTTGCCCCTTTTGTAAAGTAATGAATGCTAACTTGGACTTTTGATGAAACTCTAATTGGTTGGCCATTCTATTTTTTTCATTTGGTTTCTTTACCAGAATCTAAAATCAGGACATCTGACTTTCAAGTTATATTCTTTTTAGCTGCCATCTTTATGCTTGTGTATTCACAGGTAACCATGAGGATGAGGATGAAGGAGGGGAAGTAACTCCTTTTCAAGTTCAATATCCATGGGAGGGAAGTGATTATGATTAAAAATATGAAGAGGTGCTTTAGAACATTTATTCATTTTCTATTTTGCTTAGGGTAATTCACTTGTATGTGTGAAAATCATTATATTCATCTCATTATTCTGACACTTTTCAGCTGAACTTTTATTTGATTGGATTTATGTGTTTAAATGCAACATTTCTTGATCAATAAAGTGAATCATCCATAAACATGCAGATAATCATACACAAAATGACAAAACATTGGGGTGGAAAATAATAGAATGTGAATTTTATGAAAATGGATGGGTAAGTAACCTACGTGCAGCACTCAAGAGTATTTATTGACACATATCTCATTGTGTTCTACAAATGTAGGAATGAAAATGATGTCGTATTTTTCAAATTCTTCAAAGTATTCGCATTATTCCCTTGGCCTTTCTTTTGAGGCCACTTGCCTTTTCCCTTGTCCTTGGCTGTAAAGGCCTTTTTCACACTCAATGTATTACTGTTGCTGGCAAACTACTTCCATCCATATTGTCTTCAAGAGCTTATTGCACAACTCTATGAACTTTAGGTCAACATTGGTAGATGTGATGTTGAGTGTCTCAATGAAAATTTCATTTTCCTTTGGTAAGCTTTTTGTTTTTTAGCATAATAAACACCATACCTTCTTCTTGCATCTTGCGACCTATGGCTTGCAATTGATCATGAATGTCTTTGATCTATATCAAATGTTCATACACAGACATTTTCTCATCTGTCAGGATTGAGAAAAGAATAATTTTAAGGAAGTAGATCTCACACATGTTTTCAAATCTCCACAAAGGCTTCTCGATCACGCTTTATCAAACTTGTCATGTCCTTCATCCAAAACTGTTGGTTGATTGTCAGCACCAAGGATGATCTTGTCAGGGCACTTGTACTCAAAGATTGTGAGCATGCACTATTTTTAGGTGTTATAATTCTTGCTAATGAAGCATCAATTGTCTTCCAAGATGATGTTGGTAATGAAGCCATCCCTCTTGCAATTCAGAATCTTGAAAATAAAGAATTCCTAGTTTGCAAGCACTCAAAGTTTTTTGCTGATAAAATATTGAAAAATATTTTAAAAAATCACAGTCAAACCTTTAGCCAACAAATAGAATTTCCTTTCCCTAGTTATTGCAAACTCTAGGCACCGAACAAATTGTGAAAAATTCCTCGATTTGATGAAAAAATAAAAAATTGCTGAAACGCAGGTCTGTAATGTGATAGAAACCCTTGCCGCTCAAAAAAATCCACAATTTTGTCAAAAAAATCTTCAAAATATTGCAGAAGACCTACAATTATTCTAAAATTGTCCAAATAATAGTGCACAAGCCCATCGTGCAGGTTTGAAATCACCTATAAGAAGGGACCCATGATATTCTTAAAAAACTGTCAAAAACATTTAAAAATGTATTGGCTATGATTTTTCTAGAAAGTAGCTCAATTTCTACCAAAGGGTAACCAGACACTATAACTCGGCCAAAATAACCCTGGACACAATAACCTCGCCATAATAACCCAAGGACACAATAACCTAGGGTCACAATAACTCGTGGTCAAAATAACCCATGGTCATTTTAGATCAAGTTAGTATGCTAAAAAAGGGATTGTGAGGCACCATAGTGGATATTTAGGTCATTTTTAGACCATATATCCATTATATACCCCTAAAATAGCCTTAAAACATCTTTAATATGCTTAAATAACTTATAAAATGGTAAATAATTATAGAAATAAAGACAAATTCGCGAGAATAAGCTAAATAAAAGTTATTATGAAAATATATAAGTCAAAAGGCATTATGAAGAAGCATTAAGAGGATATGTAAAGTGGTAGAATTAAGAGAAGTAAAGGAAGGAAGAAGGGGAGAAGAATTAAGAGTGTGTAGAGTGATAAGAAAAAGGGAAATCAAAATTCATAATAAAATAGATTTTTTAATATAATTTTTTTAACATTATATTAAATTTTCCTAGGGGTTTCTATAAAACTATACAAAAATAAATATACTTTTAGGGAATCAAGAAATTCTTCATAATTTTTAAAATATACAATACCTCTTCAATTTTTAACAAGTCAAAAAAATAAGAAATTACTCATTTTAAATGGTTACACATTTTTGCTTCATTGAGAAGGTGTCAATAAAATGATCTGGCATTGTGCAGAATATTTTATAAATAAATATTCAAATTGGTGCTATATTACAACACAAACAAAATCTGATGATGTGATTAGTTGTACAAGACATAATCATGCTCCAAAAATTGAGATGATCACTGTCAAACATAAGTTGAATGAAATGAAAGACATGGCGAGCTTGACTCAAGACTCTACAAGAAATATCATTTCTACTACATGTTCTAATATTTCATTAGCGGTAGCAAGAGTGATCCCATCAACCAATGCATTATCCAAAATGATTTGAAGGAAAAGATTAAGATTTGAAGCATCACCACCAAATCCTTAGACATCGAGAGATCTTCTCTTACCAATTGAATATACAATTACCAATAGAGGGGAAAAGTTTCTTTTTCATGATAGTAATGATGAGAATCATTTTTTAATATTCACCACCACACAAAATTTGCAATTACTAAAAGAATCTGAAAATTGGTTTAGTGATGGTACATTTAAAACAGTACCAAGTATTTTTCAACAGTTGTACACAATTCATGGCTTGAAAAATGATGCACTCATCTATATTCTTATGACCAACAAAACAAGATCCACTTATACACAAGTACTTGCAAAATTAAAACAACTGCAACATGATCTAAACCTAAAAACTATACTTATTGATTTTGAATTAGGTTTCAAGGGAGCTATTTTTGAAATTTTTCCAAATGTCACTATTCGGATATGCTTTTTACATTTCTCTTAGTGCTTGCGGAGGAAAGTTCAAGAACAAGGTCTACAAACATGTTATAGTGTCCATGAAGTATTTTCATTTGAGATCAAAAAACTTGTTGCATTAGCTTTTGTGCCTCAGATATATGTAATCAATGCATTCAAAACACTTCTACAATCTCCTTATTTTATAGAACATGAGGAGACTTTGCAATCCATAATTGATTATTTTGAAGACACGTGGATTGGAAGACTAACTAGAAGAGGCAACAGATAGTCACCCAAGTTTCCAATCACAATGTGGAACTGCTATTCATCTATTCAAGATGATCTTCCCAAAACCAATAATTCTATTGAGGGATGGCATAAAGGATTTAGTGAATTGATTCAATCATCGCATAGCTCAATTTGGAAATTCATTAAAGCAGTGAAAAAAGAACAAGGTCTCCAAGAGAATAAAATAGAGAAATATATGGTTGGACACACTACACAACCAAGTAGGAAAAAATATTGTGAACTCAAAGAAAGACTAAAAAGACTAGTTGATGGTTATGACAATAATAATATTTTAGATTATACAAGAGGCATTGCTCATAATTTGACACTAATTGAAAATTTGAATTAAATTTTTTTTTAGAAATATACTTGTAATTTATAAATTTTGTTTTTCTTTTTCTATAATCTTATGGGGTTATTTTGTCTATGGGTTATTTTGACTGCGGGTTATTTTGGATTGGGTTATTATGACCCTGAGTTATTTTGTCCTTGGATTATTGTGGCCAAGTTATTTTTTCCAGGGTTAGTTTGGTCGGATTATTATGTCCTGTAAGCACAATTTTGCAGAGAACAATCTTTCAAATTTTTTGCCAAAAAGAGCATGCAATTTTGTAGAACTGAATTCCAACTTTAGCAGAAGATATACCTATGATTTTTAGGAAAAAGTTCCCTAATAGTTCCGTACATTTTCATACATTAATTTACAATGCTTCTTTGGTACCTTTGTGTCATGTATGTTACTTGAACTCACTACCAGCAATAGTCCCTAGGTGTTCACACGTTCTCAAATCTTGTAGCTTGACTTGGGCTCTAATACCATTTTAGTAAAAAAATGAATACGGAGAATGATTACCAAGATATTTCATATAAAATAAAGAGCAGCTAGAGTACAGAGAATGATTACCTGATTTGGAGACTTTTACCTAAATTATTTATTGGAGGGTTTACCAACTAACTTGATTGTTGAGATGTGTGGTTTGTTGTTTTCAGGTCTTTCTTCATGTTGTGTACACTATATATTATCATTAATAAGTATTTTATTTGTTTCTATTTTCAATCCCTTCTATCAATTTTACAATGGCAAGGAGCAGGATCCATGTGGTTGTTTGTAAGCATTGTAAAGTAAGCTTTTACCAACATCCTAAAGCAAAGAATGTTGTGATACAAAGGCTAGAACTAACTAGATTTTGACCATCTGTCGAGCAAAGGCTTTTCATAGGTTACAACCTTTTGCTGATAAAAAATGTGTTCCATTAACCATGTTGCATTCTTATTAAAACATCATTTCACTATATTGATGTTGTATTCTAGTAGTAATAATGATTATTGTTGTGTTAGTCTTCTATAGTATGTTGATGAAATTATGTGGAATATTCCAAAGGTTTATAGTCTTGGAAATGATTATGTGTGGCAACATTTGGTTAGCTACATCAGTAGGTGTCGAGTAGCTTAAAAATTAAAATCCAATAGAATTTTGGAAAGTTTTATGATCTAACTTGCTGGTTTTGTTAACAGAATGAGTATGGCTATGCTAGTCCCAGGTATGAGTACAATTATATATGTATGTGCAAACAAATATGTGCATTGCACAAAATTAAAACTACATGTGTTACTTGATACTACAAATATACACTATACAAAATTTTAAATGCATTTGATTTTGATTCTATGACACTTGTGTGATGTTCCTTTTTGGGATGATCCTAAATTTTGCCTTAAAAATCACAAGTTCAATAAGAAATGTAATAAAATTAGAATTATATATTTACCAATAATGTCTTTATCAAGATTAATCTTGGTTCAGATCCTGCTATCATGGTAGGCAACATTTTTAATACAATTTAGAAGACCAATTATTTTTATTAGGTTTAGGGATCCAACAACAAATAGAAGTGCATATATATATATAATTATCTTAATCTATTTAGATAAATTATGCAATAGCTTTTGAACTTTAGGAACCAAGCCATCAATAGCTCCATTTCCCATAATCAACTGTAGTAGGGTTTGGAGAGGGAAAACCACAAAGGGTGGCTGGAGTTTTTTAGCTGAATTAAGCTCAAGAGTGCACAGCATCCAACTAAGACAAATTAATCAAATAGCCACTAGTGGGCCTCCAACTATCTAAGTCACTTGTCTAATTTGCATAAAAAAGTCCATGTATGTCGAATGACTTATCCACATCATAAATAGCATGATAAACTAAATAGTAATCGTAAGTAGCTTGCAAATATATTAAAACACTTTTAACAAAAGTCCAATGTTCTTTACCAGGATTAGACATAAACCTTATTAAAACTCTGACTTTGTGAGTTATATCTGGTACAATACAAACCATTGCATACTAACATAAGGAACGCTAGACATTTCTTTGATATTGTCATCAAAATTAAGACACGTATCTAAACTACAAAGCCGTATTTTAAATCTTTTCAAAATAGTGTCAACATACTTACTGTAACTTAACAAAATATTTTCTTCAACTTGATCTATGCTAATTTCCATCTCAAGAATATAACTAGTAGCCCCCAATTTATCCATATCAAATATTCTTGAAATCTGAGTTTTGAGCTCTCTAATCATTTCCCTCCTATTACCAATAAACAATATGTCATCGACATATAAGAAAATAATTAATAAATGATCATCAATAACCTTAATGTAAACGTAGTGATCCTCTTCACTTCCAATATAACCCAACTTTAATTAAAATGCGTCAAACTTTTGGTACCACATCCTAGGTGAATATTTCAAACCATACAATGACTAATTTAACCTTCAAATCAACTTTTCTTTTCCTTTCTCAACAAAACTATCAGTATATTGCTTCAAAATATCTTCTTCAAGATCCCATGCAAGAAAGAAGTTTTAGCATCCATTTGCTCTATCTCAAAATCACAAGAATTAGTAATAGATAATAGAAATATGATAGAATTAAGCCTAGAAACAAGAGATAATATTTCACTAAAATTGACTCCTTCTCTCTAGAAGTAGCCCTTGGCCACCAATCTAGTTTTTTACCTCTCTAATTGACTATTTTCTCCAAATTTATTCTTGAATACCCACTTCCATCCAATTGACTTTCTTCCTTTCAGAAAACTAACAAGATCCAAAGTATCACAACTATCCAAAATCATCATCTCCTCTAATATGACCTACATCCAACACTCACTTTCTTCAAAAGAGAGTATCTCCCTATAAGATCTAGGTTCATTGTGAGTAAAATGTTTAGAATATTTTCAATGGAAATATAGTTGTCTGTACCAATTAAGTGGATTTTGTTATCTTGTGGACCTTCTCAAAGGTGTACTAAGAGGTTCTTCATCATGTTCTTCCTCATTATGATCAACTTCTTCTAACACAATTTAATCTTCTAACCTTTCAATTGAACTCTCTTCTACTTCTCCATCTTCTTGCCCATCCCTCTATTATTACACATGTCCATCTTATTGCTTCAATTTTCTTTTTTGTTCTTAACCACAATCAACTCTAAATTCCCTAAAAATCACATCTCTATAAAAGATCATTTTTGGGGTTAAAGGATCAAATCTTATGACCTTTTACATTCTCACCATAAACTAAAAAGATTCATTTATAAGCTTTGGGATCCAATTTAGATCACTTCTCTTGAGGCATGTGAACAAAAGCCTCGCAACCAAAGACCCTTAAATGTTAACTAAAGGCTTTTTACCCAACCAAATTTCATAAGGTGTTTTATCAACAAGATCTTTGCAAGGAGAACTATTAATCAAATTACTAGTACCAACAACTTATACCAAAAAATATTTATCTATCTTAACACTACTTAGCAGGCTCCTATCTGTTTCCATTAATGTATGGTTCATTCTCTCTACCACCCCATTTTTTGGCAAAGTGTAAAGTGTAGTATTTTTCCTAACAACTCCCGCATGTTTGAAAAACTCATCAAATTCCCTAGACAAATATAAACCCCCATTATTAGATATCAATAATTTTATCTTATAATATAACTATTTTTCAAACAATGCCTTAAATTCCTTAAACTTAGTGAAAACTTCATATTTTGAATGCATAAAATAAATCAAAGTATATCTTGAGACATCATCAATGAAGGAAACATAATATCAAGATCTATTCAAAGAGTCAAAATCCACTAGAATACATACATCCAAATGAATAATCTCTAAAATTCTCTTAGCTTTATTAACTCATTTAGGAAATGAAGATTTTTTTTGTATACCAAATACACAATGCTCACTGAAATCACTCTTACTAACAGAGTGCTTAGAAATCCCTTCAACTAGTTTCTTATCTAGAGTGGTCTTAAGACCTTTTTCACCAATGTGACCCAATCTACAGTACCACAATATACATGCATTTTCAATCCTAGTTACAAAATTTGAATTACAAAGAGTATTAGCATGAAACATAAACAAAGTCCCTATTTGAGATCCTTGAGCAACTACCAAACTTCTCTTTACCAACCTACAACCAGACTTATCAAATGTCACATGCATTCTAGGATCATTCAACTTGGCAACCAAAAGTAAAATCATTGGAAGATCTAGAATATGTAAAACATTATGAATGCAAATAATCCTCACATCACTGAAACACAACTTTTTCTTTTCTTTTCCAACAATCCTCATTGAGGTGGTGTCAACAAGAAAAACTTCTCCTCCACCATATTCCGTATACTCATAAAATCACTCCTTGTCAGGATTCATATGGAGGGAAGCACCTAAATCATCAATCCAAGCATCATTACTAATAGAGTTAGCTAAAATAAATAAAGCATAAAAGTTACCATCATTTGAGGACATATCCTTGGAAATACTAGTGTTATTTTACTTATTTGTGCACTCCTTTGCATGCCCTCTCTTAACATAGTTCCAACACTTCAGTATGCTCTATTTGAGGGTCTTAGAACATTCTTTTGAATTATCCTTCTTATTCTTATCTCATTTAGTCTCTTTCTCCTTAGGCCTTCCTCACACATGCAAGTAATCTTGGGAGCCAACATTCATGGTCTTTATTGTCATCACTTTTGAAAGAAGTAGAGGAACTATATTGTCCATCTTAGGCTCTATACCACCACTACACATGGAAACAACTAGATTTTCCTAAGAATTAGGCAAAAAGAAAATTAGCAAGATACATTTATCTTCATCTTCTACGTTAACATTTATTTTAAAAAGTTGACTTAAAATAAAATTAAACACATTCATATATTCAAAAATAGAACTTCACCCTCTTTCATTTTCAAAGAAAATAAATGTGTTTTTGAATATAGCTTGTTATACAAACTCTTAGTTTGATAGATATCGCTTATTTTCCTCCATATTTTGTAGGTTGTGTCTTCTATAGAGACATTTAGGAGGATGAAGTCTTAGAGACATAATCAAATGGTTTCTCATGTCTTCTTGTCTAACTTTTTCCACTCCTCATCTGATAAGGTAGAACTCTTTGGTTTCTTTTCTTGTAAAACTAGCAACTAGTGATCTCTCTCTTCAAAGAGATCTTCCATTTTCAACTTCCACATCTTTTAACCAGTTCCATTGAACTTATCAATATCTTGACAAGAGGTGGAGTGGTGCAGAGCACCACCTCCACATTCAAATTTAATATATATTTAAGTCATTTTTCAATTTCATCGCACCTTTATCCTTTTTGCATTATAATGTAGACCTTGCAATTGTAATCGAGATTCCAAAAGGAATGCGAAGGGTCATCGGTAAGTTATAACCAATTTTGATAACCATCAAATTGTCTTTAAATAGACATCTTTTGTAATCAAAGAACAGAGCTCGATAGGATAGCAGTTTCAGAATATAGTGAAAGTTAGGAAAGTATTTGGGCTCTCTGGTTTCGAACCAGAGAGCCATTCATAATTGTAATCTTTAGAATCACATGTGGATTCAATTTTGAATGCAGTGGAGATGTATTTTACTGAAGTTATAATTGTTTCCTTATGCCGATTTTGTCGATCCCTGTCATGAGTAACAGAACAGATATATACATACATATCGAGTTTTGAATCAGTTATATTATTATGATTCTAGGTTCTCAGTTTTTGAAGGGTATTCAGTTGTGATTCTATAAATTTTTAATACCTAGGATGAATAATACAACAGTGGTATGAAATGGGTCTGGTCATTACTTCGGTTCCCTGGATATAACTACAGATTTCCATTGTTTATGTTTTGATTCCTTCACAAATCTGATTTGGGATGATGGTTGTTGGAATTTATTATGTTCTATGTTATTGTTTGGATGAACATGTTCCAATTTGTTTACATCGGGTTTCTAACAGTCCCGAGTTCTTGGGTTATCTTCAAACCATATCAAATATGTTGTTGTTTACTAATCGGATTACACCAGTCCCAATCGGGACGTTACTATCCGCTATACTCTACAGAGAATTTGTTGAACCTATTTTTTTTCATGTTCAAATGTATTGGATTTGTAACGGTTTCAAGAACCGTAATACCAATTGGTAGTAGCAGCATGCAAAGATATCAGAAGTTAATGAACACGTCTATCACTGGTATGATTGAGTGAAGAACCAGACCCGTAAGTCCCGATTATGAATGGGGTTCTTTTGTTATGGTTTCGAGAGTATTGAAATAATTATCGATTTGGAAGAACGATTGCAATGTCTTGAATACACTATGTATAAATCGGTTATCAAGAAACCGTTACCATTAATAATGATCAGTGTGACCCATTTGCTATCGGTTTTTTTTTTTTGTGAACAGAAAAGGTTGCGGAATATCATCACAAGCTATGACATGAAATAGTCAATGAAGGTAACTTAATCATTGGTGAGATCAGTGGAGGGATGATTCATGGCAAATTATATTTCATAGATGTTATTTTGGGTTGATATTATTATGAGGATAACAAAGAGATTGAGCCTCTATTCCATGTTCAGAAAGAAATAGAAATGAAGATATACAGATTTGTAAGTATGCTAACGATACCCTCTGCATCATGGAGGTTGTGATATACAACCTTTCTCAAATCTATAAAAAAATCACAAAAATAAAGCTCTCGCTACAAAAAAAAACCTTGAACACTTAAAGAGAAAGGTGTCCCTCCTTCAATAGAACCATTAGCTTTGATACAAAATTTTGTAAAATACAATGAATAAAGTTTTTAATATGAACTTTAAACCAAATATAAATCTAAATCTGAAACTAAAAATTAACCCTCAACAAAATGATTGTAGAATCAAAATAAGAACTAGAAAATAATTGCACATTAAATACTAGATTTACATGAAGAAATTATTTCTACCATATAAAGGGAGGAAATTATATTACTATTCTAATTAAGAATAAAAGAGAAATACACTTATTTGTAGACCTCTTTAGAATTTGACACTACTATGCTACCCTGGAAACTGAACAAGACTAAATAAATAACTATATCTCAAGGCACAAATTTATAGGAGTTCTTAAGGATGATACAAATGTGGTATCACAAAAAATAGGAGATAAACCCAATTTTAAAAACCTCACACCCACCCAAAATAATCTCTTATAGATTCTCTCACAACTGTTATAAGGCATCTCTCATGCATGTCCACCTGTGGAAGGAATCTATCATAAACCATCATACTTGTTGTCATAAAATCTTATGACACCTATCATAACCATCATTGATGCTCTTAAAGCCCCTAAAAAGTATCCAAACACATCAAAATATATGATTACAAGAGGGAACACCTAGCTATTTTTTTCCTTTTCCTAGATAACAAATGATAAAAGTAACTTTTCCTTTACATGGTCTCTTTCACCATCGTTGGTTAAACGAATTCACCTCTTATGAGTAAATTACAAAATACATCAGTAAAATAATAAATTAAGTATTTACAAGGTTGATGGTACCTAAATACTAACAAGAATAGGTTTAAATAGTATCTAAGAACTTAATATATCTTTGATAGATTTTGATCCACTAGAGAAGCCTCCTACTTTTATTTCAATATATCATGTATTTTCCTTTCTTTCATGGTGTCACTCCTATAAATATCTATTAAATCTATCATAATTTCCTTGCCAATATTCTCTAGAGGATAAGTCTATGTTAGAGACACATTAACAATGCCTTCTTTTGTTTCCTTTATGGTCCACACAACAAATGCTTCAGTTTCTTTCATCAACTACTCTCTCGTGTCTCTAGTTTCCTACATAAGGATATTTATCCTCTAGTTTCTTAATTCCTAAGATAGTATCATCATTTTTGCATCAACTTCTACATTCGATAACAAGCTTGCATACTCATTAATGACCTATTTTCTTAGTTTCTCTTCAAGATTTTAACAAATTCAACTCTTCCGTCTATTAATACATTTGCAACATTTTTTGCAAGCTCACCCATAATGTCATCTAGTATGATGTTGTGCCTTGACATGTACATTATAATGGATTTTTTTATGGCTTCTTGTTCATGTTAAGGAAAAATTGGGTACTCATCAAAATTGTGTAAATCACCATATTTAATTATTGTATTGAAGATATTTATAACTTCGTAAGGAATTTCTTCATCTTCAAAATCCAAGGAATGTTATTTTTCTGGACATTTCTTCATTTTTCTTTTTATTTTCAATTATTTTCTTAGAGCCTTTCTCTTTATAATCATCTTTGTTTTCATCATCAATGCTTACACATTTTGTCTTATTTTTACATTAACTAGATAACTCTTCTCTACTCCATTTTCTACTATATTTTGAAATAGAAGGATGTTCACTCATAATAACTCTCCTAGACCTTCTTTTCCCATAGGAAGAGGACTCAACTAATTTTTCTTACCACATTACTTATGTTGGATTCATATGTTCATCATTTTTCTTTTGAGACTTCTTAATGGTAATTTCTTCATAGATTCAAAGCCTTCTTTCATTTGGATCAATTGGTTTATATAGAAATAGATCTACATATGCATTCCACATATGTATATCAAGCTCATAAGGCAACTTTGGAATCCAACCAATTATGGGTTCAATAAATTCCATGTAATAATAATCTTTGTCTACCATAAATGTGACAACTTTCTTATAGGATTCCAATTTCTTTAGGTATCATATAACTATTACTCTTTTCTTTTAAAATTTAGTAATGGACTTTAAAAACATTGTATGACATTCCTCCACAATATCATGACTTGATATATGTTTTTTGATTTGTGATCCAACAGAGATATCTTTTTTCCATGCAATATTTTATTTACCAAGTAATTCTATTAAAAGGTAAAACATAAGAGAAATAATGAGTGAACCATACCAGAATGGGTAGTTTGAATCATTTTTATTCTCTAGATTCTCAAATAGTTTCTCTCTTAGTACTTCATATAAATAAAATGTTTCCCCTCTTTTTTCCATATGATAGTCTATATAGATAGAAGTTTCCATAGTAGTACCTTCTCTATTGGTAAAATACCCTTTTGATGTAATTCCTATTCTAGCATATACTACATCTGGATCCCTAATACCATTAAGATTAAGTGACCTATTATTATTATTATTTTCCTAAGGTAGCCTCATAAATTTATCATTTCTTGTAGACTTTAAAATAGGAACATCTCCAGTATCACATAGATTCGTGACATCTTTGATTGCCTCCATTTTGATATGATAGAGTTTGTCCAATCATATGAATTCTTCATGGATGTGGCTCAAAACAATTTGAACAATTTCCTCCTTTCCAAACTATGAAAATTCACTCCAAATATCTAAATTATTCTCCCATAAAGAAAAGTATTCCAACTTTACCCCTGAATAACCTCCTAAGAGACTATTTTTGTCAAACCTAATTATTTTCAATATTCCTCCAAATGAACAAAAATAGACATATACAAATCCTCAGAGTGAATAACATTAGGAGGTACCTATAAAAATGCACCAATAGTATTAGTAGAATCATATTTGTGTGGTTTCTTCTTAAATATTAATCAAGGTTCTTTATTTTCATCAATAATCCTAGGAGCTTCCATAGTTTATCTTCAAGAACAAGGGTTTTCCTACCAAGTTAACAAGTACCAAAGAAGATTGAAGACCCACAACTAGGGTTTGCACTGACCTCTAAGATGCAAGATATTTTTTTTAATAGACTTATTCTCCATAGCACTTGAGCTCTGAAAGAAATAATAAAGAGAGAAAGGAACAATAAACAATCCAAGTGAGCTTGACGAGGGAGAAAGAGTTACCATGAGAAAACTATCATCTAGGAGCATTCACCAAGCAAGGCAAAGGTAAAGGAGATGAGATGTTTTAAAAGGGGAAAATCAAAGAAAAACCCCTTGTAATATTATGAATGAGGTCATAGCCAGAGAGAGAGAGAGAGAGATGTATATACGCTCATTACAAATAACTTAATTATAAGAAATGATAGAGGAGAATCTCTCAAATAGAGATGAGGAGAGGAGTTACTATGTAACTCCCAAGTCTATTAATGTCACTATTCATAATAGTTGTGTGGCAAGTGTCATAATCCTCTTAAGGAGGATAGACTAAATAGAGTAATTACATAAAATGAGTTGTCCTCTCATTTGGACTAGAGGAAAAATTAAATGTAGGGATTCCATAGGAATCTCCTAATTACAATTAATAAATACAAGTAAATAGTACTCTTTTAACACCCCCCTTTAATCTTTACTTCAGGAGTTTACAAAAAGGGGTATCAAACCCAATTTTTACAAAAACTTGCAACTTGATCTTCAACTTCATGGTACAAAGGTACATTTGAGTGTGTTCAAGTGGAGGGATATCCACATCTTCAAGTAGTCATCTTGAGTTATAGGACGTGTAGATTAATTGATTCCTTAATTGGGCCTTGACGATTCACCTAAATCAAAGAAACAAAGAAACTGTCCACAAGAAGAATGTCATCTAATATTCAAGTTAGTATATCTTTGAAACTTTTACATCAAAAAATATTTTTAAAGAAACAATTATAGTTTAAAACAAGATAGGGGGATAGAGATAAATGCATGAGATTTCATCAAAAGTGCAATGGAGCTAACATGATATCAATATAAACCAAATGCTCAAAGTTCCAAAATGAACAAGTGGGGAACAAGAAACATAATCGATACTCTCATAAAAGAAACATACTAGTGCACAAATGACCATGAACAAGGCCAACTAATGAGCCTGCATCAACACTGCATCAATCACATGGATATAGACAATCCACTAATGATTCATCCCACTGCAAGTAAATGGGTCTCAAATCCATCACCTACATGACCCATGATATAAGCAATGAAGTATGCAGTGCATTATCACATTAGTATATTTTGCAAAGAAATATGAGAGAGAAAAAGATAAATCAGCAGAACATGTGACTCAAACACCAAATCAACCCATGATTCAATTTTCCAAGCATGTTTACCATCATGACCCATAAAAAAAGGGTTATAAGTGATAAAAAAAAATATTGCCTTCAAATGTATATAACAAATTTAACAAAGTGCAATAAGGATTTCAAAAATGACATCCTCACCATGAGGAAAAGATCAAGATGAGCCATATCATCTAAAAATGGAGGGAGACTCTATGAATAACATCCTCGTTATGAGGAACAAATGGAGGGAAACTCCATATAAGGTTAGTGCACACCAAGTGTAGGATGGGGGGATACTCCATGAGTCCCTTCGTAGAATAAGGTAACTATGAGTCAGTTATAATTGATGGATCCTCCATAGTTAACCTTGAAAATTAGGATCCTGGTGCAATAAAATGCATGTCAACAAATGGTATAAAACCATAAAATGCCACCATGTGCATATAAAGAGATGTTGTAAAAGCATAAAATTGCAACTATGTGCATATCAATAGATCAATAAAAAAATTGATAGCAATTGATGCTAATCAATGAATAATAAAAGAAATTGAATAAGATACCTCATAAACCTTGAACAAACTTAAGATAGATGCATTGATAATTGTAAGATTACTGAGCAATATCATAGATATCGGGTATAAACTCTATTGAATGTAAACATAAGTACAAATTTCTTAAACAAAAGAGGAAACATAGGTACTTCATTGGAAACAAATGAGAGTTATCATTCGTTTGCAGAAAAAGAATATTAAATAGAAAATATTATTTTGAATTAAATAAATAATATAGATAAGAATTTTGGGTCAAAACATTAAGTTTGAACACTATCATATTGAAAACAGTAAATAATATAGGAAAACATATAATGTATTGAAGTTTAACTGAATGTTAAACAAGAGGATAAGCAAGAAGCTCAATATTCTTTTTTAATTTAATATTTTTTGTAAAACTTTAAAATAAGTTTATTTAAGTTTGAATAGTGGTAATTTGGAATCACTACTATTTGTGTATGTGTGTGGGTAAAATGGAAGATTCACTCCTAAATCCAAATTCCCAAAAGAGAGATCCAATTTGATCAACCAAGAGGTTAATACACAATCGAATCAATCTATGAAGAATATGAAAGAAAGAATAAATCCTATACTTCCCTATAGTTGGATTAAGCTTAAAATTTGAAATAATTGAAGTGCAAATACTAACCTTGAATTAGGGCAGATCTGGAAAACGCTGAATTCTAGCTTCTATATGAACTTTTTGAAGATTCTGTCACCTGTTTTGGACTGGAAATGTCGAGGCGAACAAAACCCAAAAATCTTTTCTCAAAATTCACATAGGTCAACTTTGACCTTTTAAAAGGTCAAAGACCACATTATTTATTTGAAGTCTGATTCCAATTCTATTTGTAGATCCTGAAAGATTGTCGAAAAGGGTATCCAAATTCACTCCCAGATCCAAGATTCCACACCTGTACCTACAAGAAAAATGGTTTTGTTGTTTGTTTGGGGGGTTTGCCTTGGTCAAACCCCGGTTTGGAATCAACCTTAATATTGAAATTGAAATAGGAGAATGCTAGCAAGTAGTGAAATGAATCTAACAATGAAGCTATGCAATTCAATAGATATGCTAATGTATTTGGAATGTAATCAAATATATTGATATGAAAGCTTGAACATAACATTATCAAACCTCCATGATTTTATTCTTGAAATCCACCTTGAGGAAACAATGATATGGATCTTGAAGATGAACAAAGGATCTTGAAGGAAGATCACACCACCATGGTGGCTAAATCTAGGGTTTGAATGATAGATCTTGAATGCTTGAGCCAAATCCCTTCAATAGCTTGAATGCTTAAATCCTTGATCTTCAATGGAGAACTTGGATGAAGAAGAAGACTTGAATACTTGAATGAATGCTTGCTTGATCACCTTGAGAACTTGAGAGCTTGAGCATGAAAACTTGATGTTTTTGTGATGTGAAAACTTGATGTGAAAATGAGAGAGGAAGGCCTCCTTTTATAGTGATCTAGGGCACACTCCTCTAGATGGGCCACCTTGAAGAATTAAATCCCAATTAGGTCCTCACCTTTAGAAAATATACCTTGATTAAATACCATTAAAGGATTTACTGTTTTGGAGCCCAAAATAGCTGACCCGAAAGTGAGAAATAATTATCCCGAAAGATAAATTACCGACAAATGAAACTTTGAAATTCTAGCAGGAAGAGGTCAAGGTCGAGGTCGACTTTGACCTCAAACCCTAACTTTGCCAGATTCTGCAACAGGAGTTCCAGGGGTGCCAGAAATGCAGAATTTGATGTCAAAACAGGACCTAGTGTCAGGAATAGATAGAAAATCCTCTGAATGATGTGATGAAGGACTAGGAGGTCTCATTTTTAACCCTACCTAGAAAATAGAGCCATGAAAGAGGGAAAATTAGGAAAGTCCTTAAGACCTTAACCCTAATTTCACCTAGAATGCATAAATCAAGTGAAGAGAAGAAGTGGAAGACAAGGGAGAATGCAAAGATGCCAATCATGACCCTAAACCACTTGCTCAGAGGGCTAAACACTCTTAACATGGAAGTGCTTCCATTTTAAGACAATACAAAGTTATTAACATGAAATTAAAACGTCAATTAAACTATGAAAAAGTTGTAGAAACATTGTAATAAACTTGGAGAAGCATCAATTAAATAATTATAGTAAGAACTTGAGTTGAAAGCATAATTAATGCATATAAATAATATATTGAAACAATTAATGTGAATGATGATTGAAATGTAATAAAAAAATTATATAAAATTGTATTAAAACTTTTGAAAAATTAGTTAAACTATTTAACAGATTATTTAAACGATGTTTAAAAAAATGAGTAAACTATATTGAAAAGAAATAGAATTGAACAATAGACAAAATTGATTAAACAATTGATTAGCTTATTAAAAAATAATAATTTAAACAATATTGAAAAGAGTCAATCGTAGAAAGAAACATTCAAACTAATTATTTAAAACTAGACAACTACCCAAAGATATACAGAATATTGCGATCAAATAAGATGACAGGCAAAACCGAAGAAGAATGAGTAGCGTAGGGAGACAAAAATGTTTTTGGTTGATGAAGATGAAAATATTGTTGGAAACTACAATTGAAATAATTGTTATATTGTCATTGATGTCAAACCTTAACTGGTGAGACAATTGCTATATAGTAAAGTACCATATCTTTTGATTGATGAAGAGGATTTGAAAAGAGGAGATAACAAGAGGACCTAGTGAAAGTTTAAGTTATGAGAAACTATAATGGGTACTTGATTAGTTGGCACATTGGCAAGGTAATGTGTTGTTTATCTATAACACTAAGTGAATAAGTTAGTTGGTTTGAAGCATAGAAGAAATAAGGAAAGAAAGTCTGAAAGCATAAGCTTAACCGAGCAAAAGGGCAAAAGATAAAGAAATTTCAATGTAAGCTGAGTGATGCTAGTGTCGACCAAGCGCCAGTATAAGCTGAGCAAATTTTAGTGTCGACTGAGCATCGGTAATTGTCAAGTATCAGAGAATTAACTGAGAGAAGTTAGTAATTTTTTAGAAGACAAGTTTAGTTGTGACCAAGTTATCTAGTGTCGACCAAGTAGAAGAACACATTATTGGTCGAGTGATGGTAATTTATAATTTGTGAAGAAATTGAGATTCCCAGCTGACATAGTTGAATTCTTGGGATATGTAAAATGTGTTGAAGATAAGGATGAATGACTTGGAGCATTTAATGCATGGTAAACCATTTTCTTATGTATTCAAGAAGAAGTTTTGAGAAGTATCTAGAAGGAGAAGGAGGATGAAATGTTAGAAGGATTCGATGAATCTGACCTAAACCTAAGATCTATGGAGATGATTAAGTGGAAAAAGATTAAGCTACCTAAACAAGGAGGTATAAGGATGACCTAGTTGTAGGTTATGAAAGGAGGAAGAAGTTGATGTTATTGATTGGCAAACCTAAGCAGAACGCTAAGAAGAGTTGAAAATAATTGTGGTGATTGCTTGAAGGGATTTCTAAGCAGATTAGAGATGGAGATGACAATGAAGGTCAGATAGTAAATCAACATATGAGCTTATTGGATCTATATTTGCAAAGTGAGTTGTATATTTTAGATCAGAACCTACTGTTACTTTCTAACCATTGTATCAATCAAAATCCTTTAATCAAGGTTGACCTAACATTCATTTGTAAATCCTTTAATCAAGGTGACATTCTAATGAGATGTTCTTAAGACATCTAACCAAGCCACTCCTAACAGTGTGATTAAATCCTTTAACTAGGTTACACCTAACAGTGTGTATTGTAACCTTTAACAGGGTTGGCTCCTCACAGAGCTCACTTCAGCAGAGTGAAAATTTGGTAGCATGTTACTAGTGGTTTTTCCCATATTGGGTTTCCACGTTAAATCCTGGTGTCATACTTGTGTGAATGTTATTTTATGTGTTATGTTGTTAAGAGTTTTATATTCTGCAAGTTGATTACTTTTGGATAGTGGACTGCAAGTTTTATGTTACTGATTATATTCTATAGAGACCGAGTGGATTGCTGAATAGATCTAAGTTTGTTGAAGTGTTAAAAATTTCAATTAGTACATCTAGACATGAGGATAACTGATTCACCCCCCCTCTCAATTATTCTAAAATCATTCTAACAATTGGTATCAAATTTTTTGGTGCTTGTAAGGAAAAAGTTTGAAGGTACTTGAAGCTAAAGATCATGATGTACAAAAAGAAGGTACCAAATATTAACAAGGAGAACTTCTCTACATGGAAAAGTTTGATGAAGTTACACCTAGCTAGTATTGGTGATTCAGCGAAATATTATGTGGAACATGATTATGTACCGGTAGCTACATCTATGAAAGTCGAGCAGATGAAGGAAAATCAAGAACATAATCAGGTAATGTTGGAGATTGTATCAGCCCTAAGTTATCCTAAATTTGAAGACATTAAGAACTGTACTAATGCAAAGAAAATGTGGGACACACTGGTAGCTATCTATGGTGGAGACACAAATGTGTCTGAAATCTTGAGAGGTAAGTTTGATGAAATGAGAATGTTAGAAGGTGAAACTATTGTTCAATATTGTGCCAAAGTTAAAGAGGTAGTGAATGCTATTAGAGGATAGAATGGAAATATTGATGATGAAACTGTTATTAGAAAGAGAACCCTACTTCCTATTTATGTTACTAGAGTTTCTGCAATACGAGAACTGAGATGTGCTCCTGGTAACAACTTAACCTTGGAAGGTCTTGTTGATAGGATTACTGCTTTTGAATTGTCAAATTTTGATAATTTTACTACTCATAATATTGAATCTGCATTCAAGTCTCAAATGGTTCTTCAAAAGTCTAAGGAAAAGAAAGATGTGTGAATAGTGACAGTGACATTCTGATGATGATCTTGAGGCACTTATGGCTAGAAGGCTAATAAGAGGAAAAGAAAAATTTAAAGGTAAACTTCAAACTTCCTATAATTTGTTTTTTGTAACAAAGTTGGTCATATTGCAACAAGATGTACTAGCAGGAACGACAAGGATGAGAGAAAGGAAAACAAGTACAAAGACAAAAGGGATGACATAGATCACATAAGGTATAAGGACTACAAGGATAAAGGTAAGAAATCTTGTAATATTGTTGAAGAAGAAACTAAAAGTGAATCTGGTGAATCTGATGATTATGATGTAGAAGTTGTTTATGTTGCTATGAAAGATGATTATGATGAAGATGAGAAAACTACACTTATTTCATATGTGAGTAAAAGTGATAGATGTATAATTGATAATGGCTGCTCACATCACATGATTGGTGATAAAAGTAAGTTTGAAACCTCAAATCATTATAAAGGTAGTAGTGTTAAGTTTGGTAATGATGCATCATGTCTTGTGAAGGGAAAATGATCAATAAGATTGACTGATAAGATCAAATGTGATAATGCTTATTGGGTTGAAGGTCTTAACTATAATTTGTTGAGTGTTGTACAGTTGAACTATTCTAGTTACTGAGTTGAGTTTCATCACAAAAAGGCTAAGATATTTGATGCCACCTGTGAACTAGTTGGAAGTGGAGAATAGATAAGAGGTAATTTGTTATAGCTAGACCTATCTGAAGAAACGTGTTTGTTTGCACAATTTGATGGTGTATGGTTATGGCATAAGAGGTTGTGTCATGTGAACTTTGATAATTTGGTAAGCATTAGTAAGATGAAAAGAGTTAGAGGTTTACCAAAATCGAAGAAACCTGATAATGTGATGTGTAAACAATGTCAATTGGGAAAGATGAAAAAGTCTAGTTTCAAGAGCAAGACACATACTTCTGATGATATTTTGGAACTAGTTCATACTGACCTTTGTGGACCTATTGGTGTGAAAAGTTACAGTGGTGATAAATATTTCATTCTATTTGTTGATGATTACTCTAGAATGATGACTGTAATGTTTCTTAAAGAAAAATTGGATGTCTTTCAATTCTTTAAGTGGTATTTGGCAAAAGTTGAGAAAGAAACAGGTAAAAGCTTAAAATGTCTGAGATCTAACAAAGGAGGAGAGTTCATATCTAATGAGTTCAACATATTCTATAGTGATAGAGGGATTAAGAGACAAATGTCAGAACCAAGGACACCTCCACAGAATGGTATAATAGAGAGGAGAAATAGATCAATCATGTATTGCGCTAGAACACTGATGATAGAAAAGAATGTTGCACCAAAAATACTGGAGAGAAGCTGTAAGAATAACTATTTATACCTTGAACTAAGTACAAATCAAGAAAGGTACAAATGCTACACCTTTTGAATTATGGCATGGTTATGCACCTAATGTGAAATACTTTAAAGTCTTTGGAAGCAAATGTTATATACTCAAGGATAATAGGAATGGAAAGCTTGATGCTAAAAGTGATGAAGGCATATTCTTAGGTTATTCCACTAAGAGAGAAGCTTAAGTGTTTGAATTCTAACACTGACAAAGTTGTGGAAAGTGCAAATGTTAGAGTTGATGAATATGCAAAAAGGAATGAAGTTGAAGGCAAGCAGGAACCTAAAGATTATAGATCTTTTGTATATATGGAAGAAGGAGAGGCCAACAATTCATCTGAACCAGAAAATAATGTTTTCGAGCAATAGCAAGAACATGTTGAGTTATAGCAAGATAATGTCGAGCATCAGGAGGATGCTCTCAAGAAATCAAGAGAGGAAACAAAGAATTTACAAAATGAACCCGAAGATCAAGAACAAGAAGAAAGGAGGCTAGAGCCTACATTAACATAGTATGTGAGAAGACATCATAAGACATATCAAATCATTAGAGAAAAAGAATCTAGAGTCATGAAAATAAGTAAATTGAAAGACCAAACATGATTATTATGTGAATTTGAGCCTAAGGCAGTGAAAGATACTTTAGAAAATGAAGATTGGATTCAAGCCATGAATGAAGAGATTGAGTAGATATAAAGGAACAAAACCTGGACACTAGTGCCTAGACCAGAGGACAAGAATGTTATTGGAACAAAGTGGGTGTTCAAAAATAAGTTGAATGAACATGGAAAAGTCACAAGGAACAAAGATAGATTGGTATGCAAGGGTTATGCATAGGAAGAAGGCAATGACTATGGGGAGACATTTTCCCTAGTTGCAAGATTGGAAGGAGTGAGAACTCTACTTGTATATGCAGCTTACACAGGATTCAAAGTGTATCAAATGAATGTCAAATCTACATTTCTGAATGGAATACTAGAAGAAGAAGTATGTATTCAAAAACTAGAAGGATTTTTTTATCCAAGAAACAAGAACATGGTTTGTAAACTACACAAAACACTATATGGATCGAAAAAAGCCCCTAGAGCATGGTATGAGAGATTACATAATTACTTGGTAAAAATTAGATTTGCAAGAACAAATGAAAACAACAATCTGTACTTGAAGATTGAAAAAAGTAAAGGGATATTATTAGCTGGAATATTTGTTGATGATATCATATTTGGAGGACAAGATTCTCTATGCCAAACATTTGCAAATGAGATGCAAACTGAATTTGAGAAGTCTATGTTTGGAGAGATCAAATTTTTTGTTGGTTTTCAAGTTTATCAGATGGAGAAAGGTATCTATATTACACAATCTAAGTATATCAAGGAGATACTGAAAACCTTTGGCATGGAGAAATCTAGACCGGTAAGTACACCCATGTCAACTGGACAAAAACTATCAAAGAAAGATGATACAACTAAAGTGAATGAAACCTTGTATATGTCTATGATTGGAAAGCTACAATATATTGTTCACAACGAATCAGATATTGCTTTAGCAGTTGGGATTGTTGTAAGATTTTCTACGAATCCTGAAGACAATCACATGATTTTAGTAAAAAGGATACTGATATATTTGAATGGAATAGAGGATTATGAACTGTATTATAAGAAGAATGAAAAGTTTAAACTAAAATTTTACATTGAAGCAGATTGGGCAGGAAATGTGGATGATAGAAAGAGTGCAAGTGGTGGTGCATTATTTATAGGAAAGAGATCAGTCTCTTGGACAAATAAGAAACAAAATTGCATTTCCCAATCTACAACAAAAGTTGAATATGTAGTGTGTGCTATGGAAAGCACCTTCATAGGGTTAGTATTGCAAATAAATGAAAATAATAACTAATTTACCACAAAGAGTAAGCTATTTAAGCAAGTAAATGACAATTAAGCACTCTATGGACCTCTATTTAGATTTGCTAATGCAAAGCTCTCAGCAAGTTTCCATTAGTGACAGCTCTAAAACTAGAATTGAATGATAAGTAAACTAAAAGTTCAATTCCAAATGAAATTAAGCCTTAATTAGTACTAAATTTATCTTTCTAGCTTAAAATTGCAAGAGGTTTGATGTTATTCTCAGATTTGTGGATGATAATTGCTTAAATTATGCCTTGCTTTTATAGATTTTGGCAAGAGTAGGGGGTGGAGTTGAGTTGATCACAGTTGAGTTGAGGTTAAGTCTTTGGTTCCACCTTTGGAGACAATTTAAATGGATTGTCCTCAAAGCTTGGGACAAAGAGACAAAATGGGTGGACAAGATGCTCTCACCTTATATGTGATTGAGATTAATTTTGAGTTTGATCCATGTGAGCTTGATCCTCATTTCCCATTGGTTGATGCATTTTCTCCCATTTGGTGGTTGAGTGAAAATATGGGATTTAATAATTGAATTTATTTAATTTGTTTAGCCATGTGTACCCCTTAAATGGGTTGATTTGATTTAAATTGAACTATATAATTAATTAGATTAATTGTACAATTTATTGATTTATTCTATTTAAATTGATTTATTGGCTTTTGATTTTCAATTAAATTTGGATTATTGGCTTGATTGCAATTTAGCTTTGATTTTAACTTGACTTGATTTTATTGTTTTGATTTTGCCTTAATTGCTCACATGATTTAGTCCTTGTCCATTTTCAGGTGATTACATATGGCTCTCTTTGAATCGATGTGCGAAGCGTATCGGTTCAAAGAATGTCCTAATCATTTTGATGCAAAGTCTTGATTAGATTGATGCTTGATTCAATATTTGATAATAGATGAAGATCTTGATGATAAAGCTGATGAAGTTCTAATTGATTTGAAGTTCTTGATGATCATTCCGATGATAGGTCATTTGATATGATGTTTGATTTGATCTGATTTGATGTTTGATGCCCCACTTGATTGATAAGTGAAAAAAAATTCAATGAAAGATTAAACTTTGATTTGATGTTATGCTCCTAATTTGATGATTATGATGCCAATCCTGATTGTCCGAGTGTATGACCCCTCATAAATGAAATGAAATTTGATCCTGGTGAAAGGTATTACATTTTTTATCAATTAGTGTGGAAAAATAGTTTATTATGAGCAAATTTCAGTTTGATTTCTAATAATGTATTAGCGATGTTATGTTTACAAATTACCCTGATTTGGCAGAATAGGTGTTTAATTTGGCTTCCTGGTCATTTTCTGCTAAATTGTGCCTCTTTTGGGTCAAAATGGGCTATATAAAGGGGTAAAAGGGCTTTTTACTATTCATTTTTACCTTTTATTTTGACTTTTCACTCTGACCCCCTTTTGAGCTTTCTACGATGGTGATCCCAATCTGAGACCGTAGGTTCAAGTGAGGGCGCTGATATCTATGTCCACCTAGCTATGGACCTCCGGTATGTACCCCGACAACCTCTGTTGTCTGATTTTTACATTTAAATTTAAAATATTTGGATTTTTCTAGGAAAATTGATTTTTTTTTCTTTTTTTTAATGAAATAGCACGTACAATATTTTTAATAGTGTGTACAACCATCCTGTTGTGCATCCATAGTTTTTTGTAGCGCATATAACCTTTTTAATAGCGCTTACAAACGCTAGAACTACAGGGCTTACACTTTTGTTTGTTCTTTTAAGACTTTTAGTAGCACGTACAGGGGTTTCCTGCAGTGCGTACTAAGTTCTATAGTGCGTACACTTTGTTGTAGTGCGTATAATTAGTTTCACTACGCATTTGATATTTTAAGTTGTGCATTTAATTTTTAGCGTGTTTAAAAAATGAAATAGTACGTACACCCTATTTGGTCAAATTTGTGAGCCTCTGAGTCAGTTTTCTATTCTGTATGATGTTGTCAAGCTATTAATTGGCTTAGATTTTTGGGTTCTACTTCTAGCAAGTCATAGGATGTTAGTTCGAGTCATTTTGATATTGAATGTTTGATGGCCAATCTTGATTTAGGTGGTGGATGATTATAAATTTTTCGTCCTCTCTTAGTAGAACCAATAAAATTGATTGTGGTTTGATTAGGTTTGATTGTTTGATTGACTTAAGTGTTGGAAAAATGGTCAGTGCTCCCCTCGGGATTCATGACATGGCTTAACTGCCTCCTATGTCTTCTATAAGTCTAGTGGTTGTATTGGGTATTAACAGGTCAATATTTTGGTGCAACGACAACCACTACTTGTAACAAGTGGTATCAAAGCTTGGTCATAGTTTTGAATCCCCTTGAGAAATGCTAAGGGGGAGATTGTTGGAAAAATGGTCAGCGCTCCCCTCAGGATTCATGACATGGCTTAACTGCCTCATGTGTCTTCTATAAGTCTAGTGGTTGTATCGGGCATTAACAGGTCAATCTTTTGGTGCAATGACAACCACTACTTGTAACATTAAGATGGTCCAATATGTAATGATTTTGATTTCTAATGTGTTTAAACTTGCTTTTGCAAGCTCAACTTCAGAAGCTAGGTGTCTGAGGCCTGTATCTGATACCGTTTGACATGATTGATGACTTGAGCAAAGCTGAGTGCCGAGTCATAGGCTGATGCAATTTATCTTTCCTTCTCTCCCTCCCTTGATTATGCATGAATCAAGGTCTACTTACAGCTATGGCAAAGCACTAGTACTCTAACCAGAACACTTTTCACTTGCCTATAGGAGAGATGACGATCACTCTCGAGGACATCTATTAGTTGTTTTGGATCCCTACTCACAAGGAGATTATTTATTATGATCAGGTATATGATGGTGTAGTTTGCAGACATTTGTTTGTTGATCTGACCATTGGAGATGATAACATATAGTGGGTTCAATTCCCTTTGTTCCCTGTGTTACCAACAATTCTTGGTGCACTCGTCGGTGGCTTCTTGGTTCCTGATCAGTGGGGTCATGGTTTTGTCATTGGTTGGGGCTAGATTCTCGAGGATTTGATTGCACATCCTCGCAGGTTTGATTGGGGCTCCTGTGTATTGGCTCAGTTGTATCATGAGCTACATGTTGTTGTTTATCATCATAGTGCTACTCTCTTTGTTGGAGTAGTCTTATTACAACTGTGGACCTAGGAGCATATTCTCATTATGTGTCCTATCTTTGTTCGTTATTGGGATGTAGGTTGGCCTTTCACCTGGATGTATGAGGGTATGGTTGTATAGACCCATTTGAGCAAGTTAGATTATTGGCGCCATATCATTGATGATATCAATCAAGTGGTCTGGTGACCTTACATTAGTTGTGATCCATGGCTAGAGGATGCAGCCGAGTTACCATACATGTGCATGTCGCAGTGTATGATAGGGAAAATGCCCTTTATTATTGAGAGGTTTTGTTTCCAGTGGGTTCTACAGCGGTATGGCTGGATTCAGGGGATGCCACAGGGGTTAGCCCTCTATGCTCGTGTATAGGTGGAGAGGTCCCTTTGGGGCCCTTAGATTGATTACAAAACTGCATGAGATGCACTTTTACAGCTGCCCCATCATGCATGGGATATGAGAGACCATATTGTTGACACTAGTATGACCGATGATTATGCTGAGTGGTTCATTCAGAACCCTTTTTTGAGATTCACTAATCCAGTTGAGCCAGTGCCCAGGATTGAGGAGTCAAATGATGATGGTGGGGATGGCAATGGTGGTAGGAGACGGGGTCATCAAGGATGACAGAGGCAGTGAATGGATAGAGGAGGAAGGGTTGTTATACCTATGATTGTTGCCCCCACTCCTATTAGAGGTAGAGTGCAGATGATGGGTGGGTGGGTGAGAGTGAGGGGTGGTCTGTTCATAGCACTCCATCAAGTTGGGGTTGACAGACTAGCCAGATGGGGCCAACACAAAGTACGAGTGTTCAAGCAGGTGGGTGCACGGGTTGTTGTTGATGTGGATTAACATGCAACACAAATCTTGCTTGATCAGGCACGGGGACCTCCGGCACCTCCACCTCCATAGGGTCCTATTCCTTCAAAGGTTATATCTTCTTCATCGCTTCCATCTTCTTCCATTCCCTCTTCTTCCATGGCTCCCCCACAAGCTCCTCCACATGCTCCACCTACTCAGACTCCTCCTACAGAGGCTCTAGCATTGACTACTAATGTTTGGGTTTTGCAGTCTGATGTGTCAAAGATTAGGAAGCAGGCCAGCCACCTAGGTAGTATGATGCAATCATTCATGGCTACTATGAGTCAACACGGGCTACATGCGAGCTCAAGCTGAGGTCCAAACACAGGTCCTAGTCCTGATGGTGTCGATGGTTATGACAGTTGATGTTTATATGATTGAGCCATTCTTTTGTATATTACGATGATTATTTTTGATATCGAGACATTGGACTCATATTCTTTTATTAGATGATGTTTACTTATGATCGATACTTGTTATGTTTGATGGACTTTGATTCACATGTTCTGATGGACTTTGATGATACCATGGACTTTGATATTCATTGATAGATTTATATTATACGATGTCATTATGTGTTGGACTTCTATTTTTTAGGTGCTTTATATGATATGAAGATCTATATGATTCTATCTCTACATGCTTTGTTTTTATGTTTTTTTTAAATGCAGTTTATGATATGAATGCACGTGTTTATTTATGCAAATGGTTGTCTTATGTATGACATAGATTAGATGGATGTATGTACTATATGATGATGTATAATGATTAATATTTAATGGTTTAATGATTAATGCTATGTAATGGTACTTATGGATGCATTTATTTGACGTTATGGATAATGCAATGTAATGTGATGGATGCAAATGAGATGTAAATGCAATTGATTCACTTATATGATGTATGGATGTGATTTGTTAAAGACTAATGATGAATGCAATGATAGATGATATAATTGATATGATGATCTAGATGTAAATGCAATGATCTAATACACTTAATTTTGAATCTAATTCAATGTTTAAATGTAATGAACTTTGATGAATGCACCTATATGAAAAATGCAATGTTCTAATGAGATGACTTTAAATGCAATGTTTTAGAATGAATTTAATGCAATGCAATTAATAATGTTCTAATGATGAATTTTGAAATCATGTAATTAATGCAACTAAATGATGAGAATTATAAATGAATGCAAACTAATGCAATGCAATCTTAATTGAACTTAATGATATGATGAATGATAATGAATGGAACAAACTACATGTATGCAAACTAATGCAAATGCAATTTAAAATGAACTATAATGGTATGAACTAAAATGATAATTCAATGATTTGATTAAAATGAATGCAACTTAATGCAATGAATTTAAATGAACTAAGATTAATGCCCTAAATGGATGCAAGATTACCAAGAATGAGATGAATTTAAGAGCAACATGATTTAAATGCAAATGATTTAATGCAAGGCACCTTTATTTTTTTTTGTTTTTTTATTTATTTATTTTATTTCCAACACACTCTATCACATATAGTGTTTGATGAACGTTTGATTTTTGATGATTTTGTATTAACTCCACCCCTTTCTTTTTCTCTTTTTCAAATCTGTTTTCAAGATAAGGAAGGTAAAACACCTTAAATGCATTTAATCTAGGATGTATGTAGCTAGCTATCACTATTCACAAAATTAGGAGCTTATTTATATTCATCATTGAGCAATTTTTTACACCTGAATTTAGTACAACCATCATTGGTTCAACCATGATGATATGAATACCTTTTTCCCCTTTCACGTTGCTTTCCCATCCTTGGTACAACTATCACTAATTAAAATCAATCATGAGAGTATGAATATTGATTCCATTCAATTCTATGTTGCAAGTGGATTTTGGTATTATGATATTTAACATCAAAATATCCAAGGTATCCTATTGTGTAAACAAACAAAGATCTCGGTTTTGCCATATTTACATATCCTCGATGATTCTTTGATGATCATGTCATTAGACAAATGATATAGACTTTAAAACTTTGATCTTAAGACACTCGTTCAAAAACCAATAAAATATCATGCTTTCATCATAGCTTGTCTAGTTTAAAAACTTTCATCGATTTGCTAGAAAAACATGATTTCATCAATCAAGTAGTCACTTAGAAAAAAATTTGCACTATTTTTTCAAATCCATATTTCAAGTATAGTTCCATCCATTTCATATTTTTAATCTTGATAAAGATAACGTCTTTGTGAGATCTTGGATCAAAATTTTGTGTTTGATTGATGTTAGGATTATAATTTGGATTTGATTGTATAAGTGTTTCACTTGCATTTCAATGAATTGGTTTGGTGTCAGATTTAGGTTTGCTTTGATGAATCCTTTTTCTTGAGAAAGAATTTTTGCCCCCAATTGGATGATATGGCGTTTGTTGGATTTTGGACACTTTTTTGACCTAGGATGAAAGCTTTAGGTATTTGCAAATGCAATTGTGGGGTTTTATTATGCAATATATACAAATGTTGGCGAATGCAATATTTACAAGGATGTAAACTAGGTATGAGACTGACTTGGAATTTCAATGGTGCCTGTTTACCAGGTTTTCACCGATTAAATGGATTTTCTCTTTTTCTTTTTTTAAAGCTTTTTCTCTTTTTTTGCTACCAAGGTGCCTATTTGCTAGGTTTTCACCAAGGCGATTTTTCTCTTTTTCCAATTTTTTTGTATTTTCTCTTTTTTCAATTTTTTTTGTTTTCCATACCATCAAGGCACCTATTTTCTAGGTTTTCACCAAGATAATATCCTTTTGAGGATCATTTCTGAATGTTTTTGGGATTTCTTCATGCTCAAATTCCCATTATTTTTTATCTTTTCTACTTTTCCAATTTGTTTTCTCTTTTCTATTTTTCAATGTTTTTGAGTTTTCAAGATCTCTTTTAACTATGTACAATAGATAGGATGCTCTCTCATCTGATTTTTTGATACTCTTTTTCTTTATACCCTTTCATCTACTTCATGTGTAGAATCTCTTCAGGTGTATACTATTGATGGGTTCTTCCAACTCTTCTCCTTCACAATCTGCTAGTTTGTAAGCGCTTGTTCCAAAAGAAGAAGTGATCACAAATGGTCCTAACCAATTTTCTTCCCATTTCCCTTTCTTTCCCCTTTCTACTTGATTTTTAGGGTTTTCTCGTAAGACTAGATCACCTATTTGGAATGTCCTTGGTTTGATATGCTTATTGTAGTTCCTTGGCATTCGATTACGATACCATTTTAAATGGTCAAAAGCTTACTATTGTCTTTCATCTAATAGCTCTAATTCATGCAGCCTAGCAACCCTATAGTATTCTTTAATTAGTAACCCATGCAATGAGACTCTTAAAGATGGAATTTCTACCTCCAAAGGAAAAACTACTTTTGTTCCATAAACTAGGGAGAATGGTGTAGCTCTCGTTGGCATTCTAATGCTTGTCATATAAGCCCATAGAGTAGGGTTTATTTGAATGTGCTAGAATCTACTTGAATTATCCACGGTTCTCTTCAATATTTTCAGGATGTTCTTGTTTGTAGCTTTTGGTTGTCCATTACCTTGTGGGTAGTATATTGAAGATGAGTGGTATACCACATGGAATTTTGTACACAATTCTTTCAAATCCTTGTTCTTGAAATGTTTGGCATTATCCATTATGATGGCGTGAGGAAAACCATACCTAGAAATTATGTGGTTTAATATGAACATGGAAATTTTCTTTCTTGTGGCAATGGATAATGGTACATCTTCTACCCATTTGGTAAAATATTCAGTCATTTTAATGATGAATTTATGACCATTTGAGGATGGCAGATAAATCATTCATATTAATTCCAAACCCCATTGATAAAAGGGCCATGGTGTAGTTAGTGGATGCAGTTCTTGTGCTGGTACATGAATCAGGTTCCCATGGTATAGACATTTCTGACAAATTTTTGCAAAGTGAAAAGAATCCTTCTCCATATTAGGCCAACAATATCCTATCCTAAGAATTTTCTTAGCTAGAGTTAAACCATTTGAATGTGACCCACAAATTCACTTGTGGATTTCTTGTAAAGCTGTGGTTGATTCCTCTTTCTCTAGACACCTTAAAAGCATTCCATCTAGACTCTTGTGATACAATGTGTCAGATATGATAGTGTAGTGAGAAGCTTGTCTTATAAAGCTTTTATTTTGGTTTCTAGTTTGGTCCATGGGTAAGATTTGGTCTTTCAAGTATGTATAAATGGCTCCATACCAAGGTGAGTCATGTCCCATTAGTAATAAAATGGTGTGAGGATGGGAAGGGTCAAATGTGGGTTGTCCAACTTCTTCTACCAGGAATTCATATCTAGCGCTTTGATATGGTATTTGGAGAAGTGATGCCAATGTAGCCATTGCATTTGTTGCTTTATTCTTATCCCTTGACACTTGCTCAAATGTGATTAGAGTGAAGTATTTCTTGAGATTCTCAATCATTTTCTTGTAAGGTATCAATTTATCATCTTTGGTTTGATACTCATCATTGATTTGGTTAATAACCAATTTTGAATCTCCATATATTTGTAGCTCTGTTACTTCCATTCTAATGCCAATTTTATGTCAACGACTAATGCTTCATACTCAGCTATATTATTTGTGCATGGAAATAATAGCTTGTATGATTTGGGAATTGTAGACCCTTGAGGAGTAATCAATAGTATTCCCACACCTGATCCATGTTGTGTATAAGAGTCATCAAAATATAGCTTCCATGTCTTTGCTTCAACATTGACTATCTCTGAATCTGGTAAATCTACTTGAATTGGATCTTTATCTTGTAAAGGTGACTCCACTAGTTGATTTGTTATCACTTGGCCTTTGATAGCCTTTCGATCCACATACTCTATATCAAACTCACTTAGGACCTTGACCCATTTGGCCAATCTTCCTTTTAGGGTTGTTTTGCTGAGGAGGTATTTCAAAGGATCAATTTTTTCTATGAGTCAGATTTTGTGAGATAACATATAATGGCGTAGTTTTTGAGAAGCAAAAACTACGGCCAAATATGCTCTTTCAATAAAGGTTTAGTTCAACTCATATTTCACCAATGTTCTGCTTATGTAGTATATGGAATTTTCTTTTCCAGCTTCATCCTCTTGAGCCAAGAGTGCCCCTAATGCATGTTTTGTCACTGAGATGTATAAAATTAAGGGCTTTCCCCTTATTGGTGGCATTAGAATAGGTAGATTCATTAGGTATTTTTTCATTAGTGTGAATGCTTCTTCACATTTTTCATCCCACCTGAATATTGTGTCCTTGTGAAGGAGTTGAGTAAAATTGTGGCACTTTTCTACTAATTGGGAGATGAACCTTTTGATGGATTGAATCCTGCCTTGAAGTGATCTCATTTGACTGATGTTTCGAGGTGCCCCAATTTCCATGATTGCCTTTACTTTGGTTGGGTCTACCTCTATGCCTTTAGATGAAACTATGTATCCTAATAGTTTTCCTGATTGTATGCCAAATGCACATTTCTTTGGATTTAACCTTACTTTGAATTGCTCCAATCTTGTAAATATCTTTTCTATGATGGGTAGATGTTATTCCCTTGAGTGGGATTTAGCAAGTATGTCATCTACATAGTCCTCTAAAAACTTGTGCATCATGTCATGAAATATGGTCGTCATGGCTCTTTGATATGTCGCTCTAGCATTCTTGAGACCAAAGGGCATAACATTCCAACAGAATGTCACCCATGCACATGTAAATGGCATTTTGTCTTGATCCCTAGGTACTATCTTAATTTGATTATAGCCACTAAACCCATCCATAAGTGAGAACATTGAGTGTCATGATGTTAGATCTACGATGGCGTCTATGCTTGGTAGAGGAAAATCATCCTTCAGACATGGGAGGTTAAGATCTTTGAAGTTCGTGCAAATTGTAATTGACTTGTCTTCTTTTCAAACATGCACAATGTTTGAAATCCACTCGTCATAATCAATGGCTCTTATGAATCCCACTTTTAACAATTTTTCCAACTCCACTTTCATAAGGAGTGCTATGTGTGGGTGCATCTTTCTTAATTTCTACTTGACTGGTCTCACTCCTTCTTTAATGTTCAAATGATGTATTATCAAATTAGGATCTAGTCTCGGCATATCATAGTATGACCATGAAAAATTGATTTGTTTCACTTTGAAGAATTTTATGCACTCCTTCCTTTCTGCACTAGATAAAGATGTTGCTAGATGTATGATCTTTGGTTCTGATTCTAACCCAATGTTGACTTTTTCCGTCAGATTAATAAAAATAGGAGATCTTTCCTCATAGTTTTTGGGCAAAGTATCCAAAATCCCTTCCTTAGGTGCCTCTTTTGGGTTTTCACCTTTGAAACTGTTCTTTATTTCTTTCTCTTTTTGATCTAATGTTGCCACAATGTGGTTTTCAACATTAAATTCTTTCCATTTTTTAAAATTTTTTAAACTAAACTAAGAGTTTGGACACTTCCCTTCGTCACTTATACTTGATATTCCATGGTAGAAGAAGGTTCAAATGCATTAAGGTATTGGGACACCAAGTTGTCATTCAAGAATTTGGGGAGGATGGTGGGTTCAAAGGAATCCCACTCAATAAGCTCTGGATAAATAAGGGATAAGGGGTTGATGTTTTGATTTTGCTCGATAGGGTTTAAGGACATGACCTCATTGGAAGTTTCAAACATTTTATCACTTAAATCTATGATATGTGCCTCTTCTAGATGTTATAGAGAACTAGGGTCAAAATCTTCCTCACTCGAATCCTCTAGGGTTTCGGCTGGGTAAAAATCTCTTCAGTTAAACCTAGGGTTAGATTCTCCTATAGTAGGTCTCCATGATGTAACATAAGGTTCTCCTACCTATGCATTTTCTTCAACCTTTGACTTTGCACATTATCTAAGACCTCTTGGCTAGAACTTGAAGCTTGATTCTGATTTGATCTTGAGGCTTATTTTTTTTTCCTTTGCTAGGAGTATAAGTGTGAATCACATCTACCTCCTTATCTTGGAAAGACTCATTTGACAATGAGACCCACTCCCAATTATTTGAATCTTCATCACTTTGGGAACCTGGTTGCAAGATTTGATCATAAACCCTTGGGTATTTCTTTTGAGTGTACCCTTGTTCAAGGTACCCCAATCCAGTTTTCTCCTTTCTATCTCTCCATAACATTTCAATGGGTTCAATTAGTCCTTAATTTATTTTTCCTAAAGTCCCTTGTCATTTATATCCCATGTTTGCATTATTTGAAATCATTTTCCATATTGATGAGTGGAAATGCTTATGTTTTGAATGTGCTTTTCATGGGCACTTGATTCCTCGTCCTTATATAGCCAATTTAAGATTTCATTATCTTCTTCATTCATGGATGAAGAAGTAATTTCCCTTACAAAATGATCATTGTATTTATGGGGTACATGTATGCTAGATGGTCTTCCATGGGATTTGGAAGATAAGGGTAGATCTATCATGGATAAGGAGTATTCACCCACACCCTTTTGCTTGATTTGGCATTGCTTCTCAAAATTCTTCATCATATGATCCATTTTTTTATAATGGGCTTCTTTGGTGTAAGTTTGAATGGATTTGGCTTGGTCTTCTTTTTCTTCATGGAACTTTTCCTCACTAACTTTCTCCTTTCCTTTAGTTGATGTAGTTAGATTAGTGGGAGCTTGGTGATTTTCAACAACAATATCTCCTTCCTTTACCGTTTCTTTTCCTTTTGTGGATAGGAGATCCTTGGAACTTTGTCCTTGATCTATCCAAATTGATAAAGATCCTTTGGAATTATGTGGAACCAAGGAGTCATTAATAGGTTTCATATTATTACAATATTGGAAAGGGTTCGAATCCCCACTTACCGTGACTTCTTGTCCCATGTAGGTAAATTTGAGGCATTGGTGATATGTCAAAGGTACTTCTTGCATTTCGTGGATCCATGGCCTTCCTAATAGAATGTTGTAGGTCAATTTTAGATATAGGACTTGGCAAATGGTCTCTTTTTTCATTGGACCAACTCTAATGGGAAGTACTATAATACCTTTAGAGGCTCTTTCTTCATCATCGCAAGCTTTAATGGTTATTTTCTTCTTTGGGTCAATAGCTTCCTCAGAAAATCCTAAGGCTTTAACCAAGTTTAAGGTACAAATATTTAGGTTGGATCCCCCATCAATGAGGACTCTCTTCACTCTATGCTTGTGAACCAAAACCTCTATATGCAAAGGCAGATTTTGCGGGTGATTCAAGGACATATCATCTTGTTCTAAGAAAGATAAACAATGGGGTGCAATAAGATGACCTACCATATTTTGGAACTTATCCACATCAAAATTAAAAGGCACATTAGTCTCTACAAGGGCCTTTCCCAAAATATCCTTATGAGTTGGTGAGAGTTTTATCAATTCTAGGATGGAAATTCGGGCAAGGGTTCTTTGAAATTGGTCCACCAAATTATACTGCTTTGAAGATGAAGATGTTAGATTAGGGAGGATAATTCTTGGGGCACCTCCTGATAAAGTGATCTTTGATGCTTTCCCCCTAGTTAAAACATTAGATGTTTCTTCCCTTGGCTTTTCTTTTACCACAATCACATTTATGGTGTTTTCATCACCCCTTAAGGCATTAATGGTGTTATCATAAGTATGGGCAAAATTCACCTTTTCATTGCCCCTTTTATTGTTTTGATTGGTATTTGAAGATTCTCCCTTTTCATGGTTTAAGAAAGGGTTTTTGAAAGCCGTATGGTCCTCATTATTTTGAGGCCCTTCCACTTTTATGGTTCCATCATCCATTAGATCTTGGACAAGATGTTTTAATTTCATACATTCATTTTTTTTATGTCCTTTGTTGTGATGGTATTCGCAATGATGAGAATCATTCCACCAAGTTGGCTTGACTTGTGGTTCATAAGGCCTTGATACGGGTAGAGTGATGATTTTGTTGGCCACTAAAGTCCTTAATGCATTTTCCAAAGGTTCATCTAGAAATGTGGATTTCCTTTTCTAATAGGTGGAAAAGAATGGTTTAGGCTTATTAATATTGGAGTTATTGAAGGGATTGTTGGTATTGTTATTATTGTTATTGTTGTTGTTATTTGGGTTATTGTAAGGAGCCTTGGTCATTTGGTTAACATTATATGTTGGGTTTGACCTGCTTGATAAGGTAAAAGGAGTTGCCTTCAAGTTTTGGGCTTCCACAACTCCATCATTCACAAGATTTTTATTGGTGTTTTTCAACCATAGTCTTGGTTTATCATTGTGATTGTTGGCTCTTATTGTTATAATTATATAATTTATGATTGTTATTGGTGTTGGTATAGGGTTTATTATCTTTGAAAAACTTGATTTCCCCTCTTTTAACCAACACTTATTCAATTTTGACCCCATTTTGGATGATTTTTCAAATGTAGGGGAGCATTGTAGTTGGAGTCTACAGTTCATCTCCACATTTAAATTATTCATAAATATTTCCATCCTTTCTTTCTTAGGTATGCTTCTTGGATATCATTCGACGACTGCTCTCCACCTTTGGAGAAACCCTAGAAAGGACTCACCATCTCATTGTTTAGTATCACAAAGATTAAGCATGGTGATTTCGTACTCTATGTTATAGGAATAATGAGTCACGAATTTTGAAGCTACTTCTTCAAATGTTTTAATTCCTTGTGGAAGTTTTGACAACCATTCCATGGCTTGGCTTCCTAAACTTCTGGGAAAAAACCTCATTAAATAGGTTGTGTCATGCATGAATTCAATACTTAGAGCACAAAATTCTCTAAGATGGTCTTGTGGGTTTGATTTACCTGTATATTTGTCGTATTTGGGGAAGACCACATTTAGCAGGAAAAGTGCCATAACCAAGCTCTTATCAAAGGGAAATGGGCATAAAGCCTCGATGGAAAATGGCTTAGGTTCAACCACTTTCTTCATGGTATCGATTTGTGCTTGAAATAGTTTCAATTGTTTATTCATAGCACCTATAGGATTTTCCTCTTCCTCATCTTTCTTAAGTGTGGCAACATCATAGTCATGAGGAAGTTTCACCCCTGCTTGGGCTAAATTAAGGAAATATCTTTCCCTATTTCTCTCGATAAGTTTGTGCATAACTTCAAGGAACTCAATGTCTTGAGCCACCCTATTGGCTTTGTCTTCGATTGTTTCTTTAGGCTCTTCATTTGCTTGGTTAATGTTTTCATGATTGTTTGTTCCTTGCTCTTCATGGTATTCCCTATGAAGGTAATCATGATTTGTTGTGTCTCTATCCATTTGGTCAACTCTTTTTTTCAAAAAGGTTTGGGAGACTATCCCCTAGGTTGTGATTTATGAAAGTTTTGAGATTCAAATTCGGGGACCTCTCTTGCTATGCAAGTGTTGTCTTCTTGTAAAGATAGTTTAAGTCTATGAGATCATGTAGAAATCGACATTAACAAAGGTTTGATTCGAAATTGTGTTCCCCCAAACTTTGTGATTGTTCTTTTTGTGAAGATATTAAAAGTATAAGATGATTTTGCAAAATGGATATCTCTCACTTGTTATATGTATCTTCAAACAAAGCAACCACAAATACACTAGCTCTTTTTAAACCCTCTACACAAAAAGTGTTTGAATATGTAAGAATGTTATCACGGGTTTTTCACAATAATCAACCTCAAGCAATCTACCTAGTTGTCAAGTTGGTTCGTAAGCACGACTTTACAAGGTAGGCTTGCTAAGTTAACAAGGTATTTAATCAAGATTCTATTCAAAATGGACATTAAGTTTCATCCCCCAAAATTAGGAGGCTTCCCACGACCAGTATATCAGAGTTTTGTGCAATCCCAAAGGACTACTTGAGGAATTTCGAAGCTTAATATCCTTTTGTCACACACCCCATTAAGGATGTATGCATTTATTTTTATAGTGGGTTAGATTATTGAGGAAAAGACAAATGCATCCCACTTTGGGCTATCCCTCTCACCGACCTCGTTAAGGCAAATCTGGAGAGGCGATCCCATTAAAGATCTAGCATGTTCATTTATAAAGCAATAAAATGGATTTAAGAGATAGGTTTTAGGATTTTGATTAACCAAAAGGTGAAGATCATATCCCTATCTATTCTTGCCTCCCAAACATGATTAACAATGTTTAATTTATCCAAACCCACTAACTAATGGGAATTGAGTATTTCTACTCTCCACAAATAAGGGATTGCTGATTAAATTCTTGATTTTATCCTTTATGCTGGTTTAATTACTAGATTTTAGCAAAAATCACAAGGCCACAATTTAAGTAAAAATTGACCGAGGTTAGGCTTACCTTCCTTGAAGCTAGCAAAGGCTAGGGGAATTTTTAAGGGATTTTCTCATGTTTTTGACTCATCTATTGGCAATCGTTCCCTTTTCTATGCCTCCTCTTCGAAAAGTTAGTCAACACAAACATCAAAATGAACAAAACAAGTAGAAATTGAAATTTAAGCCTTATTTATCAAATTTGACACAAATTGATTAAGGCATGTAAATCCAATTTAGAGATACGAATTTAGATTTTTAAGCTTCTACAACTTTCAAATATCATTCATATGCCTCACCTTCTTGTTGTGAATTCTCCAAAATGAGTTTGATTTGAGCTATATTCTCGATTTTGATGCATTTTGCCAAAGCTTTCTCTTCGTTGTTATATCTAGTCTCTGGATTTTTAATTATTTTTATGACCTATCATCCTGAAACCACAAACAATTCATTTTTCGAGAGTTAGATTCTGCAAAAGATCAATTTAATCAAAAGCACAACATAATTAATTGTAAGCATTGCAGGAAAAATTGAAAGCGCAGAAACAAAATTTAAAAGTGTTGTTTTAATAAGAAATTGCACTTAAAGAAAACATTAAATGCATAACAGAATCCTTCAAAAGCGCTTTGTAGTCAGGTTGTGTACACGCTAAAAGAGAATTAGACAGGATAATAGAAGGATTAAATGCATTGTTTGGCTACACAAAGGCACACAACTTTGTCATGGATGCACTATTCCAGACCTTGTACGCACTGTATAAACTATTAAATGCGTTGCAAAACCTATAAAACTGAGAAAAACACAAAAATATGCAAGATATATTGATTTCTCTGAATTTTAAAAAGTATGAGGCCTAATGCCCCACAACGGGCGCTATTTTGTGTGCTATGGAAAGCACCTTCATAGGGTTAGTATTGAAAATAAATGAAAATAATAACTAATTTGCCACAAAGAGTAAGCTATTTAAATAAATAAATGATAATTAAGCACTCTATGGACCTCTATTTAGATTTGCTAATACAAAGCTCTCGGCAAGCTTCCATTAGTGACAGCTCTAAAATGAGAATTGAATGATAAGTAAACTAAAAGTTCAATTCCAAATGAAATTAAGCCTTAATTAGTACTAAATTTGTCTTTCTAGCTTAAAATTGCAAGATGTTTGATGCTATTCTCAGATTTGTGGATGACAATTTCTTGAATTATGCCTTGCTTTTATAGATTTTGGCAGGAGTAGGGGGTGGAGTTGAGTTGATCACGGTTGAGTTGATGTTAAGTCCTTGGTTCCACCTTTATAGACAATTTAAATGGATTATCCTCAAAGCTTGGGACAAATAGACAAAATGGGTGGACAAGATGCTCTCACCTTGTGTGTGATTGAGATTCATTTTGAGCTTGATCCTCATTTCCCATTGGTTGATGCATTTTCTCCCATTTGGTGGTTGAGTGAAAATATGAGATTTAATAATTAAATTTATTTAATTTGTTCAGCCGTGTGTACCCCTTAAATGGGTTTATTTGATTTAAATTGAACTATACAATTAATTAGATTAATTGAACAATTTATTGATTTATCATAATTTATTAGATTTAAATTGATTTATTGGCTTTTGATTTTCAATTAAATTTGGATTATTGGCCTGATTGCAATTTAGCTTTGATTTTAACTTGATTTTATTTTATTGCTTTGATTTTGCCTTAATTGCTCACATGATTTAGTCCTTGTCCATTTTTAGGTGATTACATGTAGCAGCAGCAATTAATTGTTCAAACCCAGTGTGGATCAAGCAATTGTTGAAAGGTATGAAGGAAGAAATCACTGAGCTAGTTCTTATTTTCTATGATAACACAAGTGCTATCAATATATCAAAGAATCTTGTGATGCACACTAAAACTAAGCATATTGCTATCAAGTATCATTACTTGAGAGAGCTAGTTCAAGACAAGGAAGTGAGACTGGAATATGTAAATACAAAGGAACCGTTAGAAGATATATTCACTAAAGCATTACCTAAGGATTCTCATGAGTATCTAAGAGGTAAATTAGGGGTGATTCCCCTAACTGAGGCTACATAGAATCAAGTAGGATCATTGCATCAAATGTACTAATCAGAATATATGACAAATTGATGCTAAAGAGGTCACACTTTAGGAGATGCCTAAAGTTGTGAAGAGTAAAAGCACAAGAATGTTGATCAGTCACAAGCAAGATGACAGAGGGAGTATATAGTTTAGAGAACTGACATGAAGATATCTACATGATAAAGATGGATGTATTTGGCATTATTTTCAAAGAGGGAGAGATACAAAAAGAGACTCAGAAGGAGTTACCATAAGCAAAGAGGGAGAGATTTAGTAAACTGGTGAACAGACAAAGGGAGAAAGTTGATACTTGGATGAAAATCAGAATGAAGCTAAAAGTATGTAATGAATCAAAATGAAATTTTTAGATTGTATGGTAACTATGCATATGGAGTATGGTAGTGCATGTGGTGTTGCCATCAATGCCAAAGAGGGAGATTGTTGGAAACTACAATTGAAATAATTTTTATATTGTCATTTATGTCAAACCTTAACTACTGAGACAATTGATATCTAGCAAAGTACCATATCTTTTGATTGATGAAGATGATTTGAAAAGAGGAGATAACAAGAGGACCTAGTGAAAGGTTGAGTTATGAGAAATGAAAAATGGGCACTTGTTTAGTTGACACATTGGCAAGGTAATGTGTTGTTTATCAATAACACTAAGGGAAGAAGTTAGTTGGTTTGAAGCATAGAAGAAATAAGGAAAGAAATTCTGAAAGCATAGGCTTAACCGAGCAAAAGGGTAGAAGATAAATAAATTTCAGTGTAAGCCGAGTGATGCTAGTGTCGACCAAGCGCCAGTAGAAGTTGAGAAAATTTTAGTGTTGACCGAGCATTAGTAATTGTCGAGTATTGGTGAATTAACTGAGTGAAGTTAGTAATTGTTGAGAAGACAAGTTTAGCAGTGACCAAGTTATCCAGTGTCGATCGAGTAGAAGAACACAATATTGGCCGAGTATCAGTAATCTATAATTTGTGAAGGATTTTAGATTCCCATCTGACGTAGTTGAATTCTTGGGATATGTAAAATGTGTTGATGATAAGGATGAATGACTTGGAGCATTTAATGCATTGTAAACTATTTTCTTATGGATTCAAGAAGAAGTTTGGAGAAGTATCTAGAAGGAGAATGAAATGTTGGAAGGATTCAATGAATCTAACCCAAACCTAAGATCTATGGAGAAGATTAAGTGACAAAAGATTAAGCTACCTAAACAAGGAGGTATAAGGATGAACTAGTTGTAGGTTATGAAAGAAGGAGGAAGAAGTTGATGTTATTCATTGGCGAACCTAAGCAGAAGGCTGAGAAGAGATGTGAAGAGATGAACAGAGTTGTGGTGATTGCTTGAAGGGATTTTCGAGCAGATCAGAGATGGAGATGACAATGAAGGCCAGTTATTAAATCAGCATATGAGCTTATTGGATCTATATTTGCAAAGTGAGATGTATATTTCACATCAGAACCTACTGTTACTTTCTAACCATTGTATCAGTCAAAATCATTTAATCAAGGTTGACCTAACAGTCATTTGTAAATCCTTTAATCAAGGTGACATTATAATGGGATGTTCTTAAGCCCTCTAAGAAAGCCACTCCTAACAGGGTGATTAAATCCTTTAACAGGGTCACACCTAATAGTGTGTATTGTAGCCTTTAATAGGGTTGGCTCCTCACAGAGCTCACTTCAGAAGAGTGAAAATTTGGTAGCATGTTACTGGTGATTTTTCCCATATTGGGTTTCCATGTTAAATCCAGGTGTCATACTTGTGTGAATGTTATTTGATGTGTTATGTTGTTAAGAGTTTTATATTCTGCAAGTTGATTACTTTTCGACAACGGACTGCAAGTTTTATGTTACTGATTATATTCTATAGAGATCGATTGGATTGTTGAATAGATATAAGTTTGTTTAAGTGTTGAAAAGTTCAATTGGTACATCTAGACCCGAGGATAACTAATTCACCCCCCCTCCCTCTCATTTATTCTAAAAGAATTCTAACATATATGTGACTGAAATTGCAGATTGAACAGTAAGAAAAATGTAGGGAGAGCTAATGTAACTAGAGGTAGATATTAACAGCAAAAACAATGAAGAAGGAGCTACGAAATAGACCAAGGACCAAGCTACAAAGGAGGAGAAGCTACACACTAAGTAAAATGAAAAAGGTGCATAGGAGACCAAAGATATGGTTGTCAAATTAAGTTTTATATGGTACGCAAGCTAGAGTTGGTAAATGTCGCACAAAAGAGAAGGTTGCACAAGGAGTATATGAAGGATATGAATTCTGAGAGTACCATTATTTATCCTTGGTCTTTTTGTGAAATTTATCCTCAATCCTTCTATGAAAAGATATATCAAAAGCAATAACTATTCTTTGCATCGAACACATAGAGGTAAAATAAGATAGACCATCCTAAAGTCACTATTACTTCTCTGCATTGATCAAATATTCTAATAAATAGATAAGGTTGATTTTGTCAAGATTAGAAGACAACATATTTTGAAGTCTCATTGTTATTTTTTATAGAGTGTAGATTATTAGATAGAAGAAGTGTAAATAAAATAAAACTAACAAAGATACTAATGTTGATTGTATTATGAGGTTCATTGCAAGTAACAAGAGGAGAAAAATAGATGGATTACAGACTAATAAATCTATGATTAAAATTTCCTATTTTGGTATGGGAGTTCCCTATATCGGGTGCATATGAAAGACATCATTTTTTAGTGTCATTTGAAGTAATGCCTAGAGAAGTTGAAGGAGCCATCTGAAGCATAATTAGGGAGGGGGTTCTCATTCCATGAGCACCACAAACCATCTATCACTCCCAAGTAGTCGGAGTGTTCCTATCAAACTTGTATGACCTATTGCCAAAATAGGAGACAAAAATGGTGATAACTGAGAGATACATGAAGGAAACATCCGTAACTCCACCTATGTTGGATAGAGCAATAAGAAAATATGACTTACGTGGATCGAGGGCATGGGTGGAAGGGATTATCCCAATCCAAGATTTAGAAAGGAACTTGGTAATGGTACAATTTTTAGACATAATTAAGATAGGATTGTCTCAGAGAGATCAAAATTACCTTCGCTTAGAGATGAAACACATGAACAATATGCTTACAAAAGAGGTCATGACTAAAGTATTAACTCTATTTGACATTTTTATACTTTTGATATAATATTGTACTTATGGAATAGTTCCAAACCCAGGTGGGTTTTCATTCGAAGGAGAAAACTTTGGAATAATAGAGATAGAGGGTAGTTCAAAAGAGTCGGCTACATGACAACAAAATAGGAATGAAATGAATGAAAAAGTTTGAAGTTAAGCTAGATAATGGATTTAGGGATTAGTATAAAAAGGTTTTATTTTAATTAGATAGAGAGCAATGTGAGATTCAAAGTTAATATCAATAGTGTTTTGTTGTGTGCAGATAAAATTATAAAAAATAAAATGATCCCCTGTATTTTAATTATAAAAAAAGATATAGAGTAGATAGAAATCTGCATCATTTGTTAAATATATAGATCACATGAGAGAACACAAAAGTATTAGGAGTCTTGAAAAAAGATAGCATAAGATGTAGAACCTGAACCCTTGCAGTTACCTGATAGAGGGTAGATTCAGATGCAGATTTAAACAAAGAAACTAATATAATTAACACCACTAGAAATTTTCTTTCTCAAAGAAGGACATATAAAGAGTTTGGGTGTAAACCAACGAAATGAGAAAAAAAAATTCAAACTCAACTCTCTGGCAGAAAGCCGTCCAAAGAGGGTTAGTAAACTAACTAGAGATATATACTAAAAAATAACCTACAATTACAGATATTAAAAAATGGATGAGTTATGTAATGGCATTCAAGATTATCTCTTTGAAGAATAGAAAACTTAATAGATACAATAATCAAATCTGCAAAACCACGAATGAAATATGTAAAGAGTATTAAATCTTCTCTTTTCAATAAAAAGTGTCCAAACAAGGAGTGCTCCAATGAATGGTAGCCTATGATACCTTTCTACTCAAAACAAGGATTAGTAACCTACTCTGATACCATGAAACAAATAATAAAGAGAGCAAGGAACAATAAACAATCTAAGTGAGCTTGATGAGGGAGAAAGAGTTACCATGAGAAAACTACCATCTAGGCGCATTCGCCAAGCAAGCCAAAGGCAAAGGAGATGAGATGTTTTGAAAGGGGAAATGCAAAGAAAAACCCTTGTGATATTATAAATGAGGCCAAAGAGAGAGAGAGAGAGAGAGAGAGAGAGAGAGAGAGAGAGAGATGCTCATTACAAATAAATTCATCACAAGAAATGAGAGAGGGACATGTCTTAAATAGAAATGAGGAGAGGAGTTACTATGTAACTCCCAAGTCTATGAATGCCACCATTCATAATAGGTGTGTGCCAAGTGTCACAATCCTCTTAAGGAGGATAGACTAAATAGAGTAATTACATAAAATGAGTTGTCCTCCTATTTGGACTAGAGGATAAATTACATGTAGGGATTCCATAAGAATATCCTAATTACAATTAATAAACACAAGTAAAGATTACTCTTCTAACAAGCTCACAATAAATATAAAATCCAACTAAATCAAGTATCACTTTTGAAAAATGGACACAATTAGTCAATGGAGGGAAACACACACAAAAACCCTTATTGCACAAGGGATCACTTCGAGAAGAAAAGATTGCTAGTAAATGTAATGGTATGAAAATTTTGAATATATCATATTCCAACTAACACAAAATGATTTGCATTGATTATTTGTGATCATTGGAATCCCACTTAAAGTTGCTACTATATTCGACCAGTGAACATAGAGAACTTTGTAAGCCTTTGAAGAGACTTGATTTTCTCTTATAATGATATCAACACATCTATTATGCCAAATACTATTCATCATCCAAATTATTAGGTGGTTCTTGAGTTATGCAATTAAGTATTCCCCTTAGACCATGCTTCTTTATTTAATTTTTAGAGGAAACATCTATATCAACAAAGGGCACAAATACATCTACTAATCCTTATTCTACATTTTCTTTTGATTTGTTTATCCAAATCTTCTTCGTGTATTTTCTCTTTCCTCGTTGACATTAAATTACTTCTTTTTCTGAAACAAATGATCTCTCATTCCTCGTTCTGCAGAGACTAGTAATATGCCTAAACTTATTGCAATCGGAATAGGTGGGACCTTGTTGTAGACCATTTCCATTTATTCTACCATTTGATCTGCATTCAATAGCTTTATTCCTATATTTTGTGTATGTATAGAACAATATCCATTGAAATATTATGTATTTATACCATTATTACGTACAATATGAAAAGGGGATCACATAAAAGGACTAATTTCCCCAATCATAATACACGTTGAAATACAAAACCACCTCAAGACAGATATGATTAACACCACTTAGTAAGAAAGATGTCAATGCAATATTAATGCCTTAGGGGTTTTTATTCCTTTATTTCTTAGAATTGAGAAGGAGAGGGATGGTAGTGATATACAAAATACTAAATAAGAATAGATCTGATCTAATCCAACTCAAAAAAATGATGTAAAAGGGAATGGAGAAGAAATTGAATGCACCTGGAAATGAAATAGGAGGAATAAGACTTTAAATTTGAATTCTTGACCCTCTATATCATAGAAAGACCTATAACTATAGACTTGGGATCTTGAGACTTGTTTCTTTCTGTGCTTGAAATTTCATTGGCTACTAGGTGGGATAGGAAGCCAATTCCATCATGTGCCTTGGGGTTTGGTCTAAAATTTACATGTATGATCCGTTTGGCCCCCATCTTCCCATATTTTGTCTAAAAACTTCATAGCTTGTTCCTACACACATAAAAATGGGTAAGAAGGTTGGCTGAAGGGGGGTTTCCTTGGGAATGAACCTTAAAAATGAAAGGAAATTACGTAAGGAAAGGTGAAATAGAAGCTAGATCTAAATTGCAAATCACCTTATACCTTGATGATGCAATGCTTCTTTGGATGTAATGACAAATGTTCATGAAATAGATTGATCCAAAAGGAAATCATGAAATAGTTTCCTTGAATGATGGATATTATAGTTTTACAACAATTAATGATGAATAAGGAGATGATTATTTTGAAGGCTTGAAGACTTGGATGTTCAATTGTAGAAGAGATCTTAAATTCTAATTGTTTGATTTATCATGAATGCTTGAAAAATTGATAGTGAATGCTTTCACTTGATCACGAATTCCAAAATGAGGAGAGATAGTGGGTTTATATACTTAATCTATCATTTTTGGGGTTAAAACTCAAGCAGGCTAACCACGGGACTAGATCTCTCATTAATAACCTGACATAGGGTCTTGAGCCAAATTTGGGCCCCAATCCTTGAGGATAGAACGTCATTGGCATACTTTCCCAAGGACATAATTATAATGGAATCCTATACTATATGGAATAGCCAAACTTACAACAAGGTGTTGGGAGAATAGGGTAGGTGCGAGATTTTTGGGTACAATTACAACAAGGTGTTGGGAGAATAGGGTAGGTGCGAGATTTTTGGGTACATCTCAATCCAAGGTTGGAACAAGCCACAAAGGCCAAAAATAAGGATATAGGGCCTAAGTGATGGAATGAATTATTTGATTGGAGGAAAAATAGAGGATCTCACTTAGAAATAATGACTAACCTCAAGTTTTGAATAAATTGAGTCAATAAAGAACTTATAATATTTATTTGAAGGTCCAATAAGAATTAGGAGAGCTTGAAATTAATGTGGAAACCCATACATACTAAAATGAGGCTAAAATGAGCACCTAATTAAGAGTGCTTACTTTTTAGGATGGTACATATAGCCCCAACTTTAGTGGGAGTATGTGTCCACCTCATGCTCACAATTAAGTAGAGGAAGGAGAGAGCAAGATGAAGAATCATGGGCAAACTACAATGAGATAAGATATCAATAAGTTTAAGGGCACAAGCCCCCAAACCAAGGATCTTAAGTTGTACATCCATGTGCAAGGACACATAAAACAACAACAAAATCTTAAAGCTTACTAAGATTACAAGTCAATTAGTTGAGGAGACCTTGCTAAAGAAAATGTCTCAACTATTATCATCATGCTCAAAAATATATTGCAAAAGCAAAAGTGGCCACCTAAAAAGAGCAAGAGCACACATCAAACATAATATAAGACTCCATGATCAAACAAAAAAGAGCATTATGTTATGGAATCATGGAGGAGAGAAAAGAGAGGGAAATTATGTTGTGTTAGGTGATCCATGAGAGAGAGAAGAGAGAAGAGAGGGGGAAATTATCTAGAAAATTATGTTATGCTAGTTCCACCCATCAAAGAGAGTGTAAAGAGGGAGTGGATGGTCTAGAACATGCTAGTAAACTCATGAAACTTTATGCAAATGAGAGGTTGAATGGTCTAGAAAAGTGTATTATGATAGTCAACTCATAAAAAGGATGGGTCAAATGGTCTAGAAAATTATATTATGCTAGTCAAAAAATCCTGAAAATGTATGCAAAAGAGAGGTCAAATGGGCTAACATTTTGTGATATGCTAGCTCAACCAATCCTAAGGATTACCAAGGAAAGCATTATATCCAAGAAAATATGAAAATGTATAAAGGAGAGTGATCTGACCCTATCAAGTTGTATTATGCTAGTGCACTCTACCTGAAATTCTTAAAGTAAACAAAATAAGAAGGCCATTTATGCCCCCCTTGAGATAACAAAAGAGAACTATTTTGACATCTTAAGGAAAAGAAAAACAAGGATAAAGCACCTCTAACACAAAGGGTAACAATACCTATTCCAAGCCAAAGAGGTCCCAACTCCTATGAGGTAATGGAAGGGACAAATGCAAAGGGAAACCATGTAAAAAGTGTAAAATGGGTCCTTTTAAAGGATATTGAAAAGATATGTGAAATAAGAAGGGAATAATTCACACCTTCTCCATTGCTAGGTAAAGGGATATTAAGGAAGGATTTCATGCCTTTAGCCCCCAAGGTAAGGGATGTATTTACCATGGATACCCAATTGTGAACAATGAAAAGGTTGTGATCAAGGATGTGTATCTCTTGTATAAGAGATAATCCCTAATGTAAACAAATAATCCCATGTAAGATTGGATATCACAAGATAAACAAATCTAACTTAACCAAGAGAAAAGTGGATCCTTAAAAGAAGGATGAGCGAGATTGAAAATACTACCCTTGCCTCCCAAGTGTAGACAAGAATAAGGAAAAAGAGGATCTATTATGTTACTTGCAAAGTATGATCACACCTAAAAATTGTACCACCATGCATGACCATGAGCCCCCAAAGGATAGGATAATAATGTCACATAGTGTGGAGCAACATGATAGGAACTTAAATATTATTTAAAGAAGTTAGCATTGAAAATTATCCTATTGTGACACGATATGTGAATGATATCATAGTAAATTAGTTTCTAAAGTTTGTAATGCAAAGCTTGACATTCACTAGTAGAGTGGTCATGATATCGGTGGTACATGCAAAAAGGGAGGTTTTCAAGATTTTGATTATTCTTCTTTTTTTCATTTAGGTTAAGTAATCAACATAGGGAAAAGAAGGTTAGGCAAAATAATTCATTGATTATAATTAGGCATAGAAGAAATGTTAGATGATAAGGGAGTTGACAAATGAGGGGGTTTCAGCATGGGTTTATCATGAGTCTCAAAGATTTGTTGCATATATCCTAAACCAAGTTAAAGATTAGCAGTTGAATTGTTAGGAGAATCAGGTTGATCTAATGAAACACTAGGCCCTTTAAAGAGTCTCATGTTAAAATTACAGAGTTTTTTTTCACCCACAAAAGATGGCGTAAAATCTAATGACCCCCAATCATCTTCTAAAAGGGAAATTGTAGGAGAAGAAGTATATTTAGGAGGGGAAGATGCACATTTTATTTAAATGGTGTAGGAATAGATGGAGAATCAGATTTAGTGCATAAGCAATTTTGGATTTTATCATTAGCAACAAGGGTATACATGATGTTGTTATAGATGAACTTCACTTTGTGATGAAGTATTAAAGTCCAACAATGCGCATAACATGTAATCACGGTCTTCTTAAGAGAAGGTTATAATTAAGAGAATCGAGCATGGCATGAATAATTAAGGGTAAAATAGTAGGACCTACTTTAACAAGAAAAGTAATAATACCCAAGGTTTGTTTAGCAAAATTGTCAAAGCGACAATTAGGAATAGAATTAGGTTTGATTAAAGAAACATCCAAATTTATCTTGTGTAACAAGTCAATGCTACAAACATTAAGACCAGGTCCATTATCAATTAAAGTTCTTCGAATAAGATTATCATTGACAAGGACATCAACCACAAAATATTCATGTTGATCTTGAATTTCTTTAGGAGGCAACTAATCTTGAGAAAACACATTTTGAGATTTTTTATTGGTCGCATTCACACATTCTAATATGGAAGTTATATTTTCTTTTCTAAGAGGTGGGACAATCATATTTCTCAAGGCTTGTTGTAACGCTTCATGATAAGTAGGTGAATTTTGAAGAATCTCCCAAAGGGATATCTTGGTAGGAGTAGCATGAAGTTGTTCTACTAAATAATAGTCCTTTCTGAGATTTTGAGGAAGATGGGGTGCAGGAGGAAGCACTGGTTGAGAAGCAGGAAGACAAGGAGAAACAACCAAATTCATAGGTTGTCTATTGTTTCTTGTGTTATAAGTGTGAGAAACCATGTGATAGTTAGGTTATTGAGAACCTTTTGCCAAAATGATTGGTTTATATTTAGGTGGAGAGGTATGTTGACGAAGATGAACAATCACCTTGGGATTTTCAATACCTAAAATATTGACAACATTGACTTAATCAAGCTCTTGATTGTTCACGGGTTTATCACTAGAAGGGAGAGCATCAAGGAAAGTAGTAATGATATTATTCAGTTCTTTTAAGGTGTCCTCATTAGTAGGAAAATCTTTAGAATGGGATTAAGGACTTCCATCAATGCTTGATCTCTAAAAGGAATATCAAATGAAGGTAAGGTGATATTAAGAAAGGTATTTATAATGCACTCCTCTTGCTCCAAAATATCCTCATAAAGGGGGGACATTCTAGGAGAAGGATCAATATCATGCATGAATGTGTCATATTTAGAGGGAGTACAATAAATTTCAACCATAATATCATCCTCTTTTATCAAGGTCACTTCATGAGGAAGATAATAATCAATGTCATTGTCCAATGTTTCTTCCCACATAGGAGAATCGTCAAGGGTAGGAACATATCTATGAAAAAAACATACTTTAGGAGAGGAATAGTCGTGACTCACTAAAGCTTCATCCATAGAAGGTAAGGGATGGGAAGGAAAGTAGGGTAAAATATCCTTCTCTTGCACCAAAATATATTCACGAGCAAGATACATTTTAGGAGAAGAATCAACATTATCCTTCAAGATATCATCCTTAGGGGGGGAGATTCCTCAAAGAAATATTAATAAGTTCTTCTTGTGCTAAAATGTCCTCATGGGTGGGATTAATTTTGGGGCAGGGATTATTATGATTATGAATGAAATTAAAAACTAAACTATCATCATATGCATGCAAAGAAACATATTGAAATTCTTGAAAGAAAATTAAAATTGAACTAGTAAATGATGATAATAACTCCATTCATAGAATGCAAGTGCAAATACATACAATAATGCATGGAATGAAATATTTATTTTATTTTATTATTATTTTGAAATATGTAAGGATTAAAAGGAAATGAAATAATGAAATAGATATAAATTTGATAAAACTAAATTCAACAATGTAATGCATACAAATCAAATCTAGACACCAAATCAGAATTGGAAATGTTACGAGTCAGGCTCACCAAAATGTACAATATGTAAAGGGGATCACATAAAAAGACTAATTTCCCCAATTCACAAGGCACATTGGAAAACAAAACCACCTCAAGATAAATGTGATTGACACCACATGGTAAGAAAGATGCCAATGCAATATTTATGCCTTTGGGGTTTTTGTTCCTTTATTGCTTAAAATTGAGAAGGAGAGGGATGGTAGTGATATAGAAAAGACTAAATAAGAGTAGATTTTATCTAATCCAACTCAGAAAAGTGATGTAAAAGGGAATGGAGAATAATTTGAATGCACCTTGAAATAAAATAGGAGGAATAAGACTTCAGATTTGAATTCTCAACTATAGAAATCTCGGAAAGACTTGAACTAAGATCTCAAAACCTATATATTTGTGTGCCTAAAAATAAGGAATAACCCCAAGTTTTGAAGGAATTGAGTCAATTAAGGACTTATAATATTAATTTGAAGGTCTAATAAGTGTTAGAAGAGCGTGAAATCAATGTGAGAACCAATACATACTAAAATGGGGCTAAAATGAGAACTTAATTAAGGGTGCTTACTTTTTAGGATGGTACATATTCTATTGTATTATTAAGAAAAATGAGTGATTTTGGATTAAAAATGATTTAGTAAGGTTGTCTTTGATGTCAACACACTGTTGCATTAATGTCAACATGTTTTTTGTGTAGTGGTGATGAGAATTTTTCTTCGCATATTTTTTATATTACAAACTTGTTGGTAAGATTTTGATATGTTGTTAGGTACAATTTTGAGTTGTTGGATTCATGTTTTCATGGTTCGAGGAGAAATATTGTGAATTTGATATTTGTCTAAGTGTGACTGTGATTAATAGTATTTAGTCTGTGAAATGTGTGCTTCACATTTCTCTACATACTAGTTTTTGATGGTGCAATTTTAAAAATTAGTTATTAATGTCCTTAGCTTCCTTCATTTCAATTGGCATGTGATTTTGGGGTTTGGAGACATGGTTTCAAAGTTCAATGGTGTTTCTACTATAACTTTGGCCCACCTTGGGTGTTTACACTTCATTCATTTATCTTGGTGTATGAAAGAAGATATGTTATTGTTAGGAGATCTGGATCTTGTCAACTATCCTTTTTTTCACTACCATCAACATGTTGAAACCCTAGCTCATCAATTTAGTGGGAAGTAGGACTTTGTCATTTTCCATCCTTTTCCTTTTAGGTCTTTAAGGTCTCAATTTCCTTTTCATTCTTCTAGGGTTGTGTTCATAAATTTTCATTCCCAAGGTTTTTAGATTTTGAAAGATACAAGGTTATAACTACATCCTTGGTTGCATTTTTTCATATGCCAAAAAATTGAAAACAGAAAATAAAAAATCAAAGACTTCAAGTTTAAAAAAAAAAAGTAATATCCCAATTTCATCATCAAACACCCCTAATATTAGCTCAAAATCTACAAAGAAGACATCACATATTGGTGTTTATATCATAGTGAAGGTGACCCTCCAATTGAAATAACATCTCCCACATACCAATCTTCCTATTCTTATGGGACCATGTCATCATTATCAACCCAAAAATAATAGTTCAATGGACAAATTACACATGTCAAAAACCTAAATCAAGCTTATCATGTCCAAACGAATGTCATTTGTATTTCTCCACCACTAGAAGAGAGTATATTGAGAAATTCTAATCTTGGAACAATAGTTGATAGACATTGAAAAGAGTTGAGACAAGACCTCTGCATCATTTCAATACTTGAAATATTGATATCCATATCTCAGACAACTCCACATACCGATTCTCATCTTTGAAACAAACATGACAAACCAATTTTAACCAACAATCACAAACTTCAACAAACTACCAAATCATACCCCATTCAATGAAATTCTGAATTAAAACATATTCAACCAAAACAAACACCTTAACCAAAACTTCATTCCTTAACAACAACAACACTTTCTCCACAAAAATATACAACTAAAGCCCACAAGTCACACATCAAAATTATATCCCCCACAACAACATTTTAACCAACCAACTATCTACATGTACACCTACACCTCAAATAAACCATACATTCACATCCAATTATAACTAGACAACCCAACCTATGACCTCCAATCACTACCACCGAACCACACCATCCAATCATCTCACCACATCCATAGTAAACATTCTCACAAAGGCTCATTCAACACCAAAAAGAAAATCCCTTCAAAGCACATTACTATTGAAGAACATCCTAATAATTCACCTAATAAGCAAGCAACTATTTCTAAGTGTGATCAAAATCATCTACCTATGTATAGGGGTTCATTTTGAAATAATTATACCAATGATATATGGCCTAAACACAAAGCAACGTGAATTATTTCTAGAAGAGCTTAAAATATTAGAAAAGTATGACTAATGGAAAACAAGTACGAAATTATCTAGTGTGGATCAAAACAAGGCAAATATCTAGTCAAGGTAGATTTCAGGATCCTATAATCGACATAGAAAGAAGAGGGATGGTTGAGTTAGCTATATAGGAGTAAGAATTGCCTCCATAAGCAAGATCATTTGCATGGTTGGCTTTGAAAGGGTAGATATTCATAGGGGAAAAGCTCACAAAGATTGAATTTAAAGGCTTGTTTAAATGTATGGTATACAAAAATAATGAAGAGAATGTTGGCCATGTACTTATCCATTGTGACTTCATGAACTTGTGTTGGAAATTCATTTTAAAAAAGATTGAATGGCTCATTCCATTTCCAACCTCACAGAAGGAGATGTTTTAGGGGTGGAAAATTGATGCAAATAAGCCAGTTTTTTCAAGTAAATGGAAGAGATGTCCATCAATACTGATATGGGAAATATGGAAGGAGAGGAACTATAGAATCTTTGAAGAGGGAAGCCAAGCTAGATGAGATGTTCTATAGAATAAAAAATGCCATAATGAAATTAGTCAATATTGAACTATAAGACGAAACTTGACAAAGTTTCCTTTCTTTTAATTTAATAACAATACGTAGAAGAAGTGGCCAATGTTTAAAACTCCTTTTGTTAATGGGAAGTTGCGGGTTAATTCGTGCTCTAGTAGGGAAAAAATGTAAAATATATTGCACATGAGGAAGGATGAGTCAAAATAAAATTTGATGGTAGATCCAAAGGAAACCTGAGACCTTTAGGAGTAGGTTGTATCTCTCATGATTGGATGGGCTATACAATGGCTACGAGAGCCTAGAAATCCTAAGATGAGACAAACAATGAAGCCTAGGCACAAGCAATTTTGTTTGTTGCAGACTTGGCCTACAAAATGAAAGTTGATAAATTTCACTTAGAGGGTGATATACAAAACAATATTAATGCAATAACTAATGGTGAATCATAGGTCTAAAAAATAGACAAGTTCATCAAGTTAATGAGAGCCAAGCTATCTTTATTTAAAAAATTCAAATTATCATGCAACTACAGGGCAGATAATAAGGTGACAGATGTGGCTTCAAAATAGGCAGTGAAATTAATTCAAAGCAATCATGAAATAGTGTGGGGATTATCAAGACATTTGATAAGATGATCAAGGCATACAATGTGAGGATTTGAGCTAAAAAGACCATGCATTGAATGAATTGCTCTTTATAAGATAGACAAATGTGTGGAGCTTGTTAAAAACTAGGATGTATGTGTTTTGATCATTACAAATCACATTCATCGTGGAGAAAACCAAGAAGTGAAGCAGAGTGACAAAATTCTATTTTGGTCCTCATTACAACTTGGGTGGGTCATGAAAGGTGAAAAATGAAGCAAGAGGAATTATATGGGAAAAGAATGACATATTGCCCACACAAAACTTGGTGTAGAAGTAGAAGAGAGGCAAAATGTCATTTGATTAAGTACTGAATTGAGAAGACAAAGAAGGAGAATATAGGAATAGATGCCAATTTCTCATTGAGGACCAAGAAGCAATATATTGCCTCCTGAGGCAAGATAACCAATGCAAGATTGATGAATTTTTTTTTAGAATCAATGACCCCATATTTTTGCAGAGGGAAATAAATACCCGGAGGCATAATACAAGCATAAAATAAATGCAAATATTTTGTCTTTGTTCTTGGCTTGGCATCTGGAACTAGGCAACACAAATGATTCAAGGTGGATTGTGAATACTTGTGTGAAAGAGGAATGGTGTTATGGGCTATGGGCATTCATAGCCATCTCCGTCCATGGTAAGGTATTAAAGGTCAGGGTAGAGATTGGCTTCATATGGTGAAATTCACTCTACCATTGTGCCCATTCTTGTTGTGGACCACCACTCTTGACAAAGAGAGTAGAGGGCCCATGCTCAGGTGGGTTGGTAGAACATAAGTGACTACCTGAACGAGTTGTAAGCAAAGATCAATGTATGATCCAAAAAGGACTAAATTATTGAAGAAGAGAAAGTGGAGGTTTGAAAAAGATGATCGTTGAGAGATGCAATAGATGAAGAAAATTAAGAAAGAATGCTTTATGTTGGTATTTTATGAATATTTTATTATACAACATATATAGTATATAGTGATAGATAAGATGAATAAGTTAGTGTAGAGTTGTAAATTGTATGCCTTTGTTAAGGTGTATGATTCCACACATACTTATCACATGTTTTAGTTTGTGTCTCATTGTAGCATGCATTTTAGGACCTCATTATGCATTTACTTTATACATTTTATAATATGAGTTCGCTATTAATTCAATGTCATTAAATATCTATATGGGCCCTTGATTATAGGTGTGGCCATTTAATTATTTTATCCATTCAATCACCACTTGCTTACATAGGCCCTATTTTATCATGTGTGGCCTTTTGTATATTATCCCAATATCCAAACTTGATTTTGCATGTATTTATGGTATCCCCCTACCAAATTGGACCCCTGATCCCAGTTTGAGCTCATATTGGGTGGTTAAGGGTGACTAGGGGTTAAAGGAAAGTTGGACCATCCTTGACCTAAGAGTCACTCTTGACCTTGAGAATTGGCCTCAAATTCAAATTAGGTAAAGGTTATTTGGTTTTAGTAAGATTCCTAAATCCTTGTTTGCCTCCATTGAGCTTTGCACCCTGAAAATTCTTGAGAGGTCTATAAAAGAAAAGTAATCTCATTTCATTTGGGCAATGAAAGCAATTGTGAAGATTTGGCTCTACAATTTGAAGACATCCAATGAAGTGAAGATCTCCAAATCAAGGAAAATCAACAAGTAACTAGGCTCAAGCTCATTTTATTTCCATCATCAACATCAACATCAAGCATTAAGCATCAACATCAACATGGAAGCTTTCAATGGATTTTGAAGGATAATGGGAAATTACCAACTAATGATTGACTTGCACTACTCCCTTGGGATTGGGTACGATTTCATGTTATTTTTAAATATCTACATTTAAGCTTTAGATTCCAATTCAATCATTGCAAATTACATCATCTTATGCATATTTGATTTCAATATCATATAGGGTTTTGCTCTAACACACTTGAGTAGATCTGTAGTTTACTATTTTGCATTTTTTTTTTTAATCTCATAGCAATCTTAAACACACTTAAGATTCAAGAGCACACATAATTTCTATTTCAACATTGGCTATTTGTGGAGGTGGAAATCACCAAAGTAGGGGGTTGATTGAGGCAAACCCCTATATAGCCACACACACACCATTTTTCTCTTTGCAAGCTTAGATATAGGTCAAAACTCAATTCTAGGAGAAGAAACAAATTCCCAATATCAATACAATCCTATATTTGCAATTTTAGACAATTTTGGAGGGTTAGGGGTGACTCCTTGGTTAGGGGTGAGTCAAAGTTTCCCCTAACCCTCCAGGTCGCCCATGTCCTCCCATAATTAGCTTAGATTTGGATCACAGTCAAATACAGTCTTCAAGGACCCAGATCCAAAAGCTTATCAGGTTATTCAGTCACTAGCAACATGGTTGCCTTTGTCCTATTAGAATAAGCTCAAATTCAAATTACAGGTGCACAACATCATTCTCATTTCACTTCTTTATTTTGGGTTTGTGATTTAGTTTTTCAAGTATTTTTTAGCATTAAGCTAAAAGTCGTATATCCACAATCTCTCATTTCTAAGCAACAAAAAAGTAGAAGCCCTAGGAGTATATGTATTGAATTGGCTCCCTTGAGCAAAGGGTTAGTCAATCATATTAGTCTCTTAGTGGCTTTGTATTTATGAGCCTAGGTTACCCGTCTCGATTTCCAACCATCATAATTAGCTTGTATATATAATGTAAATTTTGTTGTTTATAAGAAAAAAGGAATAATGTACAATTAGATTTTGTATAAAAGAAGTTACAAGAATTATGTAGAAGATTTGAATATTAATGAAAAAAATTACTTTATAAAAGTATAAAAATCTTTTAAAATCAATATACTTAAAACATTTTAATAAAAATATTTTGAAATTAAAATATAAAATTATTAATATAAGATTAAACATACTATCAAAAGCAAACTCTTTTAATCAACTTAAGAAATCGCTATAAATAATAATATATAAAATTGCTATAAATAGATATCAATTTATTAATAATATTATTTTAATCAAATATAAATAATAAAAAAATATATTTAAAATTATAATATTCTTACTATAATTAGGGTTATAAACTTCCAGTTTTACCTTCCACCATAGTAAGATATTCCACCATTTAAATCACCCTTAAATTTAGCCGAGACGGTTCATTCTAGGTTGGGAATAAGCAAAGGTTTGTTGATCTTTCTCGGCTGTTCATTGAGTAACGAGGGGATTTTGCAGTGGACGTTGGTGGAACGGAGGGAAATCGATTTGGAGCAACAACTTGTGTCCTCCAGCTTAAGGTAGACAAAACAAGAATTTAACAGGTCGCTGCAAGTGCAATTTAACAGGTATGCTATTGTTCAGGGTCGACACTAAAACCAGAAGTTTTCTTAATTGTTTTTTGTAGAACGAGTGTTTTACATTAGAATTGGAGGCAGATCAATGCGTTTAAGGCCCTGAAATTTGGACGATGTACGAGAAACAGTTTCTTGGGTTGTTTTTGTGTTGGGGGTTGTCTGCAAGGGATTTTGACCCCATTTTGACCTAGCACGAGGGTTTTTGATGTTGTTGATTAAATTAAAGCAGCTGTAGTATTACAGATATTGCTGAGTTGATTTTGTTTTCCTTTGTTAGTTTCATTTTAGGTTATGGCCAGCCATTAATTGCGTGTGATGTATATTCTTGGACTACAATCTTAAGTTTGTAAGCGTGGGTCACTCTATAATATAGTTAATCCCAAACGCTGCTCCTTTAAGACTGCAGTAAAAATTTGAGTAGCTGAATTGGGCCCGAGTCATGCTTGTATATACAATTTAGCAAAAGAACATCATCACTGGGAAGGATAATGCTAAGAATCCACCGTCTGACAATAGTTTCAGGAATTCAAGCACCTAAATTTTGAATGAAAACTGTTGAAATACATGCCCTGGAGTGAACTGCACCTAGATATTTTCCTCCAGAATTCAACGAAGTGCAGAGCAGACATGTTGTGAATGCAGACTGTCGTCTTCAATTCGTAGTCTGAAACTGTGCTGCTATAAAGAAATTCAGAGCAGACATGTTGTGAATGCAGACTGTCGTCTTCAATCGAACTTTGAAAATAATTTTTTTTATAAAATTTATTAAAAAAATTTAAAAATAAAAACAATTATTCAAAATAAAATTCAAGTTAAACCATGAAATCCCCTCCATAGAACCGGATCGTGACACATAACTGAGCTAAAGTCCGTTTCATTTATCGTGCCCTCGTGTTGTGGATTCTGGAATACACAGAATCTGATTCGCTCTCTTTTCCTGGACAGCTTTTTCATTATGGTGCAATGCGCGAGGTTGGGCTTATTTCCGTCTCCTCTGACGTGTACGGTGCAGATGATTTCAATGGAAGTCACTGCCTTTTTAATCAATAGCAGCCGTAGATCCCAAAATACAGGCCGGGGCTTTCCAAGAGGGAAACGCGTACGGCATAAAAATATATTTAACATTATAATATTCTTACTATAATTAGGTTTATAAACTTCCAGTTTTACCTTCCACCATAGTAAGATATTCCACCATTTAAATCACCCTTAAATTGAGCCGAGAATTCATTCTAGGTTGGGAATAAGCAAAGGTTGGTTGATCTTTCTTTTCTGTTCATTGAGTAACGAGGGTTTTCTTTTGGGTTTTGAAGAAACGATTTTGCAGTGGACTTTGGTGGAACAGAGGGAAATCGTTTTGGAGCAACAACTTGTGTCGTCCAGCTTAAGGTACACAAAACAAGAATTTAAGTAAGCTAGGGTTTCGAATTATTTTTGATAAATTTTTATTGCCCACGGAATGTTTCTTCTAATCCTTCAGCAGTTGTGTTGTATTGAAGGAAGATGGCAGACGATGAAGCTCCTATTGAAATGAAAGAAGAAGTATCTGAGGTGAGTAGTTCCATAACCCTAGGGGTATACCATCTTGGAAAGATATTGAATAGCATGCTCATGGAGGGGCCACACAAATATATCTATATAGAACTCAGAATAAATATTCAGTAAAAAGGAATTATTATTGCTGTTTCTCCATTTTGCATATATATTTTATGGTATGTTATGCTTTGCAGCTTGCTCCATTTGATCCTAACAAGAAGAAAAAGAAGAAGAAGGTTGTGCTACAAGATGCAACAGATGAAGGAGCAGAGAAGGTGACAGAGAAAATGGAAAGTCTTTCAGGTAATGAATAATATCGGTATTAAAAGAAATTTGTATGGTAATTTTGTCTTTGTATGTAATCCATCCTATGTTTCAATTAGAATGTAATCTGCAACGTAATACATAATGAATCTAAGGAACATTAACTGTTCAAGTTTTTGTATGCATCTACAGTTTCTGATACATTGACTGGGCTGAAGAAAAAGAAAAAGAAACCTGTATGTTACATATTCAATTCTCTTTCGTATATTTTTTTTTAATTTGGATTTGTTATGATTTTGAGTGATTTAAGGAACTTTTCAGCATTACATCTGAAAATTGTATTACATGTGTCGATGTTTCTCCAGGTGGAAGGCAGTTTTCAAGATGAGGAGAATGTAGAGCCCATAGAGGAAGCTAATGGTGAGAAGGCTAAGATTATCTAGTTGTTTGGATTGTTATTTTTGCCCCTTTTGTAAAGTAACGAATGCTAACTTGGACTTTTGATGAAACTCTAATTGGTTGGCCATTCCATTTTTTTCATTTGGTTTCTTTACCAGATCTAAAATCAGGACATGTGACTTTCGAGTTATATTCTTTTTAGCTTCCATCTTTGTGCTTCTTGTGTATTCACAGGTAACCATGAGGATGAGGATGAAGGAGGGGAAGTAACTCCTTTTCAAGTTCGATATCCATGGGAGGGAAGTGATCGTGATTACAAATATGAAGAGGTGCTTTAGAAAATTTATTAGTTCGCTATTTTGCTTAGGGTAATTCACTTGTATGTGTGTGAATCATTATATTCATCTCATTATTCTGACACTTTTCAGCTGAACTTTTATTTGATTGGATTTATGTGTTTAAATACAACATTTCTTGATGAATAAAGTGAATCATCCATAACCATGCAGATAATCATACACAAAATGAAAAAACATTGGGGTGGAAAATAACAGAATGTGAATTTATGAAAATGGATGGGTAAGTAACCTATGTACAGCACTCAAGAGTATTTATTGACACATATCTCATTGTGTTCTACAAATGTAGGAATGAAAATGATGTTTTGTTTTTCAGATTCTTCAAAGTATTCTCATTATTCCCTTGGCATTTCTTTTGAGGCCACTTTTTTCCTCGTCCTTGGCTGCAAAGGCTTGTTTCACACTCAGTGTGTTACTGTTGCTGGCAAACTACTTCCATCCATATTGCCTGCAAGAGCTTATTGCCCAACTCTATGAACTTTAGATCAACATTGGTAGATGTGATGTTGAGTGTCTCAATGAAAATTTCATTTTCCTGTGGTAAGCTTTTTGGTTTTTAGCATAATAAACACCATACCTTCTTCTTGCATCTTGCGACCTATGGCGTGCGATTGATCATGAATGTCTTTGATCAATCAAATGTTCATACAAAGATATTTTCTCATCCGTCAGGATTGAGAAAAGAATAATTTTAAGGAAGTAGATCTCACACATGTTTTCAAATCCCCGTAGAGGCTTCTCGATCACGCTTTATCAAACTTGTCCTGTCCTTCATCCAAAATTGTTGGCTGATTGTCAGCACCAAGGACGATCTTGTCAGGGCACTTGTACTCAGATTGTGAGCATGCACTATTTTTAGGTGTTATAATTCTTGCTAATGAAGCATCAGCTGTAATCATCACTGCCCTTTATAGAATTGCTTCTGAATAAAGCTCCCAAACACCACATATTCTTTTTGTTAGTTATCCAATTCTTTGACATAGGCAATTAATATGGATGTTCTATAATGAGTCTCTGTATGATAGATTTACTTCATGGATCAATGCATTTTTAAATTTATATATTCTTTCTTAAAAGAATGGTTGAGGAGGTATTAGGTGGGGGCATGACATCCCATGCAAATAAAGTATCTGTGAGCTGTAATATTTGGGGGATAATGCCACATGCAAGGAGATGCAAGGGTGTGGTCTTTTTGTTCCAGTGACCAATAATGGTTTTTTCCATGCATAGGAAAACCATTTCTTTAGGATCATTCTTCTTTTCTACTGTTATGGCCTTTATTTTTTCTAACATGGAGTTTAAGCCATTATATATTTTCTCAAACACAACTAATTTGTATCGACTATCTTGATCATACTTGTGATGGGCTTGGTGAAAACTTAATATGTATCCCAAACAAGCCCACCAGTCATCATCCATTGATCAAGGATTTGATCTTTCAGGCCCTTGTTGAATTTGATTACCTCCACGCATTCCATTGGTTGTAGGTGACTGTGTCACTCAATGCCTCTTGCACCTGTACAAGTCCCAAAATGATTGTATGATGTAAATTGAGTCCCAACAACCTAATCTGTGTAAAGATAAGTAATGACTAATTTTGATACACTCTTTCATCCTGATGATGGATCATGGAGTATGATCCGAAATGTTGATGGTTAAAAATTTGATACACGGTCATTCCCAGAAATTTTGGCATTGTCATGGATTGTGAATATTTGCTATCTCTAAGTAAAATTTGTCATGAATTAATTCTCAATTAGCTTTCATCAACTCCAAATTTAAGAAAGTCCTAAAAGTGCCTTGTAATATATGATGGTTTAAAATTAACACTTGAATCTCCTCATCCTAGGTGTAAATTGTTTTCACCCACTCTATTTGAGTGCCAATCTTTTGCATTTCCAAGTTAAGAGGCTATATGATACATGTTTAAAAATTTCATTTGTGCTTTTTCTCAACCAAAACACTTGCTGACCTACAATTTTTGCATTGTCTTTTATGACTTGAGTTTTTGATAACATTTTGTAGTACCTACGATCTCTATGGACTCAATGAGGACTTTAGAAATGAAATTTCTATCCTTCATTTGCCCCTCACAATGAGTTTGTGTTAAACATTGTCCCTTTAGTGGACACTGCAATGATACTTAATGGGTTTTGCAATTCTTCCATCCATTAGAAATGGACACTCTTGTTTCAATGCATGAATCTTTGCTTGGTTTTACTGATATATACAACTTTTTTTTCTCTTTTGCCAATAATGTGGTTTGCACCTTCTCAGCCTAGGAGATGAATAAATGGAGGGTGTTTGTCTCTAATTGCTAACGCCATTTCCTGCCAATGAGGCAATCTTGTTAGATTGAAAGGAAAATCATTGGAGTATGCAATGTATTCATCTGCCTTGTGTAATGTTACATTCTAAAATGCCTTATCCAATGGGCCTCTTATGGGTAGAAAGAGTGGGGATATTCTTCTTTGATAGACGGAGTCTACAAGAAAGGATGCAGGGTAGTCATTATTAAAGGACACCTTGTAAATGGCTTCCCCTATCCTTTTTTGCTAAAGAACAAGGTTTTAATTAATTTTTTTGTCTCACTCATTGCATTAGCATCTTGTTTTTGATGTATGCCATAATTTGTTCCTTTGACAACGTCTTTGTGTTTGGCCCTTAACAAATTCTAATTCTATGGTTGGTCATAGCACATAAGTGAGCTTTCACATGATTATACAGGCCTGTATATTGGGTCCCGGATTGAGTACAACTCCATAAGTCAGCTTTCACAAAGTTGTTCAATCATCATAACATATTTCCAGAGAGGAGATGCTTGATCAAATTTGAACTGTATTGACTTTAGGGGTCACTCAACTTGAACAAGCAGCCTGTTTTCCCTCTCGGGTCAACAAGAATAGTTGCATAAACACACATTAACTGATAAACATGAACACAGGAAAGTATTGGAATTTGGTAAACATAAAGTATTCAGAAAACCAAATCATGTCATTCACACTCAGAGCAATGTGTACATATAACCTTTGAAGAGACACCACCGAAACGTCACGTCGTAACGGTTCACTCTCGGTACTAACTGCTGAGATTAACATAAGTTTATTACACAACACCCGTACATACAAAATATACCGACAACATCATCCCCCCCAAAAAACAAGTCGGCTCCGACGACTTTTACAAAATATAACATAGACAAAAATGAGCTTACTACAAACTACTCAGGAGGGGGTGTAGGAAGTGTCCCTGATGATGATGGCGCGGCTGTGGCTGTGCCGGAAGTGACTTTAGCCCGCAACTCGTACACTTGAGTTGTCCGAAGTTGTAAAGCCTGTTCTGCCCTCATCTTAAGCTCCATAGCCTTCCGAACCATGCTAGCTGCCTCGAGCACTGCCTTCTCCTTCGCATCCACAGTCTCCAAAGCAGAACCAAGGCGAGTCTCAAGAAGAGCCCGCTCAGCCCGCTCAGTCTCCAATGCAGCCCGTAAAGTCTCCAACTCTGACCCCATAATACTCCGCTTAGCCGCCCAAGACTCCCTCTCCTGAACCACTGCACTCCGCTTCGCCACCCAAGACTCCCTCTCCTGAACCACTGCAGTCTCCAAGGCTATAAGACGGGAAGCTGCCTCCTCCCGAGCTGCCTCTGCTGCCAATCCCGTAGCCTGATGTACTGAGGAAGCATGCTCTACTCGCCTGAGAGTGAAATACTCCTCTCGAAAGGCCTGTTCTAACTCTCGGATAAGACTGTGAATTCGGCTCTTGCCCATCGTCGCACTAAGAGCCCAATCCTCCAACATCGTAAGAGACTCCTGAGTAGGCCATCCCCTAGCCACAAAGCACTCTGCAAATGCCTGTGGACAGCCAACCCGCACAAAGGTCAAGAGGCGCTCCAACTCTTCAGCAACCCCCTCCTGAGCCTGAAGCTCTGCTGAGGCTATGACCCGCTGGGCTCCAGCAGCTACTGCGGCTACATCCGCCAAGTACTGCTCCAACACTTTCTGCGCGGACTCCCTCGCTGGCACCGCCCTCCGTGACCCTGTCAGGGCTGGTGGCTCCGCACTAGCCTCAGCTTGCGGTCTCTGTCCCTCCATAGGAACTAGTCTCTCGGATATCTCTCTCTCCTGGGCTACTGGCTCTTCTCTTGGTGGCGACATCACTGCATCCAGGTCAATAACTTCTGAAGGCCTCTGTAACACTACTCTGGCAAGGGAAAGTGAAATGGGAGCTGCCACTGCTATCGGGGGTAATGTGAACTGCTCCAACCATGACAGCACTGAAGAGTCCTCATCCCCCGTCGGCAACGCTCGAGCCGGCTCCTCCAATACCCCTGGCCCAACTCGCACAATGGCCTCAGTACCAACAACATCCAATGTAACCTGCTCTTGCGGTTGTGTCTGCTCCTGCTCTAAACCTCCAACACCATCTTTGCTAGTTTGTCCTGGGTCGGTTGGCTGAGCTGTAGGTGGCTCGGAAGCCTGACCCGCCGGGTGTAGCACAATAGGGGGTCGGAGCTCTTCGAACCGTGGCACGGGTACAACCTCCAATGTGGTACCGAATGGTACAGAGGGCCCCGTTGCAACAGTCGCCGAGGGTACTGGTGGCGTGAATAGTACAAGAGGTGGTGCACTCTCAGACGGTGGAGTTGGAGCTAATGCACTTTCAGATGGTACCTCTGTATCGAGAGTGTCAGAGTCTCCCACTGCAACACTCTCGCTGCCTTCCTCCTCCTCCTCCAAGTCCTCACTCGACTCCTCTCGGCCACTGTCCACATTCTCCCCTTTCGACTCTGAGAGGACTTGGCGCTTCCTCTTTGACCCTGTCTGTACTCCACCAGCATCCAAGTGACGCCAATGAAAGATAAGAGGCTCTCCCGTAGCAATATCAACTGGCTGTGGCCTCAGCTTCTCTGCTGGAATCTGCTCTCGGGCAGCATTCAGGAACAACCCGATGGCAATATGGGGCATGTAAAATGTCCGATGCTGCAGAGTCATGAACTCATACAGCCTCTCCGCCATAATTGAAGCCCAATCGTACACCGTACCATTACGGATCCCGTTCATGAAAATGAGATGTGTAAGGGCAATGTCGGAGGCCCTACTAGCCCCGGTCAACCTGCTCTTCACGATGTCCATCAGACACCGCCACTCTCCGGGAGCCACAAATGATTTCTTGATTCCCCGATTCTTTGAAGAAGCGCCAGCCAATGACTCCAACTCACTCTGAGACAGGTTTCTGGAAACCAGCTTAATGTACTTTTCCTTTTCTTCGCGGGACAGTTTCCTGGGCTTTAAATCTATTTTCTTCCCGTGCGCGCCAGGTATGCCAAAAACCCTCGATATCTCTTGGGCAGAAAATGGAATCTGTATCTCAGTGCCACAATACTTCAGAGTGCTACGCCGGCTATCCCGATTGAATGTATCAATCATGCCTCGGAGAGGTCCCTCGTACTCTCTAATGGAGGGCAAAGGCATCTGAATTGCCCAGTGTACTCCTGCTCTTCGAAGCTGTCCCTTGAAAAAATGTGTGTCTGGAGTGTTATCCCACCATGTTTGGCACTCCACTCCGCTCAAACCCTCGAATGTCACAGTCTTCCAAGTAATCTCTTCCTTTTGTGCTTGTGGCTGCTGTACGCGTGCACGGTGCTTTCTGGCAGTATCCATGCTACTAGCAATGCGGACTCCAGACTGTGAAACCCTCGGTCCTCTGCTGCTACTGGCTGGTTTTGAAACCTGTAATTTCTGTCTCCAAGTACTATGCTGTCGTGATCCCATACTACTGTGCAGTGTCCAACAATAACGGTCTTAACTGTTTTTTTTTTTTTTTTTTGAAATTCTTCCTCTTACCGTACAAATCAACTTCCTTTAGCCAATGTACTTTTTCCAATATGCAAATATGTAGCAGCTCCGGGTCTCATCAACTGGTCACACTCTCCAAGGGTTGATAACTAAACCGACTGGGGGTCTAGGGGGCAACGCCCCCAGCGGGGTCAAGGGGCAGCGCCCCCGCCGCCAAGGCCAATTTAGAACCTTCAAAGTCTATGAAACACCCTATTTTTGTGAATTTCGTCTGCTCCCATGCTCTTTTCCGCAAACCGCTTATGTTTCCCTTACTTCCTGCTCATGCCCTTCCCTTCGGTACCATTCGTTCTTCACTGTGAACTACTTTGTTTTGTCGTCGTTTTTTTTTTTTCAATCCCCAAATATGCAACCGCACACAAACACCCTTCACCTGCCGTACACGCTGTAAAACAAAATGCTTTTAACACATACCTCCTTATGTGATTGCCGTACGGGATTCAGAAACACCCCAATATAATGTACGGCTACATTCACTTGCTCTTTTTGCGTCCCTGTATAGCCGTACGGTCTTCACTGTCCAGACATTTTTGTGCTTTGTACGGATTCAATGCGGATGTACGGCCTTCCAATCCATATGCTATACGGACTAATAATGCTATACGGTCATGTCAGAAAACTCATATTTTTTTTTTCCTTTGTACGGACGTTATGCAGCGTACGACGTGTTCAAGGCTTAATTATATGGGCCGTACGATCATAATATTACCACCCCTTGGCGTACGGTCAAACCTCCTTTGCAATTTGACTGCCGTACGGACGTCTTCATTTCTAACATTTCTCGGTTCTGTGTACGGACTTCCTATACCGTACGGTCGTTTAAAATGTTGAACATATGTGCTGCATGGTACCGTATGGTACCGTACGGACATTTTGCTCTCACTGTTATTTTTTTTTTTTTTTTTATTATTATTATTATTATTATTATTATTTTTTTGCTTTTTCAATTTTTTTTTTTTTAAATTTTTTTTTTTTCTAAGTATCTGGCCCTCGCGGTGACATCGTCGGCCGTTCGTGATACACTTTCAGCTTTGAGCCGTTCACCGCGTCCGGTATTTCCCGTCCATCGAGGGTCCACAGCTTTACAGACCCGTTTGTAGCCACCTCCCGAACTTTGTAAGGGCCTATCCATTTTACTTTAAACTTCCCAGGCTTGATTTCATTTCGGCCGTTGTATTTTAGAACCAACTGGCCCGGTGTAAATTGCATTCGTCGGAGATGCTTATCGTGCCAGACCTTCCTCCGTTGCTGCGTCGCTTCAGTGGCCCATTGTGCCAAAGCCCGTTTTTCGTCCAACTTATTTAAGAGATAGAGTCATTCCCTCAGACTCTCCATATCTCCCAATTTATTCTCAATTGCAATCCGCAGGCTAGGAACCATGAATTCTACCGGTACCACGGCCTCCCGTCCGTACATGAGTTGGATTGGTGTCTGCCCGGTGGTCACCTTGTAAGATGTTCGATAGGCCCATAGTACCGAGGGTAGCCTTTCTTCCCAATCCTCGCCCTCAACGCCGCAGGATTTGTAAATGACTCCAATCAGGATCTTATTAGTCGCCTCTGCCTGACCATTCGCTCGAGGGTAGTACGGGCTCGAGAGTGTGTGAAAAATTTTGAACTCTGTCGTCAGTAGCTTGATCACATGGTTGACAAAATGTCCACCTCTATCACTCGTCAACTGCAGTGGAATGCCGTACCGCGTTATTATCTGCTCATAAATAAACTTCGCTGTACTTAGAGCAGAGTTATCCGTTAGTGCTCGTGCTTCCACCCACTTGGTCAGATACTCTGTTGCCACAACAATGTACCGACAGCGTCAGGCGCGGCTGGGCTTCAAAGGCCCCACAAAATCTAGTCCCCACCGTTCAAACAATTCCTGTGCATGAGAGGGGTTAAGTGGCATGTAGTCTCGTTTGAGAGGTCTCCCTGCTCGCTGGCATGTGTCACAGCCGACGACCCACTCCCTGGCATCGTTGTACACCGTCGGCCACCATAAGCCTGCCAACAAGACTTTTCTGGCGGTGGTGTCGGGGCCCATATGCCCTCCGACAGGTCCCTCATGAGCTTCTTTCAACACTCTCGGAACCTCTTCCTCCATTACGCAACGCCTCAATATTTGGTCTGGACCCATTTTGTATAGCAGTCCATTGATAAGTTGGAAGGTTTTGCTCCTCAGAACCAATTTTCTACGCTCTCCGGGGAGCATTCCTTTTGGAAATCGGGCCGTGGATAGGTACTCACCGATACTTGTGTACCACTTCGGTAGTACGGCGATGTGAAACAAGTGAGTATCTGGAAAGTCATCGTTTATTCCTACTGGAGGCTCGCCGGACTTAATTCGGGACAATTGGTCTGCAATCACATGACTGCGTCCTGGCTGTACAACAATTCTGAAGGTGAATTCTTGAAGGAGCAGCAACCACCTGCTCACCCTTCCCTGAATGATGGGCTTGTTAACCAGGTACATCAAAGCCTGGTGGTCCACGAAGAAAGTAAACGGCGTCGCCAATAGGTAGTGCCGAAACTTCTGAACCGAGTAGACCATTCCGAGAGCCTCTCGCTCTGTAGTGCTGTAGTTCCTCTCCGCCCTCGAGAGTAACCAACTTGCAAAATAGATTGGGTGATCCAGCCCATGTTCGCCTTCTTGTGCCAGGGTGGCCCCGATGGTGTAGTTTGACGCATCCACATGAACATGGAACTCTTTGTCCCAGTCCGGAAATGCCAAGATGGGGGCTGCCAACAGTCTCATTTTTAAGTCATTGAATGCCTCCCCTTGCTCCTTCGCCCAGACGAACGCCTCCCCTTTCTTCATAAGTTTATCCATCGGGCATGAAATCCGGGAAAAATTCTTTATGAACTGTCGGTAGTACCCGATATGGCCCAGGAATGACTTGACACCGGTTACGTCACTGGGAGCCTCCATTTCAATTATCACCCGGACCTTGTCGGGGTCCGTCTTCAACCCTTCCTTACAAACGATGTGTCCGAGCAGCTTCCCCTGCGGTACCATGAAACGACACTTCTTCGGGTTGAGTGCCAGACGTGCCTTCGGGCACCGCTCCATGCACTCTCCGAGTGCTACAACGTGTTTGTCTTGGCTACTGAAAATGGACCAGTCATCCAGAAATGCTTTAAAATTCCCTCTCGACATCTTGTCAAAGATGTGAAGGATGATTCTCTGAAAAGTTGCAGGTGCATTACACAGGCCGAAGGTCATCCGGTTGTAGGCGTACACACCATCTTCCACTACAAAGGTGGTTTTTAGCTTGTCCTCCTCTGCAATGGATATCTGGTTATATTCTGAAAACCCGTCCATGAAGGAATAGATCTCATGGCTTGCCACCTCCTCGAGTATGCTGTCTGTGAAGGGTATCGGGAAGGGATCCTTAATGGTCACCACATTGAGACACCTAAAGTCTTCGCAGATGCGGATTTGGTTAGCCTCTTTCTTCTGAGATATCACGATTGGTGACACCCACTCACTTGTGTCTACTCGGAAAATTATCCCCGCGTCCAGCATCCGTGCAATCTCGGTCTCCACCCTTGCAGCATAGTTTTTGTTCATCCTGTACGGCCTCTTCCGCACAGGTTGGGCTCCAAGAACCAAAGGGATGCGGTGCACGTAGAGCTCCGGAGGTACGCCCTTTAGGTCTTTATAATTCCAGGCAAACACGTCCTTATACTCTGTGAATATTTTGAAGGTTGCCGTTTTTAACACGGGATCCCAGTCATCTCCCACCAGGGTAGTCTTGGGATTCTGCTCGTCCCCGAGATTTATTGTTTCCAGTTTTGCCTCTTTGTATTGGATAGGTTCTCCCTCCGAGAACACGTGGGCCGGACTTACTCTCATCTGGGCTTCCCCCTCTGTATATTCTGTGTACTCCGGAGGGAACTCGTTCGTGTTCTCTTCTGTAGGGAACTCATTCCCGATCTCCAGTATATTGCACGATGGCTGAAATACCTCGTAGTCACGCATTGGCCAGTGAAAGAGACCATCTAGTGAATCCGTATCTCCTTCTATCTCGAGTACCCCTTCATCGTTCAGTTCCATAGTTTCTTCCTCTCCGTCCATCCCGCCACCATCGGAGTCTGAGTCGGACGCCATTTCCTCTCCAACCATTTGTGTGGCGAGGTCTACCACAAATTTCCTCCCCCCTTTCTCGAATGCGAGGGTGTTCTTCTTCCAGTTGTGATTGGCTCGGGCTGTCACCAACCACCCTCTACCCAATATAGCGTCATACCCCTTCTGCTTGAGAGGGATTACGACGAAGTCTAAGGTGAAAGGTTGGGTTCCGATAGTCACCTGCTGTGCCATCAGCGTACCGAGTGGTTTAATACCGTGCTGGTCAGCCCCTAACAGATTGAAGGTTGGTGGCCACAGCGTCGGTTTCCCCAAACTCTTCCAAGTTTCCTCCGGAAGGACATTGACGCCCGACCCTCTGTCAACGATGGTGTTCGTGAGGATTTTACCCAGGATACCCATTTCTACTACTGCCGGGTTCCGTCCATGGTTTATTGACAACGTCATCGGGTCGGCTGCACAGCCGCCTGGGATCTCCGTTCGTTCCACCGTCGTAGGTGGCGTGTTAGGCCCTAGGAATAGAGCTGTTTTTAGGTGTGGCATGGTCTCCAACAGGTCCTTGACCTTCACGGGTATTTCCATTTGCAGTATCTGCCGTAGTATACTTTGCTCCGCCAATTCTCGGTGAGAAATGCCGGCGTCGGCAGGTTCCTTCCGGTCCTGTATCTCTTTTTCGATCTCGGCCCTCGCTTGCAGTACCCTCTGTTTCTCCGTCGGAGGGTGTGGGTACGTGGCCTTTTTGGCTTGGGCACGGGTGACTGTCAGGGCCTTCTCAGTACCTCTACGTTCCAACTCCAGGATGTTACAGCCGGGCTTCGGACAATTAGCGTCCTCATGGTCGCTCGATCTGCACCACCGACACAACTTCTGCGGAGTCGCGGCCTCCGTCTGACAATCACGGGCATAGTGACCCCACTGATTACAACTCCGACATTGTATCATGGGTCTTCCCTTGGCATCATATTGGATCCGGGGCTTATTCTCATTGTTGCCTCGGCCTCCCCGGCGGTTATTTTTATATCCGCCAGATGATGCAGCATTCTGTTGTCCACCCGTACCAGACGTGGAAGGTTGTTCCTGTGCATAGAGTACTTGTTGGCCTCTTGCCCTCAAGTTATAGGGACATTCTTTAAGGGGATGTCTTGCGATTTGGCAGATATCACAAAAGCTTTTTTCGGACAAGACCCTTTTGTGTGGCTTGCCTCCTTGCAGTCTGTACACCACACTGTATCTTCTTCGGCTTTGCTAGTACTTCCTTTGGCGGCTTTAAGTTCTCGCATCATCCTCTCAAGGTCTTTTTGCAATGCGAGCACTTTCTTGCTCGACCCGTCCTCACTACTTTCTGTCTCTGAATCATCATCAGAAGATGACCTTGTCTTCTTCGAGGTCTTACATTCGCTCTCGAGATCCATTGCTCGGTTATATGCATTACTATACGAAGTAGGCGGCACTATCTTCATTTTCTTTCGGAGGGATGTTTTGAGTCCCTCCACGAACCATCTCTTTTTCAATTCATCCGCTGGGGCCGACTCCATTTTTCCAATGAGTTCTTTGAGTCGTCGGCCGTACGCACGGGCAGATTCATTCTTGGCTTGCTTCGTGTTGTAGATCTCCGCCAATATTTCATTATCATCCCGTAACAATTGGAACTTTGTCCGGAAGGCCTTTTTGACATCGTCCCATGTCGTGAGCCTTGTCTTGTCAACGTCCGAGTACCAATCAATGGCACCCTCCCGCAGTGTTGCAGGGAACTGACGGATCCATTCGTTCTCGTCAGTTACCCCGTGTGCAGTCCATATTGTTTCACACGTTCGACAGTGCTGAACTGGATCCTCCTTGGATTGCCCCGTAAATTTCGGTAACTTCTGCTTATTCACCGCCATGGTTGGCTGCGGTGGAGGCGGTGCACCGATACCACTCGTGCCCACACCTCCTTGAGTGCTGTGGGTAGTCTGGACTTGTGGTACTTGTCCTTGTGGTAGTTGCTGGGCTGGTGGTACTTGCCCTTCTCCTGGCACCGTACCGTGCGGGGTTCTCGGTTCCAACGGAGGGTCTGCTGGTGTGCTCGTGCCACCCTCTGCAGTATCACCTTCTCCGCCGGTTTGGTTCTCCGCGCTTGGTGTACGGAGACCCACCTCAAACCGTACTCTCTCCTCTTGGAGAAAGGCTCTTCTCGCCCGTGTCTCCTCAAGTAACTCTTCCCGACTCCGCACTCTCCGTTCCGGAGAAGTGAACTCTTCTTTGGCTTCTGCACCCTTCGTACCACTTCCGAGGTCCCCTTCGGGCAACCCTTCGGCAAGCTGGTCTTTGGCAAGTTGCCTTAGCCTATAGCGATGTTCACGCTGCTGCGTGGATATCAAAGCCTTTTGTGCGGCTTCCCCTTCGTCATCTATCACTTTCTTATTTCGATCTTTATTTAAATTATTGGGCATCAAGACAGACTATACACATTGCTCAATCAAAAAGAACACTTATTTTTTATTAATTCATGTTGCTTTACAACATTCTCAATTGAACTACAATTGAATTTTTGTGTTCCGTTCCCCTTCGTTTCAAACTTCAACAACTTTACTGTTTGTCATTTCCTTCCTCTTGACGGCGACGAAGATGCTCTCGGGCGTGGAATGCATGGAGGATCTCCTGGCGACGGTCCTCACGGTCAATTTCCTCTTGCCGAATACGTCGTGCGAGTGCTGCTTGTGCCAACAACCGTGGAAGTTGGTTCAACAACCAATTCGCTGCAGGGTTCGCCCCAATCGCGTCCCACACTACGCCTGTAGGGACGTCTCCGTTCGTTGCCTCCCTTCGCACGTGAGTTTCAAGAGCTACTTGAAACAAAATTCGGAAGTCACGTGCCAGATTATCCTCTCCGTCGTACAACTTGGTACGGGCTTCCTCGGCTTCTGGGTTTATCGCACTAACGGGTAAGCCCATTATGCCTACTCGCCATCCGGGTATGTCTAGGCAGCGGCGCCAGATGTTTTCCCTCTCGGGTCAACAAGAATAGTTGCATAAACACACATTAACTGATAAACATGAACACAGGAAAGTATTGCAATTCGGTAAACATAAAGTATTCAGAAAACCAAATCATGTCATTCACACTCAGAGCAATGTGTACATATAACCACTGAAGAGACACCACCGAAACGTCACGTCGTAACGGTTCACACTCTCGGTACTAACTGCCGAGATTAACATAAGTTTATTACACAACACCCGTACATACAAAATATACCGACAACACAGCCTTTCTAAATAGATTGCTGTGAGAAGACAAAATTTAGTGATATAGTATGTAATTTTAGTTAGGAAAAATAGAACCCTACAATATGTATGAATGTAATAAAAAATAAAAACAAGCACAAAAAAATTCAAAATGTTTAAAATAAATCTAAGAGCTTTTTTTTGGGTAACTTCAAATTAAAAAGAAAGCTTGGGAATTCACACAAACACTTACCTTTCATTGGTAGGTGCTTTGTGCAAGCTAAAAACTAGCATGTCCAATGCTATTGGATGTTTGTGTGGGCTTGTGTTTGTGAAATGAATCATTTTCAAGTTCTTTGGGGTGCTTTTAGGTTTTCCCTCAGGTTTTCGTGTTGAAAATGCATATTTTATTGTTAAAAATGGTGGATTGGACATTTTCTTTCAATGGGGTTTTTGGCTTTTGAGCCCCACAAGAGTGCCTTGCTGCATTGGGTACCTTGTGGAGATGTACCCGAATGGTACCTGTGATGTTATGGCTGCACCTAATCGTCCCATCCAGACTGGTGCCTGTTCCTAATACAGTAGCAGTTCAGTACAGTGATAGCAGAGAAACGGGAGGAAACTGGCTACTTAGGTTATGACTTATAGAGATGTGTAAAACGTTGTTGTAGCTGTATTTTATGAAAGACAAATATTCATCCCATTTTCATTTGCCCATTCATTTGATTTAGGGTTTTACCACTCTTTTTCTCCATCTGTTTGAGGATGAAAAGCAGTGGATTCAGTTAGCTTTGTATCCCACATGGAGCAAATACATTTCTAGAAAGTGACTAAAGAACTTGTGCCTATTAGAAATTATGGTTTGTATGTGTGTTTGTCATTATACTAATCTTTACCAAGAGGTCTTTTACTCAATATTTTGGCCATTTGTTCTCTATTTTGTGGTTTCTATTGGTTTGTTAATGAGGGTTATATGATTTTTCAACCATCAGATAGAAACAGGGCTACATTCCTGGGTGTGCTACTACTGTATGTGCTTTTTATATGCTTGCACATGTTTATTAGGTTCACACCAGTGCTTCCTAGAGTGAGATTTTATTTTGAGTCATCATAGTGGTACTGGTAACAGTGTGCCTTTATTACTTACCATGGCCACCAGAGATTTGCTGGAATACAGTCTTAACATATATGCAAGCATTTTTGTATTATTTTTTTTTTAGAATTTACATAGAGATGTACTTTTCTTCAAGGTTTTTTTGAAGAAAAGTACATCTCTATCACTGGATTGAGCCTCCAGACATTTTCTAGAGAGTAATAATGTCCAAGCACCTTTAAAGATATATTAGATTTTAACTAGTTTTTTTTGAGGAAAACTTTGCAGTAAGAGTGATGTCATCTACTATTTCTGTTGTGTTTGTTAGCTCCCCTGGGGAATTATATAAGCACATATTTCACATACACATGGATATTTTAAGATATACTGGAATTTACACAGTTTTTCATGGTGTAAAACTTCACACAACAAGTTTAGGCAGACATTTAAAAATATGCTGGAATTTACATAGTTTCTTTTGGAGGAAAACTTTGCATGACAATCAGTCTTTGCTGCTCAGTTATGGTCTTCAGACATTTTCTAGAGTATTTTGTTAATTATATGTCTAAGGGAATTCAAAGATATATTATAATTTACATTATTTCTTTTTGAGGAAAACTTTGCACTAAGAGTGATGCCATCTACTATTTCTGTTGCTGTGTCTGTTATTTCCCCCAGGACATTATATTAGCATATATTGCACTGGCACATTAAAAGATATATGACAATTTACATGAAAGATATGTGAAAAATTTCTTTCGAGAATGATGTCATCTACTGTTTCTACATTGTGGTGCTCTATTTCATTCTTTGGGGTAGCATATTATTTTTTGCAACCTATGAATCTAAAGTTTTCACTTTCCGCCCATCCAAGCATATATGGCTAAATGAAATTTTCATTTACATGTCCTTTAAATGTCTGCACGAGTCCATTATATATTTTTTCTGTTGGTACTTATCATTATAACAATTAGAGTTATTGCTCTTAATATGGTGGGACTCTCTATGATTTCCTTTAGCAGTTCTTAATACAGTAATTTACTGATTGTTGTCTTGCTGATACAGCTTCTTGGAAGAGTATTCAATATCTTGCGAGAGAACAATCCAGAACTTGCTGGAGATAGGCGTAGAACTGTCATGAGGCCACCTCAGGTCCTCCGTGAGGGTACCAAAAAGACTGTGTTTGTAAATTTCATGGATCTGTGCAAAACGTAAGGGGTGTCTTGTGCCTATGCAGTTTGATTTATCTAGAGCTTAATGTTTTGTTCAACTGCACACAAAGTTATTGTTTTGAGGATCTTTAAATTGTTCAATCATTAAATTTCTAGTTATGATTCAAACTCTTACTTCAGACTTCTTTATGCAATTAGGATTGTTTGACATCCTTTTGGGGATAGATGGGATGTTCCCTTTCCTAGATCAGTTCATCAGTTTTTGCCTGTCAAAATCTAGATAAATAAATAGATGATTTGTGTTGTTTAGGTGGTGAAAGATTTGCCATTCTCTTGGTTCATATATGACAAAATTTTTAAGATAAAACAGCGAGGACTTTATATGAACGCTCATTAAATGAAATATGGAGTTTCTGCAATGCTTATATATAATGACTCATTTTGCATTAAGCAATTTTGCATTTTGAGAGCAGAAATAGAGGAACATTTAAATTAAAGTTTATTCTGCATTTAAAGCATTGAGGATACAGACAAATATACTTGGAAATTCGTAATACACCCTGAATACTGTTGATATATGGAATTGAGAGATAAATAGTTGGATCTATTATTGAGAATCAGACTTGCTTGTTGTACTCCTGTTCATTATATCTTTATATTAAAGTATATAAGGAATCTTATTTTCATTAAAACCATTTTGACAAAGAATTTTTTGTGCAATTAAAGCATTTAGGCTACAGAGAAATGTACTTGGAAATTTAAAGTGCACGGTTAATACTGCAGAAAATATGTAATTGGATCTGTTCTTGAGAATCAGATTTGTATGTTGTTCTCCCTTTTATTAAAACTATATAAGGAATTTTATTTGCGTTAAGCTTTATATCGATTCTAATTTGCTTCCAAAGCAGCAGTTCATGTCAGCATTGAAACACTTGTACCACTCTTTTACACTTTTCTATTACTTTGCAACCACAATTAAATTAAAAAATATTTAAGTTATCACGCTTCACTGTGTAATAGAGATAGTAGTGATTGCATCGAAGAATTCTCAAATACATGTCAAAATTAGGCTACTTTTTCACATCCAGGTTTAAATCACCTTTGTGGTATGATTAGAGTCCTTTGATACTGATTTAACCATGCCAGCTCATGTGAGTTATTTTTGATGCAATTCTGGAGATCTATTATTAGGCCTGAGAAATACATCTAAAAAGAGTATAATAACAACCAAGACACCCACTAAAACAACACCAGCAGGGGAGAACCAGGTCTAGGATTCTGACCAAAAATGTAAAACAGCACAACTCAGGCTAAACATTTTTCACTGTGATAGAGAAGGAGCATTTGTCCCAGAAATTGTTTCTCTGGATAATCGAGTGGTGCTTGTTTGAATCCTTCAACAAGTGGCCTTTTTTTAGGCTTACCCATAGGGCATTCCTGAAATGTCACCTTTTTTTGGATAGGATTTAACAATAATATTAAAATCAAAATATAAAAGAATAAGAATAAAATTTTAATTAAATTGTAAAAAAAATAAAATTGTTATAACAATTAAAATTTAGTTAAGTTAAATGAATGGTCAAAAGACATGAAATGAAAAGTTGTGACTCCCTCAAACATGGGATATAAAAGGGAGGAGAGAACTTTATTTGAAAGGTGGGGAGGGAGGAAGGAAGAGAAAAAGGAAGTTGTGAATCAAGTAAGAATTATTGGAAGAGGAAAATGAAATGAGAAAAAAATAAGGAAGTGACTCCTAAGGGCAAAATTTATGAAGGGTTGTTACTCTTTCAAAGAGTGACAATTATTAAGTGTTGTGATTCTTTCAAAGGGTAGAAATGATGAAGGGTTGTGAGTTGTGACTGTTCCAAAGTGTGGTAATTGTGAAAGGTTGCGACATTGCAAAAAGCAGCCATGATGAAGAGGTTTGACTCTCCCCCACATTGGATGATATAAATGGGAGAAGGTACTAATTGAGGACATCCAAGGGAGATCAATTTGGGGAATGATATATTATTCTCAAAGGCAACAATGAAAATTGGTGACTCAATTCTTATGAAAGGTGGTGGCCCCTTCACCAATAAAGTATAAAGAGATTTCATTCCAAGTATTGCAGGACTTATCATTCATCATCCTTCATCAATCAATAATTGCTAAAGAAATGAAGCAAACAATCAAACAACAAGATCAAGCAAACAATCATCAAATCCACATCAATCATTACTCCATCTTGGGATCAAGAAAAAATGCTATATAGCAATTAAGCATCACTCTATCAAATCAACATTCATTCAATCATCATTCACCAATATATCAAACTAGCATTCATTATATCCTCACTCTTCAATCATCTAATCACGATTACTTAATCATAACTCTCCAATACCTTGAATCATCAAATCAAAGGAATTAGATCTGATTTATGTCATGCCCCTGCCATGATGCTTCTCAAAACCCATCTTAGGAGGAAACCAAATACTTAATAAAAATGAGATATTTAATATCTCGTCTTATTAAAAGACTTTAACAGTTTTCTGTAGTGCCGAACCCAGGGAATTAATCATTCCATGTGATTGTTATGGCCAGTATAATATGCAATATCCAATATATTAGTATACCATGATTTGTTCTCCTAGTGGACTCAGAAATAAGGTGGTAAACTGACTAGATAATTGATTTGTTAGAACAACACATATTAATAATAACCAGCAATATGTTTATCTTCTAAAGAGGGGTGTGAGTTATTAACAAAGAGGTGATCAAGGGGGAGGGTGCGATTCAGTTAATGAAGAGGCATGTTTGTTGTGGAAGGGACACAAGTTGTAAAAGACACATCTCCTTTGCTAAAAAGAGAAGGATATAAGTACCATAGGGCAACATCCAAGAAGGCATCAAACAACAGAAGTAATCATATATCTAGTAGGATAATTTATGTAAAAACCTCTTAAATTGTTGTGGTAAGAAGAAATAGTTATGCATATGTATTTATGTCAATTGTGTATAGACACACACACACACACACCAGGTTATATACAAACAATGAATGCTTGAATCTAACAAAAATATCTATGCATTTATTAATATGAATGTCTCTTTGCAATAATTGATAATGTGGAGGGAACAAAGGGAGTGCAAGGAGGGGGAATGGCGGAGGATTGCTCACTAGGTACATTGCCTCGTGAGAATGGTTAAGGACCACATGAGGTCAAAAGGGGATGAAATTCCGCTTTTGGGCTTAGGGTTGAGGATTATTTCAAGGGCACCCTATTTGTATTCTCCCCTACTAACCCTTTGTTGATCAATTGTTGAAATAAACTAGATGAGGTTCTCAATCATTAGATGAGAAGAGGATGACATGATAGAGGGGAATGACTTACAGGCACCACTAGGTACACCACCTCACGAGAATGGTTAAGGACCACATGAGGCCAAGGGGGACGAAGTTTCCACCCTTGGGCCTAGGGTAGGGGATATTTGGGGCACCTTATCATGTCTCCCATCTCAACCCTTGTTATGGTTGACTCCCACATAATCATTTAGATTTGTTATGTAAATTTATATATTTGAATATCTTAACCATAGAAATGGATTTATCACATGAGTTATATCTATATTATTATCTAACTTGGTTGCAAGGTTCCTAAACAGACTTAACTCATCTTATTCTTAAGTAAGGATTGTATCTCTAATTATATTATGCTTTTTATTTTGTTTGAGTCTGTGATTGCAAGGTTCCTAAGCAGACTTATCTCATCTTATTCTTAAGTAAGGATTATATCTCTAATTATATTATGCTTTTAATTTTGTTTGAGTCTGTGAATTTAGGGCAAAGTACAAGATGATTCAAGAATGGGACATTACAATTTCTTTAGCACATGAACTACCTGAAATGATAACAGATTGATTGAATGAGTAATTACAAAGGAGACAAGGGCTCCTTAAATAAGGAAATACAAAGACGTTTTTTCTAAAAGAAACAATCGTTAACTGAGAGCAAAAATAGAAAGATACTAAACTATCTAACTGTAGATACATTAAGTGACTAGATTCATTAGGTGACTTAAATGACCATTATAAGGTAAATAGTATAATATTATTCTAATACCCTCAAATAATGCTCAATTTATTAGTTAATTGCCCTACAAAAGACTGAGTCTGTAGGTCATTTGGCCATGAATACATAGAAGGCTGCCCTCTTCACATCAAAACACTCTGAGATATGAGTTTGCTATTGAGACCCTTGCTGTCACTGCAGAGCTTCTGGGTATGACCAAGTTTATCATAATCCGTCCAACATGATTTTGGGTGACAAAGCAACCCCTCCCTCCATCTTGAGAACACCGAGATCAGCTTTAGAAAACATTACAATTCTGAAAAATAACGATTTTGCCAAAAATCATCAAAAGCAACAACACCTGTGAACTCCATTAAGCTCCAATTCATTTGCAGGAACAATGTTTGCCCTTGAAACTTGAGGTACGACCCAAAACACTGCAAGAAACCACAATTTTATAAAAAATTGTCAAAAACCTTCATTTTGAGGGAAAAACAAAAAAATACTAATGATTTTTTAGCAAAAATTGTCAAAAAAACCAGCAAACCTACAACAAAGAAAACCACAAATTTTGGGAAAAATCAAGCAAAATCCATTTTTAAAATAGCACAATTTTTGTGAAAAAAAATCGAGCAAAACCCACGACTTAATCTCTTGGAAGTCTATTTCACCAATTAATCTAATGCTTTATCCACACACACAATAATTTGTAATCATTGATGTGCTCATTGCGGCAATTGATTTTAATATTGTCAATAAGCATGGAGTTCTATTATGTCTTTTCTTGGTATATTCAAATAGAAATATACTTTGGCATCCTGTATTTCCGACTGAGTATATGTTTTTATGGATTTTATTAGTTGACAACTTGACAAGATTAATAATGGTAGGGACTGTTGTGCTTGGTACAAGTTGCAATCACTTCTCAAATGTTTGTCTGATCAGCACTGCCTCTTTGTCAACATCTGTGTGTGTTATGATTGGAAAGGGATCAGTCTTGTTTATTCTCCCTAGTTATTAACATTGTACTTGCATACTATGGTGTGGAAAATAAAGTGTGAAGTTTTATTTCTATGGTGTCATTAATTTGTTGTATATTTATCTGGTTTAATTGAGTTATACTCAAATTTCCTATTCATTCTCTTTTTTGTTTTGTTTGTTTACAGGATGCATAGACAGCCAGAGCACGTTATGAATTTCTTGCTTGCAGAAATGGGGACAAGTGGTTCTCTTGATGGACAGCAGCGTCTAGTTATCAAGGGAAGATTTGCTCCAAAGAATTTTGAGGGAATTCTGCGACGATATATCAGTAAGTGTTTTCCTTCTGTGATAAAGGAAAAAGAAACATTCTATCTGCTGAAGAAACAAGGAAAGTTATCAATGAGTAGGTTAAGAGAGTTAATGAAATGGCATTTTTACAAAGTATCAAGGATAGAAAATAAAGAAAAGAAAGATGTATTTTTTTACGACTTTGGTAATAATTAATTGCTTCAGTGCTGATGTTTTCTTGAGGCATCTATAAGTGTATGAGTTTGCTAATGAAGCATCATATGTTTTTCCTTCAAGTATCTGATAATGATTTTAGCTTTAGAATGCTGTTGAAGGAGGTTAAAAAATCAGTAAAATTTAGTTATGATTACAAGTCATTGTTGATTCTGTTAAAATCTGAACCAGAAAGATGCACAAAACAGAATCCAAATTACACACTCCGATTACCCTGGGAAAAACCCTCTTGGCAGAGGGAAACAACCCAGCCCACAAAAACAGTACTCCTTTATTGATATACAAAGCATGAAATACAAAGCATGATGACTTCCGTATGGATGTAAACAATAAAACAAAATATCGCAGAGAGATAATCCACACGAGATGATACAGTTCATAAGTTGAACATACATGAGTAAAACCGACTCGCTGATAGAGCACACATGCAGATAAATAGATCACTGTGATCGCACTTGAGTCTGGTGGAGATCACGAGAGAAGGCACATCCAAGTCATGAGCTTGAGACAAAGGCAGCTCACACATACGAGAGCACACAAGCAATGAGACTGTCTTAACTTCAAGCGCCATGTGCACGCACAGGATGCATACACAGTAGTGACAATATAGAATCACACACAGTCCAGGCGTCCAAGGACTCACTCCTTTTCTCTTGCTCTTCGCGTTACCAACTTCGCTGTTTACAACAGATAGAAAGAAGCTGTGCGCAAGAGTGAAGGTAATCGGGAGTCATGCATCAAGTGAGGTGGCGCTTCACCTTGCTTGGCATTATAACCAGCAAGATGAAGCATCGCCACTGTGACCGTTAACAAAGAAGGAGAGGGCCCGTGCTAAGGAACATCCGCCAGAAGTGAAGCACGAAGCAACACACCACGAAGGTAATGAATTACGTAACGGTTATGAGCCACCGCGAAGACATAAAGCAACCCGATAGTTGTTGGTGGTTACAACTGAATTCAACCACCAGTGACGGTTTGAGTCTGTAGATGCGATTACATAAAAGCAACATAAATACATATACATATAATATGAATTAAGTCTCTGTCGCTGCTACCAAAAATTCAACACTCCCTCTTAGCAAGAGAGAGACTTCCGGAGAAGTTCACCTGGACAAATGCACTCAGCTGCAAAGAAACAACATCAGTAGATAACCTCAATGTACATTAAAAATTAATTATCTTCAACCAAAGAAGTTCACCATAGCTAATCCCAGAGGGTGAAAGAATGATAATGACAAAACATTCATCATAGCATAAAATCACAACAAAATGTTAAACGTGATCATTCAAAGATCAAAACAAAATTTTAGAGTTCACATAAGTGATTCCCACCATGGCTGCTTCCAGAGGGTGGGTTAAGGACTTTCACCTCAAACTTCTCCCTGAGAAGAATGTATTATCACCTTGCCTACTCGCAGAGGGTGACTCCACCATACTTACTCGTAGAGGGTGGATCAAGGGCTTTCACCTCAAACTTCTCCCAGAGAATAATACATTAACCACTTTGCCTACACGCAGAGGGTGGGTCAAGGGCTTTCACCTCAAACTTCTCCCAGAGAAGAATGCATATAAAGGGTGGAACACTCCGCTTGAGGTGCCTTTTCAGCAAGAGCTTCATTTTCCACTAAATCAAGTTGTTCTCGAAAGTAACAAAACTTCACCCTCGAAAGTGGCTTGGTGAGGATGTCTGCAGTTTGTTCTTCAGTAGGAATGTATTTTAGTTCAACTGCATTTTTTTGTACCATGTCTCTCAAGTAATGAAACTTGATTTCCACATGTTTGGACCTGTCATGAAATATTGGGTTGACTGAAAGCTTTATGCAGCTTTGATTATCACACATGATTACTGAAGGCTCGAGAGGCTGTCCAAACAATCCTCCAAGCAATTTGCGACGCCATACAACTTCTTTGGCAGCCATACATGCTGCCACATATTCTGCCTCAGCTGTGCTTTGAGCTACACAAGACCGTTTCCTGCTGCTCTAGGAAATCACAGCGGAACCAAGGTTGAAACAGCTACCTGAAGTGCTCTTTCTATCAGATACACAACCTGCTCAATCCGAATCAGAGAATCCTTGCAACTTCAGTTTGGTGCAAGAAGAATACTTAAGTCCATATCCAATGGTGCCACGAACATACCTCAATACATGTTTGGCTGCCATATGATGAATGTGTCTTGGCTCAGACATGAATTGACTTAATGTATTGACAGCGAAACAAATGTCAGGTCTTGTGTTGACCAAGTACATTAAGGAACCAATGAGTTGACTATACATGGAAGGATCAACCAAATCTGAATTAATTGAATCATCATAAAGCCTCTTCAGATTCACTTCAATAGGAGTTGCCATGGATTTACAGTCCAACATACCAAACCTTTTCAGAATATCAATAGCGTATTTTCCTTGACTTAGGATGATGCCATCTGAGTTCTGCCATACTTCAAGGCCAAGGAAATAGTGCAGCATGCCAAGGTCTTTCATTTCAAATTCTGAAGTTAGCTCCTTCTTACACATGATGATGAGATCATCATTGCCTGTGAGAAACAAATCATCTACATATAGAACCAAGATCAGAATTTTATCATCATGAAGCTTTAAGTATAAGTTAGGATCAACAACATTCTTTTGAAAGCCTAAACCCAAAAGATATTTATCTATTCTTTCATACCAAGCACGTGATGCTTGTTTGAGTCCATACAAGGCTCTTTTCAACTTACACATGAGATGCTCTATCATGGATGATGAATCCTTCTGGTTGTTCCAAGAAGACTTCTTCTTCAATGACTCCATTCAGGAATGCTGTTTTCACATCCATCTGGTGGAGTTTCCAGCCTTTTATTGCAGCTATGGCAATGACGGTTCTGATGGAGGTGTAGCGAGCCATTGGTGCAAATGTTTCATCATAGTCAACACCTTCCTTTTGGGAAAAGCCTCTTGCTACAAATCGTGCCTTGTATTTATCTATGCTCCCATCAGCTGCATGTTTAATCTTGAATAACCACTTAGATGAGACAACTGATTTGCCTTGAGGCCTAGGGACAATGTCCCATACGTCATTCTGTATGATGGATTGGTATTCCTCTGCCATAGCATCTCTCCACACTTGATGTTTGGAGGCCTCCTCAACATTAGGAGGTTCAGAAGAAATAATGCGACTCATCAATTCAACATAACCAGCAAACTTGTGTGGCCGTTTGCTTTCTCTGAAAGTCCCTCGAGGAGCTGCGAAGGGTGTAGCTTTTTCCACAATGTTCCTAGCCCATAGGGGTCTATTCTTATTGGTGGAAGAAGAGCGGGGACCTGTGGGATCAACTGGTGTAGGAAGAAGAGCAGGATCAACAAGGTCTTCACACTCCCTCTCTATCTCTGATGGGGAGTTCGGATCAGCTATGGTGGAATCTGGAGGGAGTTCAAGATTTTCCTCATTAACTACTACATCAGATTCTTTGGGAAGATTACAAGCCATGTCTTCATCAAAGATGACATCTCTACTGATCTCAATCTGCCTTTGACCAGGTACATAAATTCTGAAAACTTTAGAAGAGTCACTGTAGCCAACAAAGAATCCTTTCTTGCCTGAAGGTTCTAATTTGGATCTTTTCTCTTTTGGAATATGAATCACTACTGGGCAGCCAAAGATTTTGAAGAAGCTAACATCTGGCTTTGATCCTGAGAAGGCCTATTTAGGAGACATGTTACCAAGAATCTGATGAGGGCTGTGATTTTGAATAAAGATAGTTGTGTTGCAAGTTTCAGCCCACAAGAACATGAGAACATTCTGATCATGAATCATTGCTTTCGCTGCTTCAACAATGGTCCTGTTCTTCCTTTCAGCCACACCATTTTGTTGAGGGTTATAGGGAACGCAAAACTCCCTCTTAATCCCAGCATCAGCACAAAAATTATGAAAGACCCCGGATACAAATTCTCCACCATTATCAGATCTCAAGGTCTTGATCCTTTTCTTAGTGGAATTTTCAACCAAAGCCTTGAATGTTTTGAAACGAGACAGCACTTCATTTGATTCTTTTGACTTAAGAAAGTAGATCCAACACTTGCGAGAGAAATCATCAATGAAAGTAATGTAATACCAAAAACCGCTAAGGGATGCAACAGACATGGGGCCACACAAATCTGAATGAATTTTATCTAAAATACCTTCAGCTCTAGATTCACTGTTATGAAATGTACTTTTAGTATTCTTACCTAGAGCGCATCCCTTGCATATGCCTTCATGATCATTCTTCATTTTAGGAAGACCAATGACAGCCTTGTCCATGGATGGCAAAGTTCTGAAATTTAAGTGTCCAAATCTCTTGTACCAAAGAATGTTTGGATTTGAGGAACAAAGAGAAAGAGCCCAAATAGGGTGGGCTGAAAGTCTGTAGAGGCTGCCATGATGGACTCCAATCTCACGAGCTGAAAAGAAATTAGAGTTCTTCCAAGTCAGGACCTTACCATCAATGAAGGATACATGATATCCTTTGTCTTCAAGAGCTGAAATAGAAATCAGGTTTCTCTTAATGTCGGGAACAAAGAGAACATCACTTAGGTGAAGAGGAATGCCTGAATCAAGTTGGAAGGAAGTGGAACCAGCCCCTTTCACTGAATAATTGGCGTCATCTCCAATGATCACTTGAAGGTGAGAATCCTTTTCACTAAGGTTGAAAAGGTGATCACGGTAACCGGTAATGTGACGTGAAGCTCCGCTATCAATTAGCCATGTGTCACTGTTGGTAGGAATGTTGCTGGATAAGGCAGAGATGAAACTAAAACCCTCAGGTTCATCACATGATTCTCTCTTGGGAGAAGAGTCTTCAACACGTGCAGTAGAGGCTTGAGGCTTTGGCCTTAAGGTGCAATCCCTAGCATAGTGGCCGAATTTGTCGCATCTGAAGCGTTGAACTTTTGAGACATCAACTTTCTTTCTTTTGTGGGAAGAATCTGGATGAGAGATGTTATTCCTAGATTGCTTGAAGTATGGTTTCTTTCCTCTTCCTTTGGAGGTGTGGGCTGCCATCACTTGATCATCTTCATGATGACTTTTGCGACCATTACCTCTAGCTTCAAGTCTGCATTCTTCTTGAATGCAGTCAGCTCTCAATTTATCAAATTTAGGGAGATCGTCATGTCCACTGATGCCTTGAATAAACGATTCCCAAGAGTGAGGGAGACCATTCATAGCAAGCATAACTAAGTCTTTGTTTGGAATGGAGTCACCAATGGTACTTAGCTGGTCCCTGAGTTTTGTGATTTTCATGAAGTAGGATATGACTGATTCTCCTCGAGACATCTTGATGTGAAGGATCTGACGTCTTATGGCCAATGCTCTGCTTGTATTATTAAGCTCATAAAGATCTTTCAAGGTCTGAAACATCTCACTTGCTGTTGACAATTTGGAAATGATGGGGACTAGATGATCCTTCACAGAATCAATGAAAAATTTCTTTGCCATAATTCTGCTCTTTTTCCATAGTGCTTTCTCAGCATCATCAGAAGGTTCTTCTGGGTCAGAATTTATGTAAGCAAGAAGATCATTTTCCTCAAGTGCGATCAGGATTCTAAACTTCCAGGAGGAGAAGTTGGAAGAACCGTCAAGTCTGTCCTCGACCTTTAAACCGTTGACCATGATGGAGCGAGGAGGAAGGAGAAGTGTAAAAGAGGATGTCTTTCTGATTCTGGATCGAAATGCCTAGACCCGCTTTGATACCATGTTAAAATCTGAATCAGAAAGATGCACAAAACAGAATCCAAATAACACACTCCGATTACCCTGGGAAAAACCCTCTTGGCAGAGGGAAACAACCCAGCCCACAAAAACAGTACTCCTTTATTGATATACAAAGCATGAAATACAAAGCATGATGACTTCTGTATGGATGTAAACAATAACACAAAATATCTCAGAGAGATAATCCACACGAGATGATACAGTTCATAAGTTGAACATACATGAGTAAAACCGACTCACTGATAGAGCACACATGCAGATATATAGATCACTGTGATCGCACTTGAGTCTGGTGGAGATCACGAGAGAAGGCACATCCAAGTTGTGAGCTTGAGACAGAGGCAGCTCACACATACGAGAGCACACAAGCAATGAGACTGTCTTAACTTCAAGGGCCGTGTGCACGCACAGGATGCATACACAGTAGTGACAATATAGAATCACACACAGTCCAGGCGTCCAAGGACTCACTCCTTTTCTCTTGCTCTTCGTGTTACCAACTTTGCTGTTTACAACAGATAGAAAGAAGCCGTGCACAAGAGTGAAGGTAATCGGGAGTCATGCGTCAAGTGAGGTGATGCTTCACCTTGCTTGGCGTTACAGCCAGCAAGATGAAGCGTCGCCACTGTGACCAATACCAAAGAAGGAGAGGGCCCATGCTAAGGAATGTCCGCCAGAAATGAAGCACAAAGCAACACACCGCGAAGGTAATGAATCACGTAACAGTTATGAGCCACTGCGAAGACATAAAGCAACCCGATAGTCGTTGGTGGTTACAACTGAATTCAACCACCAGCAATGGTTTGAGTCTGTAGATGTGATTACATAAAAGCAACATAAATACATATACATATAATATGAATTAAGTCTCTGTCGCTGCTACCAAAAATTCAACAGATTCAAGGAACAATAAATTTTACAGATCACATGATGGAGCTGAGATGGTTTGAACTTGCACGGTTAGAAAACTAGCAGTTTTTTTATGGTTACTTGTGAAATTTTAAGTGCTGTGTAAGAAAGAATTTTCAGAGTCCAAATGATTGAAACCTGTAAGCTGTATTTTTCCGTTGGATCAGTTATGGGACACCATGTGGTTCCACTATCTTTCTAAATAAGATTTTATTGGTTATAAAGAAATTCATGCTGTCAATTGCAATAGACAATATTTCTTTTTATAATGATTATATTCCTTTCATCAAGTCAAAATTTAATTATTAATAAACTTCTTGATGAAACAGCATGAAAGAATAAATATTCTTGCTCACTTCTTTGAATTCATTGGGGGCATCAATAGAATGGAGTATCATGTGTTAGGATCTTGGGAAAGAGGGCAATCTTGATGCATTATACTCTTTTGCCAAGTATGGCTGTTGGATCAATTTCTCAATACGCAGTCTTTTCAATCTGAGGTCTCTGGCTTTATATTGAAGCCTTCAAATGAACTAGAATATTTGGAGAAATCCAGGGTAAAGGTCAATTCCATCATCTCTAATTCAGTTATTGACTGATCCTATAATTGACATAATGAGTTGTAAAATTATTTGGGGAGATTGTGTGTGGCAGAATCCTTGGGAAGTTTTTACATGTTACTTCTGAAGAGTGTTCTAGCTATTGGATCCCAACTTCTCTGCATCTCCTATACTTCAAGTCTATAAGAAGCTGTTATGTAGAACCTAGTATCTCTATTATCACTTAATGTTTAGAAAGAATACCGAATGTAGACAAATTATAAGAAAAGCTACTTGTACTTGGTGAAAAGATGAACAAGTTTATACCGGAGCAAAGCATTGTAGAGAGTCTATGTACAGACCATTTTGTATTTGTTTGAAGGGGATGTGGAAGGACTATTGCAATTTGTTTGGGCTTTATTTTTTGGCACTGATTGTTACTAATTTGAATATTTTCCGTGCAGATGAATATGTGATATGCAATGGTTGTAAGAGTCCTGATACCATCCTTTCAAAGGAAAATCGGCTTTTCTTCCTTCGCTGTGAGCAGGTAACTTAGTACCAATTTTTTGTGGGTGTTTCCAATTAGTTCCAAGACACCAATATGTGAGGAATATTATATGTGGCTTTTAGTCTATATTTGAGTAATTTAAGTAAAAAGGCCTACATATTTTGTGAAAAGTCAATCCTGCACAGTGTCCTTTTTTGCCTGTGAAAATTATACCTTGCAAGGTGTCATTTTCTTGAATGGACTCTGCGTTCTGCTGTTATGAATCACCAAGGGACTGGTATTCCATCCTCTCATGTCTTTTCACATTAATAATTGAATGTTGTGCTGGGTTAATTCAGTTTTTGGCAATTAAAATATTCAGAATATGTTCTTTATTTTATGTCTTCATGTTCATAATTGAATGCCGTGCCATTAAGCAACTTTCAAAGATGCTTCTCGTATGATACTATTATTTCCGTGTATCATTGTAAACAATCTTGTTGGGGAAGAGAGGGCGAGAAGGATGGGGAGTAGGGTTGCACATCAGCGATAGCAAAATAATTGCCTGACTTCTTTTTCACCATCCAATGCTACTTGGATATGTGCGAAGGGAGAGTTTAATTTGATTATTTGGTTATGCATCTTATTCACTTTAATGCAATCGAATTTCAGTTGAAGTATATTTGACTTGCTATCCAGTAGCTATAGTTTTGGTATTGTAGTTACAGAGCCTTTTGTAAGTGGATCTTCTTTATATGATTGCTTCAAATTTTATAAAAGATTAAACAGGACAAAGGAGGCATGCTGATTGTTGATTTCTTGTGTTTATTATGTCTCTGCAGTGTGGATGTTCACGTTCTGTAGCACCCATCAAAGCTGGTTTTGTTGCTCGTGTTGCACGTCGTAAAACAGGGACATAAATCTAAAGTTTGGAGTTTTAGAGAACTTTTGCAATCTCATGGCAAGCGGTGGATTATCTTCACGTCGAATTTGTCCATGGAAATTGTTTATGGTTAATTATTGTAGTTCTGACATGCTTTATTTTGAACATGTTCATAAAGTGTCTGTTGACAATGTCAATTTCCTGTTGAATCATTTGACTGACGTTTAAACTCTTTTTTGGCCGAAGAGTTATTTCATATTTATTTGAACTGTTTATGCTTTGTTAGTTTTCTGTAGTCTTTTACAAAAAATAAATTCAGTTTGCTTTCCCCACTTGTAATTAAATTCATTCACAAATTGCGAACCTTATGCCCATAAGATTAAAATGGCACGCAATGGAACCTTGTGTATGTTCTCGTCAAATTGTTACAGAATATTTGAACTTTGAATTTAAGGACGTTGAATAATTTTATTCAAAAACTACTGCGTTTTCTTCAGTTCAGTGCTTTACTGTGTTTCCGAACTTGATTTAGGATCAGACTTGGAAATGTTTTTTAGATAGAAAACATAAAAATTCTGTTTAAACTGCTAGTTGGTTCGGGCATTTAATGGCAGATTTTATTTTAGCTTGTTTATTAACGTTAATTTTGTTTGGATTGGACACATTCTATTCTGAGACTAATATTCACTACATAACTAAATTTTCAGAGGCAGGTTTTGTTGCGTAAACGTTTTACTTATCATTCGCACAATTTTAGGCTGCTTTTCCTGGTAAACAATTATGAATAAGCTGTTGACCATTACAGCTCTTTTAATCATGAGCTTCACTTGTTATTGAAACTTGGCCATTTTGGTTAAACTTCTAAATAAAAGTAAACATGTAATGCTACTGAGAATGCCATGTGAATTTAGATATTTGGAAATCCAAATTGTTGAAATGACCCTAACCTGCAATTTATTGATTTTTACCAATAAATCTTATGCAGATTTGAAACCAATAGAACATGCAAATAACCATTGAACCAATAACAATAACAAGCAGATATATTCATATAATCAGCAAATACATTATCATGAAATAACTCAGAAATATAGTTTTGTATTATACATCAACAATACAATAATCGAGAATTACAATATCCAATTTGAAATACAACAATGAACAGTAAGACTGGATGATAGGGACCTGTAAAGCAATGACGAATTCTGATGTAAATCCGCACCAAACATGAATTGAGTTTTTGTCAAATCCACCAAGAAATACTGAAGATTTACGTCAAATTTTTGATTCGATAGCTAAAGCTTTTCGAATTTTCAAAAAGAGATTAAAATTCATAAACTTAAGCATAAACAATGAGACTCAACGTTTTATGGTTATAGTTGTGACTCTTCAGTTTTCCCACTAACTTTTCATATTCACATTTCGTCTCTTTATAATTTTATTTTTAAGTCACTTTTAAATAAAATGATCATTGAGTTATAAAGTAAAATAATAAATAGATGAAATCTTCCGGCATTAAAACATAGGCCCAAACGAATTCGTCAGAAAGATTTCGACGAGATGTTCCAAGTCCAATACTGAAAAGTCGAGAATTTTGAACCCTGTTAACTTACTATAAATAGTAAGTATATTGGAAACTTGCAGAAACTGTTCCAATTGGCCTGAAACTGAAACCACTTAGGCCAATTATCTTCTTGAGCACCACCTCCTAATGACACGACATAATATAATGTACCCCAAAAAGGGAACATTATAATTGTGTATCTTGTATAACCATTTAACATTGATAATATTCTCACAGTTCAATTTTTTAGTACTTACAAATTAAAAAAAGGCTATCCTTTATATAAAATCACTTAAAACTTGTATAAATTTTTTAAAATTGTTTAATGGTGTGTGAGAGTTTCTTTCCTCTAGCAGTGTTATCATACAAATGTAGTGTAGAAAGATATTTATGAGGCTTATTATCTTTTTTCTTAAATGTTAAATTTTTTATTATTGAGTGTACAGGTCTATGCTGATAATTTATTTTATCATCCACAAGATAGTATATATGAGAGTATAAGTCTGCTGATACTCTGTTGAGAGCCAAGGCTTCAGGGTATCTATTTCATTAAAGTTGCTTGGGTCATGATTCCCATCTCAACTCTTATAACATACCTTTGGGGTTTAAACATTGGAGGATAACATAAATGAACATATCATCACTTTTACCAATTGTGCTCAATCTATTGAATTACATTTTTTTTGGTCTATTACAATTTGAATGTGGTTTGTCTAGCTGTGATACTATGACCCTTCTATGTACACGTTGGGATAATCTTTATTAATTAATTTTCATCAATCCACCCTGAACTACTGATTCCATTGGTTGTCCAACTACTACTAGAGCCAGGCTTCATGTTGGAGGGCTCTTAAATCTGGCTCAAATGCTATACTATTTGTAAAAGATTGATTAGGATTTGAATTTTGAAATAACCATTTACATCAAAGGGTGCTCTATAGTTGAGCTATTAACTTTCATTATATTTGGTGTTTTTTCCCATCAACCCTTTATTACAGTTTGAATGCCTATTTTCTCGAACATTTAATAACCAGTAATATGATAAATATTCAGTTGTGGGTTGAATTTGGAGATTCTTTCATGGGGATGGATTTTGTGTTATCAATGGTCATTTGAGAACATGAATCCTTTTTAAAAAATTAGAAACTTCTTTCAGATAAATTAAAATATAAGGAGATAAAAAGGAATATTTTCAAAATAATGTAAGTTAATTTAGATATCTTAAATACATCAATCTCGAAAAATGTCATCAGTTTAAAACTAGTTTATATATTTTGAAAGTTGTTTTATTTTATTTTGGAACTATTTTATTACTATATGTAATGAGATAAATCTCATGTGCTGCAAGCACACAATTAGGTTGTTTTATTTTATTTTGAACTATTTTAGCACTATATGTTTAGGGAGAAATTTCATGTGTTGAATTGTGTAAATGGATGTCACATTAAGATAAAAATACACTTTTATTAGCACACATTTGTACACCACCCCCTTGTCATAATGCAATGTTTATATATATGCATTATAGCAACAATGAGTAGTGTGAATATTCAAAGAACATGGATCCTTACGAAAAAGAATATATATATATATATATATATATATATATATATATATATATATATATATATATATATATATATATATATATATATATATATATATATATATAATACTATTGAAGTTCTTTTGTTTTATTGTGGAACTATTTTATTAACTTATTTTGTTGAGAGAAATTTTATGCGTTGCTTGTTAAGGTGTATTTGGGTGTCAAATTCAAGATGGAAAGTAAGTTTTTGTAAGCACGCCAATACACTCTCCCCTTCTTTGAAGTAATGCAATGTATATATGTATTTAATATTAATCATTTATGTATAAAAGTAACTCTTAAATAAATCTAATTATCTAAACATTGTTTATATTATGTATAGACATGCATATATAAAATTATTATGTAGAAGAGAATATTTTTAAAATAATTTAATTAGAATAAAATAATATTTTATTTTTACATACATACATACAATCAATTCACAAATATATTATAGATAGGCGAGATAGACAAGATACTATTTAAGATACAAAAATCGTTAAATAACATAACAAGGTAAATGGTCTCCATTGGGAGAAAAAAGAAAAAAATACATACTATTCATTTAATTCATGTGTCTATTATTGTATGCATGATAAAGAAAAAACATTTCAATAGCTCTTAAACTCTGTTTATTTTTGAGAGAGTAGATTGGGATTCAACTTTTGTAAGCTTTTGAACTCCTCTAGAGTATAATGCTAATGAAAAGATGGGGGCATTTATAATGAAGTTGTTTCAGAAACCCCATTGATTACCCCCACATTCACATAACCAAATATATCTAGGTTGAACAAACTCGGGTTTGGCTTATTCATAGTCCAAAACATCATTAGAGTCATCACACATCTAGATAACATTTAACCACAGTGAGAGGTAACTCTAGGTATGCATGATAGACATAACATCAAACATATTATTCATCCAATTCATATGTGTCTCTATTGTTGTATGGATGATAGAAAAAAATCACTCCACTAGCTCTTAAACTTTGTTTGCTTGTTTCTAAGAGAGTAGGCTAGGGTTCAATTTTTGCAAGCTTTTGAACTCCTAAATTGTATAACAAGCTTGACTTGGAAAAGAAGGGGGTATTCATATTGAAGTTGTTTCAAAGTCCCCATTGATCACCCCACATGCACATAACCTTAGATCACTTAATACATCTTAACCAAACTTAAATATTGGGTCAAGCTAATCTAAATTTAACTTGAGTTTAGCTTATCCATAGTCCAAAACATCATTAGACTCATAACACACATATGTAACATACCATAGTGAGACATTTTACACACATTCAAGTTCATAATAAATCATGACTTGCCAGTAGTTTTTGAGTCTAAACTTTTACCTTGGTATATGTTGTCATATCAAATCATTTTTAAAAATTCATATAATTGTCCAAATTTTTGCATGTCCTCTGTTGTCACATACATCCAGGAAAAGTCCAAAAATGAATACTTCAAAGCACTCTTGTATATGAATACTTCAAGACCATGATGAAGACAATAATAATCTTTGTCACTATAGCAAATATGGAGATGGCATAACCATTTTTTGAAAATAGAGCCTATCCAAAATTTCATTGAAGCTTATCAAAAGCAAATCCTTCAAGAGTTAATACTTATAAGATCTCGATTACCAAGTCATTTTGACCTTAAAAAATAAAAAAAATACAAGAACCCCTTCATTTAAACAATGGTGAAGCCCTATAAAACATGCAAAAATGACACTATGTTTGAGAATGTTAGAATTGAAGAAATGAAAAAGGGGATAAATTTTGGTGAAAAAGCTTATCAGGTTTCTTGTGAACAAGCTTCAAAATATACTAACTAATCATCTTTTTTTATGGCCTCCTCATATACCCCAAGTAGTGTCAAAATCTAGACCTTTAGTCGATCAAAGAATTGAAGGATATCAAGGCTACTCTACAAAGTATTCAATGAGGTGTGACAACTAAGGGATATAACTTCAAGGAACTATGTCGCTATCAATTTGAAATTTCAATCACACAAACACCTTCCAATCACACCTTGAAAAGTCAAATTTGATAAATACAAAAGAAGGGGTGACTTGAAGTGTCATATGCATGAATTCTATGATGCTTCTTATGTTGTGTCCTAGAATGATTATTATCTATATTGCCTCTTCTCTCTAGCCTAGGAGCATGAGCTTTAGACTAGTTTAGTCATTTATCAAATCTATGACAAATGAAAGTGATGTTATGAACTCTTGATGCAGGAGCATCTCGGGTCCTTGGCAATCCTGTGTCACCAAAAAAATATATGTTTGTTTGTTCTTGTGTTGCTTGGTTCCTTCTTTGACCAAGTTGGTTCGGTGTTGCTCGGTTTCCTTTGTTTATCGGTGTTGGTCGGTTGCCTCTCTAGCGCTCGGTGAATTTCCTTGGTGCTTGATTATCCTTGCTTACCAAGTTGTTTCTTTTAAAGTTCCTATTGAGGCTGACTCTTGCATTTAATTTTGGTCGTTTAATGCTGGCATCTATCATTGGAAAGCATGATGGTCGTTTCCTTTCGTGATTGATGGATCTGAAGGCTGACTTGTTCGGTAGCCTCTTGTATAAATATAGTTGTTTGGTTAGAGTCTAGGAGTCAGTTTTAGTTGGAAAGATAGAAGCTAGGTGATAGAAGATTGTTTCAGTCCTCGCATGTTGGAGGACTTATGTACTTGATTGTAATATTTGGCTGGAACTGGGAAGGCCTTACAGCTCGACATGTATGAATCAATTGAAGTAAATTTATGAAAGGGATCTGCGTTCTCTCTCTCACTCGTGTGTTTGTTGCTTCCGCGTGTGATCTTTGCAAGGTGGATTTGGTTAGGGTGTGCCTTTGGCCCCTCTCCCCATCTACCCTTGCGTCAACTCTTCTACCCAATGGATACTGTGGTTGCAACTTTATAATTCTCCAATATCTTAACTTTTTTTTAATGAATTAGGTATTACCATTAAATTAAAGGATTAAATACATAATTCAAAGAAAATAGGAGGATATAAAATCACTCCACGAGAAGTCACTCGGGTAGAGCCCAAAAGATAAAGTATCAAAAACATAGGTAGAGCCCTAAAATAGGAAGCAAAATAAAAGCCACTAAGCTGCTAGAGTAGTGCTAGCAAAAGGTGGCGGATCTGGATCATCCTTCTTTCCCCATACATTAGCGGGGTTGAGTTTTGGATCTAGAAGGGAGTACCCATCTCAATAGTTTCTTCTTCTTCATTCTCTTTCTTGGTGGGAGAAATTGCTAGGGAAAGTTGAGGGAGGCACTTGGAAGAGGTTGGCCACCCAATATCTCTGCCAAAGCCCGACCAACCTGAACTGCCAGGAGTGGAAGCAATTGCGCTAGTAGAGGATCACTCAGAAGCAGAGTCACCATGAGGTGCTGAGGCTAAGCGGTGATGTGGGATATCTCTTCCCCCATTGGACTGCCGACCAGGGGCTTGGGAATGTGGCGTATGGGAACAATAAGTAGAGGAACTGTGACTAGGACCCCAACCACAGGATAAATATTGAATGCTAGAAACAAAAACATCCGACATAACTTTGGCAACCGTACAAGGTGCAATGCCCCAATGTTGAAGTAACTCTTGCAAGTGGAAAACTTCAAGAGACACTTTGTCAATTTGTACCTGAATCTGTAACATCACATTATTACATATGCAAGCTTTAGCATATAAAGAAACATTAACACCAAGAGAACATCGAGAGAATAACACAACATTTCTGCCCTTCCATAAACTAAATAGAATTTTCATCTTGAAAGCATGCCATATTTGTGTGAACTTGAAATGAAATCTGGGTGAATCTCCTAACAAGATCATGTGCCAAGAGAATGGCTTTGACTAAAAGGGTTGGAAGAAGTCATGAATCCATACCCACAACTACTGGGCTCTCTAAAAAAACTAGAAGAGATGTATGAATGACTCAGGTTATACTCCTATTTGATTCATCCAATGCGGTAGCTTGGAGAAATAAATATATGTTGGTGGCCTTAACTTTATTGAGTATAGGGATATAATCCTCCCACATGAGAATAATTAGTCCTATTCTCATTTCTCCATCTTCCCCTGTCGACATTTTGCATTAAAGTTTCAAATGTTCAGTAATGGAATGCTAAATCTTAATAGCCCTGTTTATGGTTTCTTCTCTCAAAGCCTCAATGTCCTTCCTCTATTGTAATGAAGCTGCTAGAAAACCATCTGCATCTTGAAGCCTTGCTTCCAAGGTTAGTGCAACTTGGATACTTCTTGTAGGGGTAACTATTTGTGCTTGTTGGTGACCTTGTGCATCAATTGTTACAATATACACTTTCCTTTCTCTTTTCTTCTTAGTCTTTAGTGTCTTAACTGTCTGTTCCAAGATAACAAAATATTCTTTCATTTCTGTATGTATCCTTTGGCTCTTCTCTATGGTTTTAGTTAAATAAATAGAAAACTGCTCGCATGTAGCACCAAGTGAAGTGCTTGGTGCTTCTAAGTCTCCTCCTTGTTCTTCAAACACACCTTCTGTTATCCCCAACATATGCCTCTTTACTTATACTTTTGATCATTTACATTTTCAAGTAATTGTTACTTGGGCTAATTTTGAACCATTATTAGTGTAACTCCTTGAAATTTTATATATGTGTAGGTCTCAAGATGAAGTTTTTATTGTGAAAAAAATATGCCAAATGACAATTATTATCCACATATTTTTGTGAATGTTTAAATACTTACTTTTCATGTTGATTGCTTATTTTTATTTGACACACATCTTAGATGAATACAACCATTTGCATGCATGATAAAATGAAGGGAAAATAAAATGACATCACATTAATCTTGAAATTGTCCCTAATATAATAATTATTATACAAGTGGTATGTTTTTCATAGAAGTTGACAACTAACTTGAATGCAACCTAGTCCTGTACATAAACAATCTCAAGGATTGAATATGATTTGTATTTTATCTATTCCTTATCCCAAGTCAAATATGTGTTTATAATATCTATTTAAAGATCACAATGTACTTGTATAATGTGCTATCCCTATTGCTCTTTTAAATTACAATACTACATTTTTTCTTTTCTGTGATCTTTCAGACTAGACAAAAGGTGCAAAAGGGGTTTATTTTTTTGTTTGTTTATTTTGTTGATGATTTAGTTGGAAACAATAATAAATATAAACACATAAATTTTTGAAACAACACAATAACATGCAGTATAAGAGCATATTTTTTTGGATTTAGATGCTGAACAAAATAATAGAATTTTCATCAATATTAAAAACTAGTTCAAATCATGCTTTTCCTTATGCTCCTGCTCTACTCCAAGCTTCAACTAACAATGTACACATTTCTCAACACTCCAAGCATTGTGTTGATAGTTTTCCAAATAGAGTTTCATTAGTTTCTTCCCTTGTGGTGGGGAGCCTAAGGACAACAACACCTGGACATTTATCCAACAACGCCAAAAAACTAACTCCTTAAACTCATATTCTTCTCCACATGTGGTGAGTGAGCTTCCCTCCCACTCTTGAGGAGAGCTACTAGCCTTGATGCTAGTGTGTTGTTTATCTATTGTATTTTGTTTTCGATAACACCTCTATTTGTGTGTTGTTAATAAGTCGTTGATGACCTCTACTTATAAAAGCCAACACCCTTGTTTTTGGGCTGTTGTTCTATTTGATTATTTTGGGATGTGGTTGTGTGAGGGTCAACCCCCTTGTTAGTTTTCTAATTATAATAAGAAACAACGTAGTTCATTAAAAACCCTTACATATCAAAGACAAAAATACCTAAAAAAGTTGTTGATTGGGAACCACTGCTGTAATCAAATCAAACTTGCAAAATCTTAGATCTGGGTTCCACACCTCTAATTCCAAGTGCCAATTGTTAATGAAATGATGGAATAATGTCTGCAACACCTAACTATCCAATTTGGTTTGATCTAACCCTTCAAAACCTATCAAATCAAATTCTACAGATTCACAACAACCTTGGTAGTTGAAGGATTTAATAATTCTACTGAAGCCATGTGTTTCTTTTATAACAAACACCTCAGATCTCCTAGAATGTATCTTCAACAATGTAGAAGATGTAATCAATGAGGGGTTTCATCCTTACTAACTCAAGAAAACCCCCAAAGTAGCTACACCCAAAACTCTAAAAATACCTTATGTCTCCCTAAGATGCCAACTTGAGCCTTTCTTTTTATTTTATTAATAAAAACACCTTATGAATCCCTAGTCCCAGGAGTCTCCCCCTTTTAATTTTTTTTTATGTTGATGGGACTCTCAAACGACTTAATTTTATAATATTTAAATAACATAAATGAAATATTTTAATTTATCACCTAAAACCTTATTTAATTTAATTATGAAGTCCTAGATCATATAAAATAAGATATTATGCCCATGTCAAGTAGAATGGCTCTAGAGTTCCTTATTTTCTTATCCATTAGCTTGTAGGAACTCGAATGACTAGGCTAATGGTTTACTTTGTTGACTGGTTATGAAGAGGACATCATAATTCACCCTTCCCAAAATTGTTTTTCCTCGAGTAATTTTCTATTGTACCACCAGGATCCCAAACTATCCATATGAAAAATACTATATCATTTTTCTGCTCCACTTTGATGCAACACACAAAATTGAACCCTACAAGTCTGTTATTCTATTTAAACCTTCCCACTATAAAGATGATTCTAGTGGATTCTAATCATCGTGCTGCCCCATTTATAAAAAATGAGGAGATAGAAGCTATCAATAAAAATTAACTCTCCAACTCCACATTATCTTCCATGGAGGTGCAAAGTACTCATCATAGGTGCATGAAAAATATACCATCCCATCCTAGGTTGATGGTGCAAACATGAACAACACCCATAAATCTAAAAATCAAACTCATGATGATAAAAGAGGTGCTTCTAATGACCAATGATGATAGTGTCTCATGATTATGCCAACTTCCAATGATAAAGAGATGATCTGAATCTCTCCCAAACACCCAAAATACTGTTGCCTTCAAAGTGCTCCAATAAAATCCATCTTTGATGTAGAAAAGTAATTTCTTAACAATTTATGTATTAGTAACTTATGAATTAAGGTTGGAACACTTATTCTCTTATGCTCACATGTATACCATAATTCATAACCTAGTTAGAACTCAAAAATTTACAACTCAAAACCAAGTATCTCCATGACAACTTCTCCATACCTTGGTTTATATACTAGCTATGTCTCCACTTCTCCAAGTGCATACCAATCAAGAGTAAGTATCTCCATGACATGTGTCACAAGTCTTGGAATTAGTGCAATCTTATACTTCATCGAAGAATCATCAATATTCCCATTCATGTAGACTCCTTCATAGGATGGCCCCAAAATAATAAGTTCTATATTGCAACCTTCTAAAAGAGATAACTCCTTAAACTCTATATGATTGACCAAGAGCCCAACCAAAATACTTATGCCTCCCTATAAATGTGTAGATATAATGTTAGTGGATGATCCACCAAGTGTGTGCTCAACTATCCCCTTTTCCTGTTTGATTTGAGCCTTTAATGAATTCTCCAAAAGAGAAAACTCATGAACCTCATGATGGAAAGTAGTTATCCCAATAAATTCTTTTGAAACATGCCTCCTCTCTAGTTCACACCAATTTGTATGTTCATGTAGATACTTTGTTGATTGAACAATTAACCACTTGGCCTTCCTATCTCTCTGTATCCATACATCACATGTTCTTTGTGACTTCTTTATATCCCCCAAGGTATGCTACATACAAAATTATAACTTTTTTGGCTTGAATATTCATTACATCCCTCACACAAAATTTGAGCATCTCTATCGGGGGAATTCTCAATATCATCATCCCCATGTGAAGTGGATGCTAGCTCATGATTATACAAAGGAAAGGGACTATTTTTTATTAAGGTAAAAATAGGTTTTGAAGGGATTTGGAACCATTTACTAGTAGATTTTGATGTGATCTAGAACCCCCAAACATAAGGCTGTGAAAGATAAAGCCTCACCCAACAACAACCCAACCAACATCAAAATTATAACTAAAAAGAAACTAACAAAGAAAAGCTCCAACTTCTCCATTCAGAGGCAAAATCCCCACAAAGTTACATAGGGTTTTGAAAGGTTCCCTCAACCTTGTAAGATTTTTGACAATCTCCCTTAACCTAAAACATGGGTTTTATATGGAACCTATAACTAGAAGTGCAGGTCTCCACCATAAGGTAGCAATATGATAAACACTTTAGAGCTACAAATAGCCCCCTATTGATACAATTTTCATCTTTAATACAACCCTTCTCCACCTCCATCAAAGAATTATTCTTACCACAACACTTCTCTTCTCCTAAGCAACCCCTCTCCACCTCAATAGAAGAGGCATTCACCTCAATAGAATGAGCTATATAAGAAAAGGAGAAAAGATAGAAAGAATGCAACCCCTAGTAGAAACAACACGCCTCTCCCCTGCACTCCATCTCTACCTCTATAGAAGAAGCATCCACCTCCATAGGACTAGCAAAGGATAAAATGAAAATTTGATTGCACAAAAGTCCTCACTATCAGTCACAATCTTCACCCCTATAGTAGACGTTTGGATGAATAATAAAGGGGGTGCTAAAGAAACCTTGATCAACATAAAATATTTCAGACACACAGGGGTCTTGATAATCATCTCCCTTTACAAAGTATCTTCCGAAAACACAAGAAATATCCTTAACCAAAAATAATATATCAAACCCAAACTGGACCGAGAATGAAAAACTAATAAACAAAGAAGCCCCTACACAAACAAAAATGGGTAGAAACCTCCAACCAAACAATACTCACCATAAAAAAAAGAACAAAGAATCCAACATAAGAAAGAGTCATCTAAAAGGCTTCATCACCCAACTTTGCAGTACCTAAGACACTAGAAGATCTGGAACCACTCCAGGTAGAGCCACCGCCTGACTACAGAGAAAAGACATAACTCAGGGAGAAAGGCACCTCCAAAAGGAATGACAACCAAGCTTCATAAAGATCCAGACCAACAACTAAAACCACAAGATTTAATTCAAGACAACACCATGGATCTCCAAAAAATATTCGAAGCTTAGCATCAAATACCCAAAAAAGGACCCTAACCCTTAAAATGTTTGTTCCCATCAAGAACCAATCTCCTACATAGGGAGATTTAACCCAAAACTTCAAGAAGTCACCCTTGAACTCAGCATTAAACTTCAAATAGAACCAATAGGAAATAACTTAACCAAACAAATTAGGGATATATATATATATATATATATATATATATATATATTTGGAACCATTCCAGGTGGAAAAGTTGCTTGAGTGCAGAGATAAAACACTCACAGGGGAGAGAGGCACCTCCAAGAGGAATAACATGAAATAAGCTTGAGGATGAGCTATCCTAGTATCTATAATCATAATATATGAGTCAAATTAGTACCATATCTCTCCAACCGACACACAAAAATTTGCATCGCTCACCCTAGAAGAGATCAAATCCCCAAAGATGTCAAACCTTGAAAAACAAAGGATGACCAAAAGAGAGCCGATCTCCAAATCCCAACCACCATAAACACCTCACCCAAAAGTCCATCCCCCAAAACAGGGAGGCAACATGAATAGAACCCAAAACTGAGACAGACCCAGAAGTAGGGGAGCCAAAACCCTGAATGCTATCTAGGTCAACACAAAAAACCTCCCCAGGGATAGCCTCCCCACCAACACCAAAATAGGGGGAACCAAACATAATGAAAGCCATAGAGGCGCCACTCCAAAATCCCCAATGTCGCTCAAAGCTAGAGAAGGCATGTCTCCTGCCACAACCAAAGGGCACCAAATGCACATCCCTTAACCCCCACCTCTAGAAAGGGCCTCCACCTGATCTAGGGAAGAGACTGGAGCACAAAAAATGTACTTCCAAATACCGCTTCCCCAAAAAGAACCCTATTGCATAGGGGCTTCCATCCTTAACCACAAAGACAACAAAAAGTAGTGTAGTCTAGACTAAAACTTGGTATTCTCCAATGTTTTCCTCAGGCTTATCAAATCCTGCTACAACCATCCCCCAGAGAGAACTATTCTCGCTCAAAACCAAAAATAAAGGAAACCCAAAAAAATGGGCTCCACAAAAATAGAACACCAAAGCCTGTAGAGGTCATTGCCATTCAAGTCTTCTTCTCCTACATCTCCCTCTCCACCTACAATCTGAGTCCTACCACTTTCGCTCCCACTCTTGTGCTCCATAAGATATGTTTTAGCTATATATTCACAAAGGCGAGGGAATGTTGTTGCCAATAATTTTTTTATAATGGTAGTCATACCTTTTCATAGTTACCCAAAGAGCCTCAAACACTCCTTCCTTCTTTGTTTAAGGTTCTGTTGGCTCCCAAATCAACAGCTTGAAAATCTCTAAGATTATGCCAACTTCTGTAATCAAGTTTTTCAACTGATTTGGACAACAAACAAGATTAACCAAGTATGGTTAAAACCCTCTATACTTTAGGCTCTTCAAAACCTAGGTGGGTGTACCTATTCACCAACTGTATCTTCAATTTGATGCTTTTTATAGCAGATTAAACCTTCTCTCCATCTTCTACTTCAAATATCTATTTTATCTATCTTAGTATGGCATAAATTCTTGAAATAGATCAATCTAACAGTTAATTAATTACTACTTCTTCTCTTCTATTTATCCTAATCTCTTTATCTTTCTTCTACTACTACCTTTGCCCCTAAGTCTTTATAATTCCTATATTTTGCATTCTGATAAAGGTTTCTACTATTTTTAAGGACTAGTGCCTTCTCCTTCTTTGGGTACAGAGTCACATCCTCCAAAGATATTCATGTATACCTTTATAGGACAATTTTTAAACCTCTACCTTTTAAAGTTTATTCAACTATTCAAATCTTAATAGAAGATGTAGTTACTTATGTTTTTGATTGAGGTAAAAGCAGGTTCTGAAGGGGCCTTGAAACCCTGTACAAAGAAGTCACAAAAGATATTCAAAATAGCCCTCTAAACGGAACAGAGCAAGAACAAAGAGAGGGTCTTAAAATAGGAACCCACAACCTGGATGAAGCAATGCATGAAACAACCTTCATGCAAACCCAAGCTAAAGACAAATCCAAGTCTAGGATTTTCCTTTAGCTCCCTTCTGATGGGAGCGAAGAGTCATATCAAAAGAGGAGGAGGACTTCTTAATTTCTTTTCCTTTAACAGTAATCCAGCCCTCTTCAACTCTAGCCGCCTCGACCTGCCAACATGAAGGATCATCATAACCAAAGCGAACATGATGGAAACTAGCAGAGACAACCAAAATACCAAAAGAAATTGTAAAAGAAGCATCCACAAAACCACTAGCAACCACAACCCCCGCAACACCAAGAGAAACCAGAGATGCAACATTCCCCACCAAACCAAGTGAAGAATCAACCAAAGGGGCACTCATAAGAGGACACACAGAAACCACGTCCAAACTAGAATAAGGAGGAGGGGAGACTTGCGCAACCACCTGGGAGAATTTTTTTGACAAAACATGCTTCTTCTCCACCAAATAGTGTTGAGAAGAAGCACCGTTCCACCAAGATGTAGAAAATTTATTTATACCCAATCTACACTGAGTAGCCATATGCCTAGTTTTGAAACATCTTCTACATCTGAAGGGAATCCCTTCGTAATCTAGGGTCTGAGTCCAGCTTCCTTTAGAGGAGTTGATAAGTATCTCCATAGGAAGACCCTTAGAAGGATCAATACCCACAAGAATACGAGCATACGTAGAATGAAAAATATCAGAAGAATCACCATCTACCAAAAAAAATTCCCTAAGAGCATTAACAATCCCCTCAAAAAGAGAATCAATCCATAAATGTAGGGGAAGATAAGGAAGACAAACCCAAATAGGAAACCTAATGAAAGAGTCCAAAACAAGGTTAAAATCGATATTCCAAGGCTTAACCATGAGCATAAAACATTCCTCCCAGCTGAAAAAATGATCACACAACAAATTATTCTTGTCCGAGACATCTTCAAATTTTGCAATAAAATACCCCTTAGCCAAGGAAAAAATGTGCACCGTATCCGCAAGGATAGGCTCCCAGTGACTAGAGATGCATTCATGAAGCTTTGAAAGACTGGGCCAAAACCCTCTAAACTTGCAAATCAAGGCATGAGAAGAAAAAAATAGAGATGTTGTGATCTATTTCATCCTCCACATCTAGATCAATAACCATAGAGATAGGGTTAGAGACAAGAACATGCCCATGATCAGCCCCCAACTTCATCAAAGTAGCATCCCTAGAAATAGAGGAGGGCTCAACAAACACCACATGAGGGCCCTTAACCCCACCCTTATTTAGAGTAGCAGAGGTTGTGACCTATGAATGCAACAAAGAGGCTGCATCCGTACACCCAACTGAGGCACTCGAAACATCAAAGGAAGTGAGAGAAGCAATGAAAAAAGACACAGACACAGCATGCAGAACCCCCTTACCAACAGAAAATAGACCATTGGAGGGTAGGTGCACCCGAAATCGCTGGAGGGAGTACCATCGGTAGGGGCAGAGGCGACACTAGGGGCCCTAAACGCTGCATGATACGTGACAGGAGACATCACACAGTGATGTAGTTACTTATGTTATCATAAACTCATCCACTTTAATTTAACCCCAACTTAAGGAGACCAATTGGATAAACATTTATAAAGATGTGAAATATTTAGATGATTCAATAATTTTCAAATCACCATAACAAAAGAGAATTCTCATAAAATGTTTTAGAATAGTATTTAATCCCTTGAACTAAAAACTATAAAGAATTGAACTTTAATAAAAAAATGATTCCACACCACAATTTGTAGAGGAAATTACTAATTGTATTATTTTGTTTATATGCTATGAAAATGTCTTGATGCTGATGATGATACAAACTAAAAATGACTTCCTTTATATAGGGAAGACAAAGTCTTTAAATGAAGCATCACGCCTCTTGGCAGAGATGATAAGATCTAACTACTAACTAATTTCTTTTTAAGATAAACAAATTAGCTACCCCTAAGTGATCTATGTAATTATGATCCTTGTATACAACAAGGTTAACACACAAGTACATCATTGTATACTCCTTGTAGAATTTGTCCATGAACTTTTTCATATTGTGTAGGACATGTTCTTTGTCTCTTATCTCTTCAAGTGCCTGAGGAAGAGCTTTAGCCAATTCATTTTTCCATTGCTCTAAGGAAAGAACTACATCAACATCAACATGGTTCTCAAAAGCCCACTCCAAATCAAATACCTATTATATGTACTTTTTTAATGGCATCAAAGGAATTTTATTGTAATCATAAATTATCTTTGTTTTAGGGTCACACTCTCCAACAATTTCTTGCATTAATTCTATATTTGTGTGTGAAAATTGTACCTATTTATAAGACACAACACATCAGTAAAACATTATTGGTTAATGATGAAAAATATGCAGTAAATAGATATATCATCAACCAAGAGATTTACTACCTTGTAGTAGACGTGAGTATAGTATTCTTAGAATTCAACCGAGATCAGTGACAATGCAACGCCTAAATGAAGGATTTAAATGCAAAAAATATAAAAATAGATGCAAGATTAATCTATGTTTTTAGATTTTCAATGCAATAACAATGTAATCTAGATGAAAATTGATCTAAAACTTGATGAAAATGAATTGAATCTAACTATGGATGCAAAAAAAAGAAAACAATGGTTAGCAATGAATCACAAAAGTATGTAAAATCTCAACAATTTGATAGTATAGCGCCGCTATTCTCTAGATTACATGTGATATGATTCTCCAAATTCACGATCGTTTGTGAAGGATTGAGGCCTTTTTATATAGAAATCCAAGGTTTTGAGAACTCATGGAAAGCCAAAAATTACTCCCTGATAAACTCAAATTGATTGGTGAGTTATCAAGAAATTAGAAATAGTTATCTCACAAAATCACACAAATCAGCTTTTAACTCATAATTGGAAGTTGAGATCACTCCAATCTTCTTTTCAACTCACAATCACATGTTGAGTTTGGAAAGTTAACAAATTGAATTCAATAGTTGTTTTTGAGTTTAACTGCTTTTATGATTAATTATTGATTTATTTAATTTTCCATGTGTTTTATTCTCAACTTAACTGATTTTGTCAATTAAATAATTGATTTATGGGTTAATCAATTATTAAATCAAACTTTATTCAAAATTAAATCATTAAATCTGACAATTTGATTTTAATCAATTAAATAAATATTCAATCGATTATTTTAGAAATTATGATTTATTGTCAAATAGAAACAACATTAATTAGGAATGAATTTAATTAAATCTAATTAAAATAATTAAGTGGCTAAATAAAGTTTAATTAATTAAATATTCAACATATTCAATTAATCGACTTAGGATAAATTAAATAATATCAAATTTATCGCCAAATAATATTTAATTAGAAATAATTAAGATAGATTAGGAACATTTAGGAATATTCCCCGATGCAAAATTGAAAATAGGATCGATTAGGGTTGATTAGGGTTTCAATGATTTGATTTGTGGATGTGCCTTAGGTTAGGACTTTAGGGTCGATTTTGATCACCTTGTTGATGTAGGAGGTCAATGGTACGTAAGCCCATTTTTGGGGTATTACATTTTGCCCCTCTTTGAATTACTATGTGAAGCGCAGTGGTTCAAAGATAAATCTGCTTTGATGAGATCTAGACTCAGTTATGTGGTGGAGAAACTAATCCTGAAAGATTAACCAATTCTGAGACAGAAATCGATTGGAAGATTTGAAGATGTTGATCCAGGTCTTGGTTGACCAAAGAATCAAGATGATGTCAACAATATCAATAATGAACCTGTGATTATGAAGAAATGATACAATGCTTGAACCTATGATTACGAGGAATTGAATATCCTAACTCCAGACTTGATTGTCCAAAGGAATCGAAAGGACACCAACTCGGAACCCTTTAGTTACGAAGAATCATGGAAATAACACAACTAAACCGATGGTTACGAAGAGCTAATACGGTTTACAAGATTAAGAGAATACCAGATTGATATGGATTTTGATGAATCTGATATGCCCCAAGTGATGTGCACCAAGCGACAAGGACTTTTGAAAATTCAACAATTAGACGTGGTTGTTGTCTTGATTGCTGAAGAAGATTTGATTAATGGTTATGATATAGAATACCATGCCCCCTTCAGGATTAAAATTGAAGTTTGGCGAGAAAGCCAGTTTAAATTGATATAGAGCATTGTGATCGATCGTAGAAGTGGTTGTACATGTCCGGGGACACGTTTTGCATCGTTTAGAGGTCCCAATGACAAAGTTTAACCAGGTTTAACCATGGGTATGGTTGACCAAGTTAGAAATCAGAAAGTTTGATGTGAGATGATCAGATAAGTTGAATTCTAGATTTATATGCTATTTTGAAGGTCGATTATGCAAGCAGTCGACCATCCTGGGTCCAAAATTTTAAATCACGTTTTTGACAATGTAAATGATCTCAGATTTTGATCTAAAAAATTAAAAAAAAGTCCTTGTGACGTGTTAAGTGCAATGTTGAGAACATCAAATGCCATGATAAATTCAAATCATGAGAGACATGTAACTAGACTAAATGCAAAATGCCAATGAAATGCAAACCTAGGACTTCGTCACTGATCATTTGTCAGTTTTTATCATCACTAAATATTTTTAGGTAACAACAGATAGTCAATACAATGTTCACTGGTTAGAGAACCATGAACATATGAATATTGAATTTTAGCCGGATATGTCAGATTAGATATAAGCACCAAGCCACAAAATCCAGGATGACCTGAATATCAAGTCCATTTTGATATAGCAATTTGTATAAGCATCAGAGCATAAACACCATGATGACCCAAATACGCCTTGCATACAAAGACACCGAGCAGTCGAGGTCATCCTCATCCTCATCCTCATCCTCATGTAAATTACCCGTAGTGACCCTTTATCGTTCACCTCCTTGGGTAATGTTCCATTCACATTTGGAGTAAGAAATCACTCATAAAAGAAAACAAATAAAAGATTATGCCCCTGTCCTTACTTTTCTAAATCCATTAAGGACATCATCGATTAGCTCAAGGGTCATAATATGCAAAAATATCAATGTGAATCATTCATCATACAAGAACATTAAAGCATGTCGCAAAGATTTTTTTATTGTAATAGTGTGTTTGTTAAGTACAAAATCCTTTTTTGGTAGGGAGACAGACAAATTGATTCGAATAGATCATTGAAGGACATTGACTGGATATGACTCACTTGAGATAATTGAGGACCGTAGGATATGACACTGGTTTCTGTTAGAGTAATCATACTTTATGCTTATTAATTAAATCACTTTGGTTTAATTAATTAAGTCATTTATTACTCTATTTACTTAAGCTATCTTTTAGGTGCATTATAATTAATATATTTATTAATTATAATGTGCAACCTAGCTTTATTTTTTGCTTTATAGCTTTAGGGTTTTATTGTTCACCTATATGGTTGAACCCTTTGTACATTCCTTTGAGATAATCTTGGAATACAATTGCTCTTTACATGTCCATAAGATGTCTCTGGCTTTTTGGCCTCCATAGATTTTTCTTGCTTCTGTTCTTTGCTTCTTCCATGTGACAGGGTTATGCATGCAGGTGTTCTTGGGAGATTAGTTTTTCACCTAATCTAATAGTTTCCCCCAAGTTGTAGGCATTGATAGTATGCATAATTTTGTTGCTTGGTGCACAGACCGACTTTATTGAAAATAGGATGCAAAAGTGAAGGAGATATATACAAACTAAAATAAGACTAAAAGATGGGAGATTTTGAAGATTGCATTGATAGATGGAGTGTTTCATACAAGTGACACCCGTTTGCCAGGTTTTTACCATCTTGGAAGAGATTCTATTTTTTCTACCAAGTTTCTTGTTTACCAAGTTTTCACCAAGGCACTTTTTTCGTTTTCTTCTTTTTTGTATTTTTCATCTTTTCAATTTTTTTGTAGTTTGCTCTTTTTAATTTTTTTTTGTATTTTTCCATTTTTTGATTTTTTTTTTGGTTGATTCATCAAGGCGCCTATTGCTATGTTTTCACGAAGATGATCATTTTTTCAAGACTTTTTCTGATTTTTATACTTTATTCAGGATATTTTCAAAGACTGAATGTCTTAGGCGTAGAATTTATTTAGATGGAGAATGTTGATTGGTTCTCGGAGCTGTTCTCCTTCAGTTTTTGAGAGTTGAAAGGCTCTAGAGCCAAAAGAAATAGTGACAACAAAGGGACCCAACTAGTTGGGTTCAAAATTCCCCTTGTGTTCTTGATGGGATTGATTTTTAGTGTTTTCTCTGAAGACTAGATCACCAACCTAAAATTCTCCGTGTTTGACTTTCTTGTTGTAGCCTCTAGACATTCTTTTCTGATATACTCTGAGATTATCATATGCAACTTTCCTGCGCTCATCTAGTAGTTTGAGTTCTTGTAACCTAGACACTCTATAATCATCATCATTACCAGACCATGCATTCTGATTTTGAGTGATGGGATTTCAACCTCAATAGGTAGTACCACTTCAGCCCCATATACTAAAGCAAAAGGAGTATCCCAGTGTGCGTTCTGATACTTGTTCTGTAGGCCCCAAGAGCTAGATTTATCATTAGGTTCCAGTCTCTTCCTATTTTTTTGACTATGTGGTGCAAGATCTTCAGTAAGTTCTCATTGGATGCTTCAAATTTTCTATTTCCTTGTGGATAGTAAATAGATGACCAATATTGAGTAATCTTGAATTTGGAACATAAGGAGTCTAAGTCCTTGTTCTTGAATTGGCCTCCATTGTCTGTGATGATGGAGTGTGGGATACCATACCGAAAAATTATGTAGTTCAGAATGAACATTGAGATCTGTTTGTCGGTCGCTTGTGTCAATGGAACTGCTTCAACCCATTTTGTAAAGTAATCAGTTGTTGTGATTATATGGGTATTGACCATTTGACGAATGTGGATATATAGCTCCTATGAGATCAAATGTCCATTGTTGGAAAGACCATTGTGTTGTAAATGGGATGAGATCTCTACCTGGTGCGTGAATCAAGCTACCATGGACTTGGCATTTCTGACAATTCTTTGCATATTTCATAACCTCTTTCTCCATATCTTGCCAGTAGTACCCCACCCTAATTAGTTTTTGAGCTAATGTCAAACCATTGGAATGTGACCCAAAAATACCTTCGTGGACTACCTCTAATGTGCGTTTTGACTCTTCTCATTCTAAACATCTAAGGAGTGTACCATCCAGACTTTTCTTGTATAGATCGTTACCAATGATGACATACCGTGAGGCATTCCAAATAAGGTATCATTTTTCATGACGGTTATGGTTATCAGGAAATATTTTGTCACAAAGGTAGGAGTAGATAGTTTTGTAGTGTGAGGAATCATGACCTACTGTGTGTGTGAAAATTGTACCTGATCTGTAGACACAACACTTCAGTAAAACATTAGAGGTTAGCAAAAATCAAAATCGTGCAAAATTGAAATCTAATCTAACCAAATGATTTACTGCCTTCTAGTAGGTGCGAGATTGATGTTCTCAGATTGTTATCGAGATCAGTGACCTAGACGACACCTAAATGAAGGATTTGAATGCAATTGATCTAGATATGAATTGAATGCAATTAAGCCATTTTTTTGGATTTTCTATGCAATAATATGAAAAATGATATGAAATCTATGATATGTAAAAACTGATATGCTATGAATTGATCTAACAATAATATGAAAACAAAAGTGATCTCACAACAATGTTGATTCGCAATAAGCTTTGATCCTTCCAATTCCAATTCTCCAGCGTGATTGTGCAAAAATATGAGATCCTTTGAGATGAGCTGAGGCCTTGATTTATAGAAATCTAGGGCTTTGGAGGTGCATGGAAGAAAGCCATAAATCACTCAGATTAACTCAGCTTGATTTTTGAGTTATCTGATAATAAAGATAATTTAATTCACAAAAACATGCAAATCATGTAAAAACAACTTTTTAACTCAAATTAGAAGTTTAGATCAACTTTAAAACTCAAAAAGGATGTTGAGTTCTAAAAAGTCAACACTTTGCATTGATTTTCTAATTTGGAGTTTAACTGTTTCTTTGATTGTGCACATGGATAATTATGAATTAATAAATAAATAAAGTGATTTATGCTCAACCTAACTGATTTTTGAAAATAAATAATTGATTTATGGGTTAATCAATTATTTAATCAAACTTTTATTAAAAACTATATTATTAAATAATGACAACTTGCTTTAATTAATTAAATAAGAATTTAATCAATTATTCATAAGATATTAGATTTATTTTCAAAATTAAATAATACAATTAATAATAGATAGAATTAAATTTAATTACACAATTAAGTGGCAAGATATTAAATCTAATTAATTAAATATGAAAATATTCAATTAATCAAACTTAGGATAAATGTGATTTATCACCAAATAATCATTAAATTAAAGATAATTATGATAAATAGGAATATTGCTAGGAATATTCCCCAATGCAGAATTTAAGATAATCAATTATGATTCGATGATGTTTAGATGTGCCTTAGATTAGGACTTCGATGTCGATTTCATTCGAATTGTTGATATAGAAGATTAATGAACTTATAGCCCATTTTTGGGGTATTACACCTACAACACTGCAGATCATACAGGTTTTTGGGCAATCATAGGCAAGGAATGACAATGCTTCCACTAGGAACTCATAGCATAGCTCATATTCAGGCTGCTGCAGCAAAGATGATAGTATAGCCATAACATCAACTGCCTTGTTCTCCCTTCTTGGAATCTTCTCAAATGTTATAGATATGACGTATTTCTTTAGATCATCTACCATTATTTTGTATGGAATGAGTTTTTCATCTTTAGTTTGATACACATCATTGACTTGGTGAATAACCAGTTGGGAGTCTCCATGAATGTGCATTTCTGTTACTTTCCATTCCATTTCTATTTTCATTATGTTCAACAAGGCTTCATACTCTGCTATATTATTGGTACAAGGGAATTTGATTCTAAATGACTTTCAAATAGAGTAACCTTGTGGTGTGATAAATAAGATACCTACTCCAGATCCATTTTGTGTATAGGATCCATCAAAGAATAATTGCCACGTTCTTGAAGATAGGTGCATGATAGAGGAATCATGAAATTCCATTTGCATTGGTTGGTCATCAAACATTGGTGCTTCAGCTAATTGATCTATGATGACTTGTCCTTTGATAGCTTTTCTTTCAACATACTAGATGTCAAATTCACTTAGTAGCATCACCCATTTTTCTAATCTACCTATGAGGGCAATTTTCTTAATAAGTACTTTAGTGGATCTATCTTTGTTACTAAATGTGTAGTGTGAGATAACATGTGGTGCCTTAGTTTCTATGATGAGAAGATCACAACTAGACACATCTTCTCTACCATAGAATGATTATTTTCATATTCTACCAATGCTCAGATGATATAGTAGATAGCTCTTTCCCGTTTATTTTTATCATGTTGTGCCAACAATGCCCCCAGTGATGTATCAATTGCATAGACATACAATATCAACGGATTTCCCTGAATAGGAGGTATGAGAAATGGAAGATTTTCCAAGTATTTCTTGATATGATTGAAATTATTCTCACATTATTCATTCCAATTGTAAGTCACACCTTTATGCAATGTTCTAGTGAAAGGCTATGATATGTCAGGTAACTGAGATATGAAGCATCAGATTGATTGTATCCATCCTTGTAGAGTACGTATTTGACTGATGTTCTTAGGAGGTTGCATCTCCATGATTGCTTTGAGTTTAGCTGGATCTACTTCAATACCTTTCTTTGAAACAATGTAACCTAGAAGCTTTCCTGAAGTGACACCAAAAGCACATTTCTTGGGATTTAGCCTGAGACTAAATTTTTCCATTCAGTCCAATATTGTACCCAAGTCAGCTAGATGTTCAGATCTTTTCATTGATTTAGCCAATTTTTCATCTACATAGTCCTCCATATTCTTATGTATCATATCATGAAAGATAGACGTCATAGCTCTTTGATAGGTAGCACCAGCATTCTTAAGACCAAATGGCATGACATTCCAATAGAAAGTACCCCATGCATAGGTGAAAGTTGTCTTCTCTTGATCTTTTGGAGCTACCTTGATTTGATTGTATCCGGAGAAGCCATCCATTAAAGAGTACATTTCAAATCCTGCAGTCATGTCCACTATCATATCGATGTTTGGTAGTCAAAAATCATCCTTAGGACATGCTTTGTTTACATCTCTAAAATATATGCATACTTTGATAGATTTATCTGGTTTTGAAATTGGAACTATGTTTGAGATCCATTCTACATAATCTATGACTCGGATAAATCCGGTTTTAGGAAATTTCTCTAGCTCAACTTTGACAAGGAGTGCAACGTAAGGGTACATTTTACGTAAATTTTTCTTGATTGGTTTGACTCTTAGAGTGAAAGAGAGATGATGCATGATGAGATTAGGATCCAATCCTGGCATATCTAAATATTTCCATGCAAAGTTGATCTTCTTTTCTGTCAAGAATTTAGTGAATGCTTGTTTCTCCTCTTCTGATAATGATTGTGCAACATGAATTATCTGAGGTTCCTCTGCTGTACCCAAGTTGATAGGTTGACTTGGTTCTATCAAAACTAGTGATCTGTCCTGTAAATGACTCAGAAGAACATAAAATATCTCATTCTTAGGCACATTGGAAAAGTTTTCACCTTTGGATACGTCTTTTGTTTTTACTATTTTCAATTCTGAGACTGCCACATAGTGGTTTTTACCCTCAAAACTCTTCTTCTTTTTGCTTTTATTCTTTTGACTAGGATATTTGATGTTTGAGTCTATTACGCTAACACTCAGTTCAATGATGGAAGTTGTCATGGGTTCAATTATGTTCAAGTAACATGCCAAGGCGTAGTTAGTTGGAAAAGTATGGATATCTTGGTTCAGGTCTTGGGATGTTTGGTCAATAAGTTCTGGATATTGGATAGTAAGCCGAGGGAAGGATTGTCTGATAGTATTTACACATACAACATTGCCATCATTGGTTCAGACCTGAATCTCAAATTTGAGGATAATGTTACTACCTAAGATGTTCAAATCAGTAAGTGTCTCAATGACATCATTGGATCCTGTATTAGTGATAAGGGAATCAATCTCACAAGGTTTGTCATGTCATTCTAGACTCATGTCAGTTGTAGGTGGGTATTGGTGAATGACATAAATATGTTTATCTGTGATAATTTTTTCTTCTTATGGTTCTAGGGTGACTCACCATTCATAGTCATTGGATTCTTCATCTGGATGTCTGGGAAAGTGAAGAACATGTGTAAAATCATGACGAATTCCCCAAGTAGGATTACCTTCAGAATCTGAGTGGAATTCATATTCATGAGAATCAATCTCAGAACTAGTAGAGTGTCCCATATGTTTAGCTATTGTAAGAGGTATACCTTCATATATTTTTTTCTTTTTTTTTTCTGAATCAGTTGGTTCTTGTGTTGCAACTGTCTGTTGTGCAGTAGTAGGTTCTTGTGTATCTACCACATTGACTCCTTATTTCGGTTTATTTTCATTCTTTAGAAGGTCTAAGATTTTTTAAGGTATATGTTCATAAGGGAATACATCTATTGTATCTAAATCATCACTGTCTGAATGACAGACTTCTCTCTTTTGTTGAGAATCTATTTTTGGTTCTATTTGTTCTATAACATGAGTAGAGTTTCCACTGAGATGGAAAGGTTTCTTTTGATAACCTATGCATGTAGTATCTTTGTTTGTCCTTCCAAAGTGTTTAATAGGTTTGATAATGCCTTTGCCTCTTGTTCCTAGAGGTCCTTTTCCAGTGTATCCCATTTTAGACATTAGCTTGTGGCTTGGTCCATATGATTTTGAAGGAATCTTAGGTGATTTAGAGTCACACTTTTGAAATTTTTGTGATTGAGAATCGTCTTTGTATAACCAGGCTAATATAGCTTCTTCCTCATTTGATTTCTATTTGGATACTTGTTCTATGAAAAAACTCCCATCAAAGATAACTTGGGGTTCTTTAGTTATAGGTTTCATTTTATCTTATGGTTGTCCATAAGATTTTGGTGAAAGTGGGTGGGATGTGAGAGATAGGAATGGTTCCATTTTGTACTCTCCCATGCCTGTATGTTTGATTTTTACCCCTATTCCAATACCTCCCATCTTGGATGTGGATGCTACGTCACTCTATTTTGTGGAAGTTTCTCTATTGTTTGGAACAAGTTTGTCAGCAGTTTCCTTCAAAGCATTGCAAGATGTGGATGTGTCTACAAGTATAATGACCTCTACTCCATCATAGGGAAACTTGACACACTGGTGGTACGTTGATCGAATAGCTTGCATGTCATGAATCCAGGGCCTTGCTAAGTGAATGTTATAGGTCAATGAGAGATCTAGTACCTGACAAGTGATATCTCTGATTATAGGTCTAGTTCTGATAGGTAACACAATGAATCCTTTGGAATTCCTTTCTTTCTCATCATATGCTTTGATGGTTATCTTATTTTTAGGGTCAATAGCATTTTATGAAAAGCCCAATTGTGTAACCAATTTATGGGAACAAATATTTAGACCAGCACCTCCATCTACCAATACATGTTTGACACGATGATTTTGGATCATGACCTCTATATAAAAGGGCTGGTTATGTGGATGACTCAGTGAATTCATCTTCCTCTAAAAAGGATATGTATTGAGGGGACGTCAAGTGACTCACCATGGTTTGAAACCTGTAAAGATCAAGATTTTTAGGAACATTGGATACAATAAGAGCTTTGTCTAAAACTACACGATGAGCAAGACAAATCTGCAATAACTCAAATATATAAATTTTGGCATTAGTATGTTGCAGTTGCTGGATGATGTTGTAGGACGTTGTTTTTGAATCTTTAGGATTGGAAGATTTAGGTGCAGTCCTTTGTTTAGATGTAGATGCAAGATTGAATGGCACCTTCGGGGCACTTGATGAACCTGAGTTTTGTCCTTGGAGAGTTACCTGAGCTTGAGATTGAGTGACGACATTAGCTGATCTGTTGTCTATATCATTTTTGACAATGATGATGCCATTACAGTGTTGAGATGTGCATGGATCTACCATGTTGATGACATCATTATTTCCAAAGTAAGTGTAATTGAATTTAGCACCCATGTTTGGTTTGGAAGATGATGATTCCCCGTGATTATGCTTTAGAAAAGGTTTTGTGAATGTTATATGATCATTATTCGATTGATGGTCATCAATCAAAATTTCTCTAGTGTCAATTTTGTCTTGAATGAGATGTTTCAGATGTATGCAGTTGTTGGTTTTATGACCCATGTTTCGATATAAATCATATAAATTAGTCTCCTTCCACCATCTAGGTTTGACTTCGGGGTCATATGGTTTGATCTTAGGTAACGTGATGATATTATTTTCCAACAAGGTTTTCATGGTAGATTCCAAGGACTCACCCAAAGGATTGAACTCGCGTTTTGGTTTTGTAACCCATGGCTTATAGTCATTTAACTTTTTAGCAGATTCAGTTGTCTTTATTTATGAAGCTTTTATGGCTTGGGTGCCAATCGTAAGATTAAATGTTGGTGCCTGGGTTGTAGCACTAATGTGATCAACAACACCATCTGTGAAAACATTTTTGTTCTTGTTCCAGAATTTACCTTTATCTTTGTTGGAACTAGAACCTGAATCATACTTGTTCTCCTTATGAAGTGATATATCTTTCTTACGAATAAGTACATTTTCTATCTTTATGGCATTTTCTACCATTTTGTCAAAAGAGGAATGATTTTGCATTTGAAGATGATAGTTGATTTCTGGAACCAAATTGTTGACAAAGATTTCTAGTTTCTCATTTTCCAGAATTTGTCAAGCATAAAGCGAAAACTTCTTCCTCCAACATTTGAGGAAAGTCAGGAAGGGTTTTCCTGAATTCTATTTCAAGTTGCAGATATTGATCAAGGTGACCAGATGCTGGATATTGTAGGATTATTGTTGATAGAACACTTTTATTACTCCTCAAAAGATTTTATGTTTGGAGGTATCTTAGAGAACCAGTTGATGGCTGCTCCTCCCAAAGATCATGGGAAGAGACACATTAAGTATGTTGGTTCGTGCATGAACTCCATGGATAGAGTACATAATTCTCTGACATGATCTTGAGGATCATAATTTCCATCATATTTTTCATATTTTTGTAGTTCCATCCTTTTTGGGAATGGTGGCATAGATAAGATTGATCGAATGGAAATGGGCATATGGCATCCACAAAGAATTGTTTAGGTTCTTTCTCCTTTTCCAGCTTGTTGATTTTGACTTGCATAGCATACATTTGTTTCATCATGGCTGTAATAGGGGTTTCTTCCTCTTGTGTGATGATATCTTCGACATTAAAGTTGTGAGGAAGTTTGGCTCCTTGTCGTGCCAATTCGAGGAAGTATGTCTCTTTGTCTTCTTGTAAGAAGTGTTCATCATTTTCTTAAAGAGATCGTCATCTTGAAATCGTTCAACTTCTGATGGTGTGGGTTTTTTATCTTCACCATGCTTAGAGTGGTGGCCCTGTGAGCCCTGGTTAGCTCCTCCTTGAGACATAACAACATTTTGATTATCCTCTAGGTTTGATTGAGGATGATTAGAGTAACCTTCTTTCAAGTGTAAATTGCCTAGGGTGTCTTCTTCGTAAATATTTGTATCGTAAGGTTGATGAAATATTTGAACAATAAGAGAAGATGATGCTAAGGTTTTTGGTTCTTCTCTTTGTTTTGTGTGTGAGGAAGCTCTTGTTTCCACCATTAACCTTTAGGTGAATCTCAGAGCAAGGTAAGACAACTAACATATAATTTGATTCAGGAAATATCAAGTGACGCAACCTTGTCAATATTGGTTTTTGAAAAAGATTGATTGGAGGTAAATGAAGGATATTTTTCTTGAGATGTATGGGTAGACACCCAAAAGATGGTGGAAATGAATTCAAAAAACATCCATTTTTAATATAATAAATCAAGGTTGCTTTGACAAGGCTTTGACATAGTACGAAACGTGATTTTGACTGAACAATTAGATGACAAATCGAGCTAAATAGATCACTTCAGGAAAATAAGATGAATATGATGTTTCTCTGCTCTGTACCTGACACAGTGGATATTCTAACACATTTATGATAAAAGTTGGAAGTTGACTGGTTTTCTAACAAAATTTGGATTTTCTAGGAATTTTGGGGAAACTATTGTACGACAGTATCAAGGCTCGTACGACACAAAATTGGGTCTGGCATGACACTTGTAGAATCTCGTATGAAAATTGATACCAGGGATTAATTCTACTTAGGATTGTTGACAACTCTCGTACAACACTATATGGCCACCTATACGACACTTGGGGGGTTCTGGTATGACACTTACAGATCAAAAGCAATTATCGTATGATAATTAGAGGTTCTGGACGATGGTTAACACTAGAAAAGGATTTTGTTGCAGTTTTTCAAGTTTTTTAGTCTCAATTGGTTTTCAAATTTCACTGTTAAGTTTTGAAAATTTGTGTATTAGATTGTTTGAGGGTGTTTAACATAGTAATAAGGTCACAATCACAACAAACATATTAGAACTGACTCAAATGAATCAAACACACCTATCTTACCCTAGCTAGGAGAAGAGATGTATTACTTTCTCATTGACTTAGGAACACACTCAGAGACTCCTTAGAATATGCAAGTCCAACAACAAATAATGGATGTTGAAGCCCATATTAGCCAAGTTCAAGCATCAAAGAGGGCTCGATATGATGAGTGTCTTGGGGTGATTACTATTCACCTTGCACAAGCACTACAAATCCTTCGGAGGTAGATCGATAGCAAACTAACTTAGGCTTTTAATCAGGGCATTTGTTCACAACTGTCTCCCATAGTCCCACAAGCAAGATTGAGGCCGTTAACCCTATGAGTACTCTGATCAATGTAGTTTCACAAGCAAGATTTAAGTAGCTCCGCTCTACACAAAATCAAAGCATGTTCATGGAATGAATCCAAGGAACAAGCACAACTATGTCTTCTGAGGCTTTAACCTCATGGAAGAATCAAATTTTATAGTGGGGTGGAAGAGTCAGCTTAAGACTTCTCCCCACTTGGATCATTCCTAGGAGTGTTTTACCTCACTGACAAGCCCTCTAAAGGATTAAAGAAAATATGAGGTTGGGGACCACATGATCTGGGTTTATGATTCTCTTAGAAGAGAAGAGCATAATCCCCTAACCTTGTCCTTTTCCCTATCTAAAGCACACCAAGAAAAATTAATCTAGAGACAATATGCAAGTTGGCACTAGGGAAGATACCTTATGGATTTTTGATTCTCCTAAGAAGGAGAAGAGCATAATCCCCTTAATATATGCCTCAATGGTAATAGACACATGTACCTAATTAACTAGGTGCCAATGAAAAATAGATATTAATAAAACATAATATTTTCTTGATGAAGATTTGGCAACCTGCAAAACCACATGTCATAAATCTTCGTTGAATGAGCATCTTTGGCAAGCGATTTTTTGAAAGGGGTTTCCTGCAAAAGAATGGCTGAGAAGACAAGATAAGAAGGGGCCAATGGATGGGTTTTTATGCTCAAGTCTTCGTCTCTCATCTCGCAAAAAGTGTGTTAGGCTATCAAAATGATCATGCACTAGGAAACAAAAATTGTCAGGGTCAATCATTAGTCAAAATCTTAAATCAGAATCTAAAAAACTAATCAGAAATCCCATATGAGAATTGAAAACTAGCATGAAAATTCATACAAGAATATACCTGTTCCCATACGACACTTCAGGTATGATATGACAATGGGTACCTGCTCATACGACACTTCAAGTTAGATATGACAAAACATAACAATCGATACGACACTTCAGAAATGTCGTTTGTCGTATGACATATATAACCTTCTAATATGACAATTTGCAAATGTCATATGAGATTGTACAAAAAAATTTTAACACTCAAATCTTGAAATGAAATGTCTAAAAAATGGAAAAATGAAAAAATGGAAACCCAATGTCGGGCCCCACGGTGGGTGCCAAAAATGTGTGTGTGAAAATTATACCTAATTATAAGACACAACACATCAGTAAAACATTATTGGTTAATGATGAAAAATACGCAGTAAACAGATATATCATCAACCGGATGATTTAATGCCTTCTAGTAGATGTGAGTATGGTATTCTCAAAATTCAACCGAGATCAGTGACAATGCAATGCCTAAACGAAGTATTTAAATGCAAAAACTATAAAAATGGATGCAAGATTAATCTATGTTTTTGGATTTTCAATGAAATAACAATGTAATCTAGATAAACTCACTCCCTGATAAACTCACATTGATTGGTGAGTTATCAAGAAATTAGAAATAGTTATCTCACAAAATAATGCACATCAGCTTTTAACTCATAATTGAAAGTTGAGATCACTCCAATATTCTTTTCAACTCACAATCACATGTTGAGTTTTGGAAAGTTAACAAATTGAATTCAATAGTTGTTTTTGAGTTTAACTACTTTTATGATTAATTATTGATTTATTTAATTTTCCATGTGTTTTATTCTCAACTTAACTGATTTTGTCAATTAAATAACTAATTTATGGGTTAATCAATTATTAAATCAAACTTTATTCAAAATTAAATCATTAAATCTGACAATTTGATTTTAATCAAATAAATAAATATTCAATCAATTATTTTTAGAAACATGTGATTTATTGTCAAATAGAAGCAACATTAATTAGGAATGAATTTAATTAAATCTAATTAAAATAATTAAGTGGCTAAATAAAGTTTAATTAATTAAATATTCATCATATTCAATTAATTGACTTAGGATAAATAAAATAATATCATTTATCGCCAAATAATATTTAATTAGAAATAATTAAGATAGATTAGGAATATTTAGGAATATTCCTCGATGCAGAATTAAAAATAGGATTGATTAGGGTTGATTAGGGTTTCAATGATTTGATGTGCATATGTGCCTTAGGTTAGGACTTTAGGGTCGATTTCAATCAATTTGATGATGTAGGAGGTCAATGGTACTAAAGCCCATTTTTGGGGTATTACAATATTCACAAAGACATTTGGAACTACTATCTCCCGCAAGTTTAATTTCTTGGATTACTGATAGGCTCAACCTCACACCTTCTTTTATAGTGAAACATGAATAAATTGTATCCCCTTATCTCTGTCCAAATGTCACTCAGGTCATCGTACTTATGCTCTAACCCATCTTCTTGGGTTTGATTCTTTTCGATCTTTGTCTGGACATAGGAAATTGATCTAGAAGGTGTTGGTTTAATGGTCTACCCTCCTTTTTTGTGTCTTTTAATTTTAACTTCTTCATCACCCCCTATTTGTGGTGGCTTTTTCTTCTTTCGTGCCCTAGGTTTCTTAGAAGAAGATGCCTCCATAGTGTCTAGTATAAAAACAAATTAGATAGTTCATAAACCTAATTAATTTTTGGTTGATCTTTTGGAATATCCTTAAGCAAACCCTTCCTATATCCATGCTCAACCTACTCAAAATTTTCTCCTAGATGTTCAATGCAAGGCAATTTATCTCATTACATATTCTGGTATGTAGAGGCTTCATCCGTGTAACCAGTAATGATCATTAAATGCTCATTTTCAAATCTCCATGTCAATGTGACATTTATCAATATGCATTGTCCTTCACGCCATATGTTATTTATCATTCTCCTAACATCAATGAACTTTCTTATCTATCTCTTTGATACCTTCCTTTCAATGTAACACCCAACTTCGTGTTATCTCTTTTTAATTTCTTAGATCTTTTTAGTTTCATCAATGAACATTTTCGATGAAGTAACATTATCTTATGTCGACACCTTCATTTTGATGTAAACTATCTTTCATTAGATCCTTAGAATGGTCTATCAAAGTTTTTATCTTCTTGATGAGTCCCTTTTTGACAAAACAAGAGGTAAACCTCTTCGAGTATCTTTTCAATGTAGCATCTTACTTCGTAGTATCCCTTTTTACTTTATTAGATCTTTGATATTTCTCACATAGAATGTTGTTTTCTATAAAATATTATTTGGTCATATCAATATTGTCACTTCAGTAAAAATTTCCTTTCATTGGAACCTCTTGAATGATTCATCGATACTCATAAAACCCTTTTCAATGAGACATCTCCTTTCAAACAAAATTCTCTAGTCTTGGTAGACAAGTGACATTCCATCGATGCCTTTTTCTATCATCATAACTCTTGTAAGTGTTACATCAAAAGAGAATTTTGATGTAACTTTGGCTTCGATGTATTACTTTGAGTCGTGTTAGATATTCATAGTTTTATTGATGCACCATAATTTTTGATAAATCTCATGTATTACTCTATTGATGAGTGACCTTAGTAGATTATTTGGTTGATGGAACCGTAGATTTTCTTTGACTAAAATCTTGTATTTTTTATAGGACATATCAAATTTTATTTTTGATGTAACTTCCACTTCGACAAAACATATTACGTTTTGTTTGATTCTCCAACTTCCTAGATGATCTTTTTTTATTCTCCAACTTCCTAGATGATTCTCCAATTTCTTTTATGTGTTTGCATCTCACATAAAATAAAAATACAAAAACATTCATTTATTCATGCTTTGTGTTTTCTTAGTTTAGTTCATTTGCATTGCATTGGTATATGAGCTTTACTACCTTTAGTCCTACCTATAATATTATGGTTAGAAGAAGTTGTAGACTTATGGGTGCCTTTGATCCCGAGTCTTCCTCTCCTTTCCTTAGGATCCCAGATGATAGTTTGATTATTCATGATTCCAATCCTACTATGGAGGAAAAATATTCTCACTCATCTCATGATGAGGATGATGCTTTAAGAGTTCCTCCTGAACAAGTCCAAAAACTTTCAATCGAACTTGATAAAATGGGTAATTGGCTTATTGAAGAAAACCATAATCAAGATTCTATTCAAGCTATAGAGGCTCTTAAGAAAGTCCTTTGTGATAATGATCAAGGTTTTAATCTCCTATGTGGTATCACTCACCTCGTGCATTCAAATGTTACACCTTTAGCTCAAGAAGCTCAAGCTCTAGGATTCACTCACCTCATGCATTCAAATGTTCCCTCTCTTCCTATGAGTGTTCCTCCTATGTCCCTCCCTACTTAAAAACCCTCTTATCATAATGTTCCTTTAACTTATTCCAATCCTCTTCCAACTATGGTTCTAGATGCTCCTCCAGTTGTGTCTTCCATTCCTACCACTTCATACACTTTACCTAGTGTTTCTTTTTCCTCTAATGATTCTACAATCATCAGTTTAGCTCAAACTATGTCCTCTTTACAACAAAAACTTGCATCCTTGACTCAATCCAAGTTTAGCATTCCTACATGTGACATGGGAAGTCCTTTATCCCTAGACATCATTCGCACTCTTGTTCCTCAACAAGTCGATATGCCTCATCTTGAGAATTACAATGGTAAGGGAGACCCTGTTACTCATGTTAAAATATTTCAATTCCTTTGTAGTGACTACGCTCATGAATATAGGATTTTAGCCAAGTTGTTTGCTATAAATTTTTGTGATAAGGCCTTGTAATGGTATTGTTCCTTGCCTCCTTATTCTATTGACTCTTTTCCAAAACTTGCTAATGCCTTTATTCAACAATTTCAACATAACATTGGTCTGCAAGTGCCCTTAACTGATTTGATGTAATGTAAACAAAACACTAAGGAAAAATTGACTAAATTCATTGGTAGATTTAAGCATTTTTATGCTCAGATTTCCTATCCTATTCCTGATATTGATATTCAAGATATGTTTATTTCCAATTTGCAAAAGGATATTAGAGATAAGATCCTGCTTACTAAATTTACCTCTTTTCATCAACTTTGTGAAGTGCTTCATCATTATCAATTACAAGTGAGTAAATTTGAGAGCAACACTCCAATGGCTCCTGTTCTAGTTGATAATCTAGTGATGCTGCTCCTAATCCAAATAAATTTCAAAAACCTAATAACTATGTCATGATAAACAAATAAGCAAATGCAGTTGCTAATCAAGTTGTTGTTGCATCCCACAATGCTACTTTTTCATCCACTGCTTTTCATTTGAATTGTGTGTTTACTCCTCTCTCTGAATCTTTACATTCTATCATGAATAGGTTGTTAACTGCTAATATGATTACTTTACCTCCTATTCGACCTCTTTTAGCTGCTACGATAGCATCCAAATCCTTTGATCTAAAAGCTTTTTTTCAATACCATCGTCAAAATGGTCATGATATTGAGAAGTGTTATTCTTTAAAACATAAGGTTCAAGACTTAATTGATTCTAATGCATTATTTGTTAATAATTTTGATGGTAGTGGGAACAAATTTGTTTCTCCTCCTAATCAAAATCTTCAAATCTATACGAATCATTTACCTACACATGAAACTAATACCATTGCTCAGCCATCTTCTGTGGATATTGTTTATGATTCAAAGATGGATGATCTTAATCACATAGTTAATCATGTGGAACATGTTGTTTTGTCTCAATATGTGTCTCCACCCTAGCCTCAACCTCAAACTTAACCTCAAGTTCCACCTCAGCTTAAACCGAAACATCAATTGAAACTTCAACCAAAACCTCAAAAGAGACCTAAGAATAAAAGACCTAGGGAACTCCTAATTACCTTTGATGATTTTGAGACTATTAAAGCTTGCGATGGTCCCCTTTACATTTATCCTAGGATTTCTAAGATATCTACACGTGGTTTTCTAGTTGATCCTACATCCTTAGTCAATGTTATTACTAATGAAAATCGCTTTATGAAGAACTTGCAATGTGATTCTTATGATACATATGATGTGTGGATTCAAACTTGTAATGGTTTTTGCTTGGCCAAACAATGGTATTAGAAACCCAAAGCAATGGACTGCTTAATTTAGGATTGGACACCCCAAATGATTCCTAATGCACTATTTAGTCTCATTTAATTATCGACCAGGGATGTAAACTTGGAATGGCATATGCAAAGTATATGCTTCAAACTTCCTCTTTTAAACCTATCTAAGGAATTCAATTGCTTATGCTTCAGGAAAACTAAACTAAAACTGGTAAGAAAATGTATTCTAATCAAAGTAGGGAATTACAGTTAAGAACTACTCCAACTGATTGTGCTGCGAGAACAAGCTACTAATTTTGGTATCAGTAGCTACAGGAACAACAGAGTTCTAAAACATATAAATGAACAGGAAATGAACTCTACACTAACAAAGCAATTCACTCATCAAGTGGGCCCCCTTGAATGAGTGAATGAAAAGTACAATCAAGATGAAAGTTGCAAACTTGAACTGATCATTATATTCATCCATAAAGACAAGTACACTTGATTGAAACAGTATGCAAGAGTTCTATATTAAAAACTAGTTTTTTGACTAACTCTAAAAGAGTCACAACAGTCGATTATTTAAAAGGAAACTACCACTAACTCCTAAACCTATGAGCACTTCATAATGAGGATCGATTAAAACTCATAAAGCTTCATAACAAAAACATTATTGACCATGAACAATCCCAGAATATAGCACACACTAAATCTACATGTTGCATGCAACAGAAAGCATTGACTTGCTTGCAAAGATTCTGCAATCACGGTTGGCTTTGATGACTCCCGTGCTAATATGCTGGTCCTTGAATATCCACATTCAACTCCTACAAGATAATTAATGCACACATATCCAACCATATACATATATATCCACATCATCAATATTAGGAAAAAGGTGTTAGTCTTAATTATCACTCTTGCAAACCTACGGCTACAGGAGGTAACTACCCAAAACATAGCTTAAGAGAGAAAACATCCATTAACATGTATAACTATTATATTCACCATTCTTGTCCATGAAATTAAGTAGATATTATGTCTTTAGAGGTATCCACATTCCATCTTATGTTCACACACACATATATAATCATATACATAGAAACCATAAGTTCATATGCTTAAAACCATAAATGTATGTCTATGTGCAATCAAATGTCTTAGAAAGAGGATAAAAAGTGGTGAAAAAGATGGCTAATTTAGGAGCCCATCATTCCCCCCAACTGAACTATTGTTGGCCCCCAGCAATCATAAAGTTTTGAATCTTGGCACAGACCCTCAAATCACTAGTTGTTCTCTACCTAGGCTCATCATGAATATAATCAAAGTATCCATGAGTCTCTTTGAGTTTTTCCTAATGCTGGACTTCAGAAGCCATGTCATAATCTACTGCATTGTCATTCATTGCCAGCAATGGATGAAGGAAGAGTGGAGGTTGAAACCTTAATGGAACCCAATGGTTAAGGAGTGACCTGCCCAACATAGTATACCATGAAACTCTCCTTATGGCAAGGGTTAGATTCTGAGGTGAATGAGGTTCCATTTTCTTTAGATCCTATGACATCCTTATCCACCTTTTCCTAGAGGCATTAATTGTTGTAGCAACATTCTCATGAGGAATGCTGGTCCTAGTCTACAAAGGCTTGTTCTCTCACTGGATAGATCTTATTGGCCCCACTAGTGTTTGCTGTAACAGAGATCCAGTCAAAATATGTTCTCCTAGAGTGCTATACCTCAGGCCTCATCATCAAAGGAACTGACATTTCTTTCTCCCTGTATGGTGCAGCCTGGTGTTCTTGACTTATCTCATTCTGCATCCATGACATAATTGCTCTGAGTTGTACATATCCCACATAGAGGAGTGAATTCCACTCTATGTCATCAGGAATTGCTAGGTTATGCAAGTATAATTCACACAACATATTTTTCAGAGTCATTGGGGCAGACTGAAAGGCATAGTAAAATTCATGGGGAGTTGATATGGATGGATTGAGGCCTTCTACAATCCTTGTTAATTTGAAATTAACAAGTTGCTCTTGAAGGAATATTGCATACACTGGTGAGGGTGATCTGCATTCCATCAGCTGTGGAATTAGCCCAGTAATCTGATCAATTATTCATTTCAATACCTCAATCTCATCTAATTTCTGCTCCAACTAAAAATTCTGCTCATTAATGGCTCATTTCAATTTTTCTTTTTCTAAATTCCATTGTGTCTTTTCCCATAACAACTATTGGTACAAACTTATCCCTACCGCAAGAGGTGTAGACAAATCTGGTGGGGGTAAAGGTTCCTGATTGAGTAAGTCCACCCATCCAGAGGAAAAGTGAGGAATTTTAACTATTTCTTCAGGTGTAGAGGACTTACCCTTCCACACAACAATTATCCTGATCAAATTGGTTTCCTCACTAACATCAGCTGCCACCTTGGCTAGCATTTCTAACTTTTTCTGACTACCCTGTTGGGGTACCTCTTCAATGATTTCAGTTCCAAAGTTAGGAATTTCCTTTGAATTCATACTAACATCTAGCTAGGCAGAATTATCTACATATTCCTCTATGTCCTCAGAGTCCTTAGAGTCCTCAGAGTAATTATCACTATCTATCAGTATGTAGTTAAATCCAGGGCTAACCTCTATTTCTGGACTCTGCTCTCTCATTATTGTGTCACTAGTTGTAGGTTGATTTTTCAATTCCTCAAAAGAGGAATTGTTTAAAGGTTCATTTTCCACCAATTTAGAAGAATCAATGTTAACAATAGGAACAGATGCTTCAACATCTTTCTCAAAAAGTCTTCTACTTCTCCTTATAGGGGGTGTGGATGAGCTCGAAGGACTCTTCCACTTCTTTTTCTTAATGACCACCTCCTCTACCACTGCTTCAGGAGGATTTTCAACATGCTCCTTCCTAGGATTTTTAGGATTCTCAGAATGTTCTTCAAGAGGGTTTTCAGAATGTTCTTCCCTAGGGTTCTCAGAACTTTCTTCCTTGGGGGAATGTAGGGTTTCTTCCATATTATCAGCATTGTCACCAGGCTGAGGTTCTAATGTTTCCTCTTCTGGTTCCATTATTTTAACCTTACCTTTTCTATATGTAGCCCTTGTCCTTACATACAGTGAAGATTTCAAAATATTAGGAGCTTCTGCACTCTTGTTTTTCTTCCTTTGAGAAGTAGAGGCTCCAGAATTGAAAATTCTTTTTCTAGGTGACCTAGAAATGGAGGGAGAGGCTTCAGGATCATTCTCAACTCTTTGAACAATTTTACGAACCCCATAAGATGTTTTTTCTCTCCTACCAACACCATGACCTCTAGGGCCTACTATTCTAGGTTCAACCTTATTTATCTACAAAAATTCTTCCCATGTCCCAACCTTTTGTCTATTCAATTCCCTTTCCACAATTAATTTTATTAAATAATGGTGTGAAATAGACTGGTTGCTTCCTGACTGGACTAATAAAGACTTCTTTTTCACAATGTTAAATAAGAAGCTGGGAAGATTTACCGGTCGGTTATCATGGTGGAGATGACTAAGAATTTTGAAGTGCAAAGCATGCAGGTATTTATAGCATCCCTTGCAGGTGAAGTACTGAATAACAAATGTAGCTGGCTGAATGAACTCCATCGACAAAGATAATCGCTAGGTTCCTTGCTTTTTGTCAATATCCAACTAAGGATCACCATGCAAAGTGAACTGTGCTCTTATTGATCGCAGGTCGAAATCTTTCGTCCATTGTTCACCTTCCCGAGGCAAACCTGTCACCTCGGCAACTGCATCTTCTGTGAACTCAATTTTCAAACCTTTAACTTCTACAACCCCATCCTTCAAGGTGGACATAAATTGTAGAGCAACTTCCTTGTTAAACCCCTTAAGGCTTAAACAATAATCCAGCCACCCTCTCCTTCTAAAAATTTCACAGGTGGGCACGTCATTTAACAAAAATGTGTGGTCCACTGGTTCATGCCTTTGGAGGGTCACCTCCCATTGCTTCTCAGACAAATTTCTAACTTGCAAAATTCAACGATGGCAAGTCACAGACCTCAATGCATTATGGAACAAAATGTTGCAGAAGAAAGATGACGTACAACTGCAACTTGATTCATAAAATTAAAGATTTGCTTGCATGAAATCTAATGATATGAGTTTTACATAACATCTCATAAAAGCTCACACGTGCTAAGGCTGCCACCTTGAACACGTCGCAACACATCATTAAAAATCAAGATCATCTTTTAAAATCTTTAATTCATTTTGATTGTGATGACACAATCAAAAAAGGATAGCTCATCATGTGATGTCGCTGACATATTTCAAAACATGAACTTTAATTGTTACATGCTAATTTTAAATTTTTGAAAATAGAATAGTTCCCCCCCCCCCCCCCCAAACTAAATAACGGCATGGGTCCCACCGAGCCAGGTTAAGAAAGAGTGATAAATCAAAATGACAGAAAATCCTAAAAATTAATGAATAAAAATAATATATGTACAGGTATATGTGGCACGAACCTGGAAGTGTTGTAGGAAGAGTTGTTCGAAAAACTGAACATGCATGTGAAGTGATGGGATGGGGTGGATGGGTGGAAAAGAGAGAAGGTGAGATGAAAAATTATTACGAAGAAAGTATTCCATGAAATGTGAAATATTTATTATGGTGGTCTTGAATGGAATCAAGAATTAGTAGAATCTTGGGTGGAAGACCTAGATTCTTCAGCTACAAGAATGGTTGCTTCAATTGTGCTTTGGAACTACTTCAGGAACTCATCATGGCTTATAGGTTTGTGGTAAAGTTTTAGATGATGCCCATTGATGAGTAACTTAAATTGAACAGGATCTATTGTTGAAAGTTGTACAACTCCATTGTCAAATATTGATATAATCTCATAAGGCCCAAGCCATCTGGTTTGAAATTTCCCTGGTGTATGTTGGTATCTTGAATCATATAAAAGCACCTAATCTCCGGCAAAAAATTTCTTATCACAGATGAAATTATCATGCCACTTTTTCCTTTGCTACTGTATCAACTTTGTATTGTGTAGAGTAGATTCCTGTATTCATCCAACTCATTTAATTGCAATAACCTTGCTTGTTGTGCTTTGGTGATATCTATATCTAGATCTAAAGCAGTGCGTAGTTTTTTATGCTGGAACTCGATCGGCATAGAGGTAGATTTTCCATATACCAACTCAAAAGGAGTAAACCCTATGGTGGTTTTCCATGTGGTATGGTAAGCCCATATGGCTTCAGGAAGGTGAGTAGCCCAATCCTTTTTATGCACAGCTACTGTTTTAGTGAGAATAGACTCTATCTCTCGGTTTGTGATTTTAGCCTGGCCATTGGCTTGAGGGTGGTAGGGTGAAGACTTTCCATGATGCACCATGTACTCTGCATCAACTCAGTGATAAGGTTAGATGTGAATTGTGCCCCTTGACCTGTGACAATCTCCCTTGGTACTCCAAATCTGGTGAATATGCACTCATAAAGAAACTCAGCAACCTTGTGGTCTCTGGCATGTCTCATAGTTTTGGCTTCAACCCATTTTGTTGCATAATTTGTACATACTAAGATGTAAGACTTTCCATGAGAAGAGGGCTCAATAGGTCCAACGAAGTCAATACCCCACTTGTCAAAGGGTGTGACAACTACCTGTGGCTGCAGGGGCATTTCATCAGTCTTTGTAGGTCGTCCCATATGTTGGCACCTGTCACAGTGCCGAGTATGTTTTGTTGCATCCTTATGCAAAGTAGGCCAGTAGTACCCAGTTGTCAAAATTTTATAGGTTGTCCTCTTTGCAGAAAAGTTTCCTCCAGATGGCTCATCATGGCATGCCCGAAGGATGTCATAAGTTTCATCTTCTCGAACACATCTCCTTGTGACCTGGTCTGGTCCTGTATAAAACATGAAGCCTGAGATCCAAGAGAAGTTAAAACTCTTCTCAACTAATAGACGACGTTGTTTAGGAGAAAAGTGAGGTGGTGTTCTTCCTGTAGCAAGGTAGTTTGCTAAGTCTACATACCATGCATTAAAGGAGTCAATAGAAAACAAGTGCTTATTAGGAAAACTATCATCAATTGCTGCAAGATCATCTGGCACTTGCAGTTGTGACAAGAAATCTACCACTACATTAGCCTTGCCTGGTTTGTCTATGATCTTTACATCAAACTCCTGCATGAGGAGTAACCAGCGTGCTAGTCTACCACTTATGGCAGGTTTATTCATTAAGTACTTGATAGCTGAATGATCAGTATAAAAAAATACTTCATAGCTTGTAATGTAGTGCCTAAATTTGTTTAGTGCATAAACAAATGCTAACAATTCTTTTTTTGTAATAGTACAATTCAATTTTGCTCCTTGCAAATTTTTACTAATATAGTAAATTGCATGTTCAATAATACCTTCCTTTTGTCCTAGAACTACTCCAATAGCATAATCAGATGCATTTGTGTGGATATGGAATGGAAGCTTCCAATAAGGTCCTCTGAGAATAGGTGTTATTGTCAAAACATCCTTCAACTTTTGGAATGATGCTTCACATTCTTCTATCCATGCAAATTCAGCTTCTTTCTTCAACAAATTATACAATGGTGCTGCAAGTTGGCTAAAATCCTTTATGAACCTTCTATAGTAACCAGCATGGCCAAGGAAACTTTTGACATCCTTCTTCTTAGTTGGTGTGGGAAGTGTATTTATAACTGCAATTTTTGCAAGATCAACCTGAATTCCAAAGGATGAAAGATAATGTCCCAGGACTACTCCTTCCTCCATCATCATGTAGCACTTTTCACTGTTGAGAGAGAGATTATAATCTTGACATCTCTTAAGAACCTTTTCCAAGTTATTTTGTGCTTCTTCAAATGTTGCGCCATGAGTTGTAAAGTCATCCATATAGATTTCAACACAATCAACAGCAATGTCAAAGAAAATACCCAGCACTGCTCTCTGGAAAGTAGTAGGGGCATTACACAATCCAAATGGAAAGACTGAATAAGAAAAGGTTCCCTAAGGATATGTAAATGTTGTCTTGTCCTAATCTTTTGGTGATATTTATATTTGATTATACCCACTGAATCCATCTAGAAATGAAAAGTACTTTTTACCCACCAGATTATCAAGCACTTGGTCAATGAAAGGCAGTGGAAAGTGATCTTTCTTAGTGGCTTTGTTAAGTTCTTAGTAGTCAACACAAACTCTCCACTTTCCTCCTTTCTTTGGAACAATGACAAGAGGAGAAACCCACTGACTGTTAGAGATAGGATAAATAAAGCCTACACTAAGAAGTTTTTGCAATTCAGTCTTGACTATGTCTCTCAAGGCAGGGTTTATCCTTCTTTGAGCGTGCCTTATTGGCTTGTATTCTAGACTTATATATATTCTATGAGTACAGAGTGTAGGATCTAAACCTACCATGTCAGTTTAATCCCATGCAAAGGCTTTTCGGCTATCTTGTAAAAGCTTGAGGAGACTAGACATCTGAGACTCAATGAGGTTTTTATTAACATTCAGTTCTTTTCCTGAAGCAATTTCAACTCTCTTCACTTTTTCTAACATTAGCACTTCGGCTATGGTTGGTGATTTTATCTCATGAGGCAGCAAAGTGTGAAGGTAATCTATTGTTGTAGGAAACTGAGATGTGGTTTGTTTAGGCAGTATTGTTTGAGGGAACAATTTGGATCATCACAAGATGACTCCTCAGAACCATACTGGTTGGTAAGTATTGATGCAAGAATGTCATCTTCTTCCTGGGATACCATGAACAGATTTCTCTCAATGACCATGAGTTTTTGTACAGAGCTTACTTCAAGGGCAGCATCTCCTAAGTCGGGCCAAACAACTTGATCAAGTTCACTTTGGGGTTTTGCTGGAGAATACAGAGTTAAATTCTTGGTATTTATTCCATCTGATATAGTCATCTTTCTTGAATGACATGCAATGCAAGCATCAGTCGTAGCTAACCAAGGCCTTCCTAGGATTAATGGGTAACCTCCAAGAGTGGCTTTTGGTGACAAGACTATAAAATCTGAGGGGTACTCTAAAGAATCCAAAATAACTACAATATCCTCAACCATACCATCAGGCTTGACTATGGAATTATCAGCTAATTGCAATATTATTGGTGTGTCCTGCAAACCAATGATACTAAGTTTCAGCAGAACTTCTCTAGTCATAACATTAATTGATGCTCCCAAGTCAATTACAACATTCTAAATTTGGGTACCATTAATGAAGATGGTTACCACTGGACTTCTTGGATCTAAATATTTAGGCATGACAACTTTACTTAGCATGAGATCAAAGAGCTGGCCTAAGACATGGATAGTATCAGGGTCTTTCTTTTTCCTTCCAGGTTGTTTGATACAGCCTTCTTTAATTTCTTTAGTATAGGCTAGAATTTCTTTAAGGGAATCCAACAAGGGAATTTGCACTGTCATTTGTTTGAGCTGATCAATCAAATTAGTGGCTATAGGATTTTCTTTTGGAGGGATAGCCTGAGACAATCTCTGTGGGTAAGGAGGATTCTTAGGCACTGGTGCAGTTTGAGCAACAGGTGGAACCTTAATAGGCTAGCTCACGGGTATATCCTCAACATCAACAACTTTGGTTATTATTGGCTCCCTGGGTTTAGGCAGTGTCGTTCCAGATCTAAGATGGATGTCATTTATATGCAAGGAATAAGCCTGCTGCTTATTATTAGGATTTGGAGTTGGCTGAGCTGGAAGTTGAGTTGGCTTTTGAGGATTGCTATTTTCTACAGGAGGTGGCAGCATAATAGCTTGTTGCTGAGGTGGAGGTATTAGTACTTGTTGCTGATTAGGTCCCCACTGAGGTTGTGGTTGCTAGTTACCCTGAGGTGGCCATTGGCTATTTTGTTGCGGCTGCTGATAGGGGTTATACTACTGTTGGTGTGGGTTAAATGGTGGTTGTTGTGGATAGGCTTAGTTATAGTATGGCTTTTGATTGGACCAATTGTGATTCCAATTCTGACCTTGAGGAGCAAAATTTTGGGGGTTTTGGTTTGGCCAATAACTACTATTATTATTATAACCAAAATTAATCAGTGGGTCCAGAGGCATACCTTGTCTCTTAGCCCATGGACGCCTTTGAGCAACATAGAAAACTTCTCCATTTTCCTCATCTATAGCTTTGAACTTGGTCGACATTGAGTTAACATCCACAGATGCAACCATCTTACATTTATAGTTTCTTTTCCTCTCTCTGTAATGAGAATAGAACTCAGTAAGCACATCATCTGACTCTTCCTTCTTCCTCCTTGCTTGCATCCTATCCAGCTGAGTGGTGACATCATTAATGATGTCCTGCTTGAAATCAGATAGTAGATTAGACAGCTCCATTTTAGATACTCTTGAACCTTCATTGGACTTATGTGGCAGGTCTCTAAGTCCCCTGCCCTTCTTCAAAGTGGCCCTTGAGTAATTTTGACATATATTCTTTATGTCATCCCAAGCTTTTTGCATGATATCACCTCCTACCATTAGGGCTAGAGCCTCAATACTTCTGTCATTCACATCCTTTAAGAAAAGGTGCTTCTGAGATGCCTCATTTAGTTGGTGTTGAGTATTACGATGCAAGTTAAACATAAGTCTGGATACATAATCCTCCAGTGTTTCATCCTCCTTCTGAGACATTTTAAAAATATCATCACCTTTCAAATCTTAACCTCTACAATACTCTTTGTACTTTGTAAGAAATATGGTACGCATGGCATTCCAATTTTCTACAGCATTAGCACCCAACCCCATGAACCATGTCAAAGCAGCTTCTTTTAGAGTTGATGGGAACAACTTCAGCTTGTGGGCATTAGTGGTATAGTCATAACTCCGGCAAAGAATATCAAATTCAAAAGAAAGGTCTCAGGGTCTTCTGTTAGGAGGCCATAAAATTTGGGAAGTGCAGCAGTAGGTATATTCTTCAGATTTTGGTTACCTTGCTGTTGAGGTATAGGAAAAGGAAAGGGAACTTGAGCAGCCATTCTGGGAGGAGGACCTTGTGGTGGTGGCTGATATACAACAAGAGCAAGCAGATTATCTTGATATTCAGGTTCAACAAATAGGTCATTCAAATGCAGTGATTCTTTAGATGATGAAGAGGATATGTGTTCCTGAGCATCAGCAAATGGATTTTCAAAGGGTTCTTCTTCATTCTCACTTTGTGGTTCTTCAATTTGAGAATTAAATAAATCAAATGGTTCTCCTTGGTAGTTATGGGGAAGAAATATCCCAAGGTGATCTCTCCTTCTATGCATAAAAATGCTTACTTAAATACTAGATTAAAACTAAGACTGCAACTACAAGGATTAGTTTGAATTAACACCATCCCTGGCAACGACGCCAAAAATGCTTGGCCAAACAATGGTATCAGAAACCCAAAACAATGGACTACTTAATTTAGGATTGGACACCCCAAATGATTCCTAATGCACTATTTAGTCTCATTTAATTATCGACTAGGGACGTAAACTTGGAATGGCATCTGCAAAGTATATGCTTCAAACTTCCTCTTCTAAACCTATCTAAGGAATTCAATTGCTTATGCTTCAGGAAAACTAAACTAAAACTGGTAAGCAAATGTATTCTAATCAAAGTAGGGAATTATAGTTAGGAACTACTCCAACTGACTGTGCTACAGGAACAGGCTACTAATTCTGGTATCAGTAGCTGCAGGAACAGTAGAGTTCTAAAACATATAAATGAACAGGAAATGAACTCTACACTAACAAAGCAATTCACTCATCAAGTAGGCCCCCTTGAATGAGTGAATGAAAAGTACAATCAAGATGAAAGTTGCAAACTTGAACTGATCATTCTATTCATCCATAAAGACAAGTACACTTGATTGAAACAGTATGCAAGAGTTCTATATTAAAAACTAGTTTTTTGACTAACTCTAAAAGAGTCACAACAGTCGATTATTTAAAAGGAAACTACCACTAACTCCTAAACCTACAATCACTTCATAATGAGGATCAGTTACAACTCATAAAGCTTCATAACAGAAACATTATTGACCATGAACAATCCCAGAATATAGCGCACACTAAATATGCGCGTTGCATGCAACAGAAAGCATTGACTTGCTTATGAAGATTTTGCAATCAGGGTTGGCTTTGATGACTCCCACGCTAATATGTTGGTCCTTGAATATCCACGTTCAACTCCTGCAAGATAATTAATGCACACATATCCAACCATATACATATATATCCACATCATCAATATTAGGAAAAAGGTGTTAGTCTTAATTATCACTCTTGCAAACCTACGGCTACAGAAGGTAACTACCCAAAATATAGCTTAGGAGAGAAAACATCCATTAACATGTATAACTATTATATTCACCATTCTTGTCCATGAAATTAAGCAGATATTATGTCTTTAGAGGTATCCGCATTCCATCTTATGTTCACACACACATATATAATCATATACATAGAAACCATAAGTTCATATGCTTAAAACCATAAATGTATGTCTATGTGCAATCAAATGTCTTAGAAAGATGATAAAAAGTGGTTAAAAATATGGCTAATTTAGGAGCCTATCAGTTTTCTTTATCCATCATTTGGTACTATTAACTTGCTTGTTGAACTTGGTGGTTAAATTGTAGAAACTACCTTTGTTGTTGTTCCTACTTCCGATTAGTTTCAAGCTAAGCTTGGTTTGCCTTGGTTGAATTCCATGCATGTTTTTGCTTCTCCTATCCATAAGTGTCTTCAATTCATTCATGATGAAGAAGTAAAGATGATTAATCAAGCTCCTAGTATTGCTTGTTAGTCTACTGAGAATCCTACTAATCCTCCTATAGAACCTGTGAAGGATCCGATAGTTTTTCCTCCTAGTTCTCAACATATTTCAAACAAGATAAAATGTAATTGATCTACTAATGAACATTGTAAGAAGCATCATGCTCAAGCTAAGACCTGTGCTTCTTTTATTAAAAGTTCTTTACCTTCTTTTGACTAGCCTATGCATAATGTGTTAGAAGAAGTTACTGCTAATAATGATGTTAAGATGCAAGATTATGATGATTCTATTCGTATCCTAGATCTTATTTTGATTAATCTAGATGAAGAAGATACTCTTGATGATACTAATGATGAATATGAGACTATTGACATTGACATTGATTTACCAAATATGCTTCCACCTCAATTGACACTTACACCTAGTATCGAACATTATGATTCTCAAGAGGATCCTTGTTTGGAACTGGCTATCATTCCTACTGGGTAAAAGCACAAAGTTGTGTCACATTTCAAGACAACTTATCAGCATAGCTGAATTTAAGTATTTCTAACTAAAATTATTTTTTGTAAAAACATATGGTCTAGCTAGATTCATTCTAGCTAAATTAGATAAGTGCTTTAACTTTTCCAATTGGAAATATATATTAAATGCATGTTTTATACCAATTACTAAAGAAATAAAATTATTTCAGAAAAGTGATGTTTCAATAACTCCTACTCTTTTTAATGATATTTTTTTACAAATATAAAAGTACACTTTTTTAGAGCACAGATTCAAGATTATCATCATATAATTTTTATAGTATTTTAATTAGATCTAATATATTATAATTTCAAAATACTGCAAGTAAGTATTTTAACATTCGAGAACAAGCTGCTTCAAAAATAGAAAAAGATAGTAAAGTTTATCAAAAAAATTTAAATTTAATATTTAACACTAGAGGAGAGAGTTCTCTTCAAGAATGTATAATTTTTTTTCTAAATGGTGTAGTTTTGATAGGGGAAATTTGGTGGGAGATGAAAACTGTCGATTTCAGGTATGTTCAACTTTGAGTTGTTATAACGAAGAAAATATACATTGAAAACTATTTTTTCTTCTTTCCTACACTAGCTATACATTTCATCTATAACATATTTTGAAATCAAAGGAAAAAAAGATTATTTGCATATACTATTTTTGTGGGAATAAGACCCTCATTTTTCAACATTTTTCAAAAAGTAAAAAATGGACTTCAAAAAATAAAAAAACTATGTGAATCCTTGTTATAAAAAAATTAAACAATTATAGGCATAAACTTCATCCACTTTTACACATTTCATTAGTTTACATCATCTCCAAATTCTAAACATAAATGCCATTTTTATGTCATTAAAGTTAAAAAGTGTGTGTGTTGTTGACCTTTTCCTTTATAAAAGTGACACAGCTTTGTACTTTTACCTACTGTGTTGGATATAGTCCCTCTTGCAAGTTACCCACCTCCCCTAAATGATATAGAATGAGATGGGGAGAGTAGATGACATGCTTGATCGGCTGGTCCTTCATGGTAGCTTTTCGTGTATTTGTCTGTTGTACTATGCTTCTCCTGTAATGTGTTTGCTAAATGTCTGTTAGATTCTTTTATATGACCCTTGTTACTTTGTTGGTGCAAGGTGATAAAGGAATCAAATCTATTGTATACCTCTTCTATATGTATCTTTACTCTTCTATATGTTGTTTCATGTTGTGTTTTACTTGTGCTATTGTTCGTAAATGTTTCCTTGTGTAGTCTGCTTCGATTTATGACTTGGTAGGATTGATTATTTTTGGTCTCTATGTCGTGGTCTGAAAAGTTTCTTCTTCGTAACTCTTATATGTGCTTTCCTCCCTTGTGATTGTAGTTCTACTTTCTTTGGGGAATGATCTCAATTCATTTGCAATAATATCATATATATATATATATATATATATATATATATATATATATATATATATATATATATATATATATATATATATATATATATATTATCTTATGATCATACTGACTCCACAACAGGTAGATCCCTTATGTGTTCTCTATATGTTTATGTGGTATTTAGCTTGATTTGTCTCCGTTTGGGGGCATTTCGTAGTGGAAATGTAATCAGTGGAGTTGTTTATGTTTCCGTTCAAGCCATTGCTCTTGTTAAAGTTTTAGCACTGACTTTAACATGGGGGCATACGCTCTGCTCACCTATTACACACACACACTTTCAATATATATTTTTCAAGGTACTTCTCTCTCTTTATGGATTAGTGACTAATCCTTAAAGCATGAATTTTTATCTCATAGGATCTCTTGATCCCTCCTATTTCAAAAAATTTATCCCTTAAGGTCAAAGGTGTCCTTAAGACCAGATCTCTTTTGCTTTCAGTTTTACTCTTGTGGAATAGAATATTCCTAAGGGTGAATCTTTGATGGGTTGACTGGTGAGTAGCCACATTCACTAGTCAGTTCAATTCCATATGTCCAGTTGCATTGTTTCCTTGTGTGGTTCACAATGGGACATAAGTTCTTATTGGGTGAGATAGTCACACCCTCTCTCTCTTTCTCTCTTTTCTAGAGATGTCTCCCTTATTGTGATCTTGGAGTTGATAAAGACTTGAGTCCTTGGGGGATTGAGGATTTCTTTGTCCCTTTGATTTCAATAAGATTATCTTTTCATTATGATCTCCTTTACCAAGAGTTTGCATCGAGTCCATACTCTTGCAAATGGAACTATTCACCTTGCTTATGTTGAAATCCTTGTGTAGGATTTGAATCCTTGAATCCACAAGTATGGATGCTCCAAATGGATGTAGAATTATATGTAATATGTCTCAAATCAATTTCATTAGATCTTCAAAACCAATCTTGAATGGATCTAGGAATATGAAGAAGCTTGAATGAATGTAGATGGATAAATCTTCAACAAGAGGGCTCCAAAGAGATAGAATCCTTCAATGGCTATCAATGGATCTCTTTGATGAATTGGATCTCGAATGCTTGAATTATTGAAAGATTGAATGCTTTAATTCTTGAATGCTTTAATGCTTGAAGATGAATGAATGCTTGAATTCTTTCCTTCTCCTTCTTGCTTTCTTGATCACTTGATTGCACTTATGCTTGAATTTAATGGTAGGTGCATGTGAATTGATGATCATGAAAGTGGATGATGAAAATGAGAGGAGAAGGCTTCCTTTTATACTAGTCTAGGGAACAAACTTCTAGAGAGGTCAACATAGGAGAATTAAATTCCCATTTAAACCTTAACCCCTAGAAATAGACCTAGATTAAATATAATTTGAGAGTTTACTGTTCTGAAATTCAAAACAACCAAACCAGAAGCAAGAAATAAAAATTTATGAAGCTCGACATCTGGAAACTTTCAAGATTTGAAATTTAGACCCACGGTTAGGGTCGAGGTCGACTCTCAACTAGGTTAGGGTCAAGTTCGACCTTGACCCAAAAGGTTGACCTTGACCCTGAGGTCAAAGGTCTCAGATCCTTAGGATAAGGTGGCAGAAAATGGTTGGAAAAAGCCGAGGAGAGAAGTAGAATAGGGGGAAAAAGCCACATCCAGTCAAATACCCACTCAAGGTGCTTGACATGAACCCATACCACTTTCTTAGAGGGCTAAACTAGTCCTAAATGGAAGTGCTTCCATTTTCTGATGATATAGGGGGTCAAAGGAAAGTTGGGCCATCATTGACCTAAGAGTCACCCTTGACCTTGGGAATTGGCCCAAAATTCAAATTAGGTAAAGGTTATTTGGTTTTAGTAAGATTCCTAAATCCTCGTTGGCCTCCATTGAGTTTTGCACCTTGAAAATTCTTGAGAGGTCTATAAAAGCAAAGTGATCTCATTTCATTTGGGCAATGGAAGCAATTGTGAAGATTTGGCTCCACAATTTGAAGACATCCAATGAAGTGATGATCTCCAAATCAAGGAAAATCAACAAGTAACAAGGCTCAAGCTCATTTTATTTCCATCATCAACATCAACATCAAGCATTAAGTATCAACATCAACATGGAAGCTTTCAAGGAATATTGAAGGATAATAGGAGATTACCAACTGATGATTGACTTGTACTACTCCCCTACGATTGGGTATGATTTCATGTTATTTTTAGATCTCTACATTTAAGCTTTAGATTTGAATTCAATCATTGAAAATTACACCATCTTATGCATATTTATTTCAATATCACTCATTTTTCTAATCTACTTGTGAGGGAAGCTTTGCTTAATAAGTACTTTAGTGGATCTATCTTTGCTACTAAATGTGTAGTATGAGATAATATGTGGTGCCTCAGTTTATGCGATGTGAAGATCACAGCTAGATACACCTTCTCTATCATAGAATATTTATTTTCATATTCTACCAATGTTCAGTTGATATAGTAGATAGCTCTTTCCCATTTATTTTCATTATATTGTGCCAACAATGCCCCCAGTGATGTATCTATTGCGGAGACATACAATATCAATGGCTTTCCCAAAATAGGAGGATGATAATTGGAATATTTTCCAAGTATTTCTTGATATGATTAAAATTCTTCTCACATTCTTCATTCTAGTTGTAAGTCACACCTTTATGCAATGTTCTAGTGAAAGGTTGTGATATGTCAGCTAACTTAGATATGAAGCATCAGATTCATTGTATCCTTCCTTGCAAAGTACACATTTGACAAATGTTCTTAGAGGTTTCATCTCCATGATTGCTTTGAATTTAGCTGGATCTACTTCAATACCTTTCTTTGAAACAATGTAACCTAGAAGCTCTCCTGAAGTGACACCAAAAGCACATTTCTTGGGATTTAGCCTGTGACTAAATTTTTCCATTCAGTCCAATATTGTACCCAAGTCAGCTAGATGTTCAGATCTTTCCATTGATTTAGCTAATTTTTCATCTACATAGTCCTCCATATTCTTATGTATCATATCATGAAAGATAGATGTCATATCTCTTTGATAGGTAGCACTAGCATTCTTAAGACCAAATGTCATGACATTCTAGGAGAAAGTACCCCATGCACAGGTGAAATATGTCTTCTCTTGATTTTTTGGAGCTACCTTGATTTGATTGTATCCAGAGAAGCCTTCCATTAAAGAGTACATTTAAAATCCCACAGTCATGTCCACTATCATATCGATGTTTGGTAGTGGAAAATCATCCTTAGGGCATGCTTTGTTTACATCTCTAAAATATGTGTATACTCTGATAGATTTATCTAGTTTTGAAACTGGAACTATGTTTGAGATCCATTCTGCATAATCTACGACTCAGATAAATCTGGCTTTAAGCAGTTTCTCTAGCTCATCTTTGACAAGGAGTGCAACGTGAGGGTACATTTTGCTCAAAACTGGGGATATGTCCTATAAATGACTTAGAAGAACATAATATATATCATCCTTAGGCTCCTCAGAGAGGTTTTCACCTTCAGATATCTTTTGTTTTTACTATTTTTAGTTCTGAGACTACCACATAGTGGTTTTCACCCTCAGAACTCTTCTTCTTTTTGCTTTTATTCTTTTGACTAAGATATTTGATGTTTGATTCTATCATGCTAGCACTCGGTTCAATGATGGAAGTTTTCATGTGTTCAATTGCGTTTAGGTAACATGCCAAGGCGTAGTCAGTTGGAAAAGTATGGATATCTTGGTTCGGGTCTTGGGATGTTTGGTCAATAACTTCTGGATATTGGATAGTAAGCCGAGGGAAGGATTTTTTTATAGTATTTATGCATATAGCATTGCCATCATTGGTTTGGACCCAACTATTGAATTCAAGGATAATGTTACTACCTAAGATGTTCAAATTGGTAAGTGTCTCAATGCCATCGATGGATCCTGTGTTAGTGATAAGGGAATCAAACTCACGAGGTGTGTCATGTTGTTCTAGACTCATGCCAATTGTAGGTGTGTATTGGTGAATGACATCAATATGTTTATCTATGATAATTTTTTCTTCTTATGGTTCTAGGACGACTCCCCATTCATAGTCATTGGATTCTTCATCCGAGTCTCTAGGAAAGTGACAAACATGTGTAAAATCATGACAAATTCCCCAAGAAGGATTATCTTCAAAATCTAAGTGGAATTCATATTCATGAGAATCAGTCTCAGAACCAGTAGAGTGTCCCATATGTTTAGCTATTATAAGAGGTATACCTTCATCTTGTTGTTTGTTTTCTGAATCAATTGGTTCTTGTGTTGCAATTGTCTATTGTGCATTAGTAGGTTCTTGTTTATCTACCACATTGACTCCTTATTTAGGTTTCTTTTAATCATTTAGAAGGTCTAAGATTTTTTGAGGTATACGTTCATAAGGGAAGACATCTATTGTATCTGAATTGTCACTGTCTGAATGACGAGCTTCTCCCTTTTGTTGAGAATATGTTTCTGGTTCTATTTGTTCTATAACATGAGTAGAGTTTCCACTGAGATGGAAAGGTTTCTTATAAAAACATATGCCTGTATTATCTTTGTTTTTCCTCCCATAGTGTTCATTGGGTTTGATAATGCCTTTGCCTCTTGTTCCTAGAGGTCCTTTTGCAATGTATCCCATTTTAGACATTAGCTTGTGGCCTGGTCCATATGATTTTGAAGGAATCTTAGGTGATTTAGAGTCACACTTTTGAACTTTTTGTGATTGAGAATCATCTTTGTATAATCAGGATAATATAGCTTCTTCCTCATTTGATTCATGTTTGGATACTTGTTCTATGAAAAAACTCCCATCAAAGATAACCTGGGGTTCTTTAGTTGTAGGTTTCATTTTCTCTAATGGTTTTTCATAAGATTTTGGTGAAAGTGGGAGGGATGTGAGAGATAGGAATGGTTCCATTTTGTACTCTCCCATTCTGTATCTTTGATTTTTATGCCTATTGTGATACCTCCCATCTTGGATGCGAATGCTATGTCACTCTGGTTTGTGGAAGATTCTCTATTATTTGGAACAAGTTTGTCAACACTTTCCTTCAAAGCATTACAAGATGTGGACGTGTTTGCAGGTATAGTGACCTCTAATCCATCATAGGGAAACTTGACACACTGATGGTACATTGATGGAATAGCTTGCATGTTGTGAATCCAGGTCCTTCCTAAGAGAATGTTATATGTAAGCAGGAGATCTAGTTTTTGACTAGTGATATCTCTTATTACAGGTCAAGTTCTTATGGGTAACACAATGACTCCTTTGGAATTCCTTTCTTGTTCATCATATGGTTTGATGGTTATCTTCTTTTTAGGGTCAATAACATCTTCTGAAAAGCCCAATTGTGTTACCAATTTATAGGAAAAAATATTTAGACCAGCACCTCCATCTATCAATACACGTTTGACATGACGATTTTGGATCATGACCTCTATATGAAAGGGCTGGTTATGTGGATGAATCAGTGAATTCATCTTCCTCTAAAAATGATATGTACTAAGGGGACATCAAGTGACTCACCATGGTTTGAAACCTATCAAGATCAATATTTTTGGGAACATTGGAACCAATTAGACCTTTGTCTAAAACTACACGATGAGCAGGAGAAATTCACAATAACTCAAATATAAATTTTTTGGCATTAGTATGTTGCAGTTGTGATGCAAGAGCAATATTGCATCACCCAAAAATATTTTTGGTTTCTTTTCAATAAGGTCTATCTTGTACAGAGCTGCTATTTATGGAAACTTACTATTTTTAGTAAGTTGGTCATACGATCTCAGAATGTTCTGATTTCACAAGTGGAGGTTCATCTTAGTCATTTCAGCCACCAGTTCAGTTTCATTATCATATCATATGTATCAATGAAGTTATTGAGGTTTTTGGGTATGAAATATTTGAGTTCAATTTTGAAAGCCTTAGACGCTCTGGATTGTGATTGACCCTCGACTAACTGGAGCTTGCGCGAGTCAAACACTATAGATCACGTCCTGACATTTCTGAAAAAGTGGTTATAATAGAAAAATTGAGCTACGGTTAAAAATTTCTAGCCTTTGAAAGTTGGGCTACCTAAAACCATATTTTGTAATTATTTTGAGCCGACCCTATTGTAATAATTGTGAAAAATAAAATAATTCTATGTTTAGTCAGCTTTAAAGGCTAAATTTTTGGAACCTTCTCAGGTGGTGGAAAATTGCCTATATAAGGAAGGCCAGTCGTGTTGTCTTAGGCAATGAGGGAAAGTTTAGAGTAGTACTGGGTAGATCTATGTAATAATTCGAGGCTTTATCCTATAGAATATTGTAGGGAAAATGCCCATGTGGCTTTGCATATTGTAATTCTGAAATTTGTAATTCCACATTTGTGGAGATAATAAGAAGCCCATTTTTTGTTCTTGTAAATTATTTTTGTTTATCTATGTCTATTATGTGTTTGTGGTATTAAGGGGAGTACCCCTTCATCAAGTGGTATCAGAGTGAGAGTTCCTGAGTGTGCAAATAGATCACCAACTATGAGGTAGTTTGCACCAGGATCATGGTTTAGGGTTTTTGTGTAAAAAAATCACCGACTGTGAGGAAGTTTGCACCAGGACCATGGTTTAGGGTTTCAACGGTAAGCGCAAAAATGCCTCCACAAAGGGAATGTGGTGGTGTTGTGACACCTAAGGTTAGAGCCATCTCCAGACAAGTGCGAGCATTGCAAGAATAGATTCATAGAGGAATGAATCTTAATGTCAGAGATGAAAGCAAGGATGAAACCAAAGGAGAAGGAAATTATGATCAGGAAGGAGAAGTCAAATTTTTGAATCAAGAAGAAGAAAGACTTTTCCGAGCCATTTCCAAGATCAGGAAAAGACCTAAGATTGAGGTTCCTACATTTTCTGAAAACCTTAAACTAGAGGAGTTGATTGAGTGGATCAATGAATGTGAATAATATTTTGAGTATGAGGATATCGAGGATCTTGATTGGGTCAAATTTGCAAAGGCTAGACTGAAGGGTCATGCGAAGATCTCATGGCAAGAGATTCAATTGGTGCAAAATAGAAGAGGAAAGGAGAAAATCACAAGATGAGATTGGATGGTGGATAAATTGAAGTGACAGTTCATTCTTGTTGATTATGAGCTTGATCTACTGAAGAAAATGCAAGGTTTGAAGCAAGTAGGAAGATCTTTTCAGGAGTATACGGAGGAATTCTATCAAATCCTCATCAGAACAAGCCATGCAAAATATGATAAGGAGAAAGTTGCTCGTTACCTTAAAGGGTTGAGGCCAAGCATTCAGGAGGAATTGAATTTGGTTCGAATGAATGGTATTGAAGAGACATACCAGTTTTCCCTAAAAGTAGAAGAAAAGTTGAACAATAAGTTTGAAAGCAGACAAAGTAGAAGAGGTCATGGCAGAAGATCCAGTGGATGGTCTTATGGAGGCCGCAATGAAGATTTGAAAAAGAAGAATGAGGCCAGTAGCAGTCAAAATCAGAGAGGAAACAATTTCTATCATTTTCATGATCAAAATAATAGAGATCAGAGGGGAAGAGGAAGAGGAAAAGGATCCAGAAGAGGAGGCTTCCATGGATTCTTCCCTCTCCTTGCATAAATATTATGAAACTTTTAGAGGTGATCTAGGTGGTCACTATTCTATGATATTTAGTAATCGCATCCATTCAAAAGTATCTTATGAATGTGAATACAAGGCCTCCTTGCAACATAAATGCTATTTAGGTCCTATAGACCCTAGAGGAGACCAAACATATGATGCCTTTTCCCTTTGAGACTTTAATCTCAAGAATGTATTTGTTTATAATGGGTGTGAAGAGCTTGGCTTTAGCTTTGTTGCCACTTGGGTCATTTTTCGTAGGGTGAGTACTTTTTCCCACTGTGATAAAACCTCTAAAACAAAAAACTTTGAGCGGTCACAACCATTTTTCTCTTGCACAAATGACCATGAGATCCAATGGGAGAGGATAGTGTATGATGTGAGGTTGTACTCTTACATATTTTGTGCAAGTGCACCAAATAATTCAAGCACACGGTTAATTATCCCATCAAGTTATGCAATGTTTTCTAAGTCTTAAAACATAAGGAAACTCACAAAGATGTTCTTTTTAAGCACCGAGTCTAAGTGTTTTGATTTTCTTTGTTCAATTTTAAACCCAAATCCAAGTGTTTGATTGCTTGTTCAATTTTAGATCCCAAAATGAAGTGTTTGATTACTTGTTCAATTTTAAACTTGTCCAACTTTAAATCCAAATTGAAAGTGTGAAATGATGTGGCACATACAAGGTAAATTTTAAAAACACCAAATGGAAAATGGGTTAATTTTTTTATTAAAAAAAATAGCGATCCCAATATCTGTACTTGTAATCTTGCTAACCTGCACAACACAAAAAATACTGACTATGGAAAGGCGATCCCACGAGCTGTACCAATGATCCCATTGATATGTCAGTAAATAAAAGGACAAGTGCTAAAATGAAAAATAAAATAAAATTGTACCTATTATATGAGCGATCATGCCTGGTCAACTGTTTGTATGCATTCCTGCATGGTCAAACCACGATTCTGTCTGGTTACAAATTTTACAATCTTTTCAAACCTCATAAATCTGACAGAGTTTTTTGTGCTTTAAAACTTGCAAGTGTCAGGCAATGTTCTTGCGTAGTCAAATTGCGTTCCCGTTGACTGGTATGGAGAGATTAAGATAGAATAAAAAGAGAAAAATAGATAAAAATACAGGAAATAAGGTCTCTGTCGGGCAACTGAGGGCCATATTGTGGGTTTATAATCCTGCAGACCCCGTTTGCATTTTTGCCTTCTGTCCACTCAATCCCGCTGAGTTTTAAATTTTTACTCTGCAAGTTTTGAAGATATGACCGGGAATGCAACATTGGTAGATATAAGTTTCTTATTTTCAACCTACAAACATAAAAACCTTGCAAAACACTAAACAAAAAAATAAACATTTGTTTTGGCTTAGTTTTGCAAATAGAAAATGATTAAAAATAGAGAAATTACCCTTGAAGTGGGTTCACGAGGAGTGCCAAAATGTGTGAGTGAAAATAGTGTGTAAACTAGGAATGCAACAAGTTAATAAAACATTCAACAACACTACTCAGACTAACATCTAGATTAGACAATGAAAAGAAAGAAAATCAAATGAAAGGCCTAAGGGTATGCAAACCTCTTTAAACCAATGAAGAACCTTCTTGTTGAGTGGATTTGTCCAAGCTTTTGGATGTGTGTCCAAATGATAGTTGCTCAAGCTTCAAAGGTTTGGGGAGATTCTGACATTATAGGGCTATGATTGATGTTTTTGGCTCTCAAAATGGCATTAGGATGTTGCATGAAAAGGTGGATGATTTGTGAGGGGAAGAGGGTTCAATTTATAGGAAAAGAGGAGGGAAAATGGAGGGCTAGGATTGAAACTTTGTGAATGGCCAAGATGCATTTGAAGGTGAGCACATGGATTGTGCTTCTTCGAGCTCATAGCCTTGTGACAAGTGTCACAAAGAGAGAGCTTGAGAGGACATGGGGGGATGGGAAGTTATGCCATAAAGGAACATCTTGTCTCAAATCTTAAATGTTAAGTTTGGAAGAACGTGACCATTTTGGGAAGTGAGAATGGGGGACAAAGGTATCAAAATGTGGTTGAGGGTTTAAGGGCATTTAAGGTTGACAAGTGGGATGGAGGTTGGGATTGGAGAGGATAAGACAAGAGTTGACTTTGGGGTTGGATTAGGAATTTTAATCCATGGATTAGGATAGTGAAAATGTTTAGTGGGTGATTAGGCTTGGATTAGAGGACAGGTGGGAGATTTAAGAGGATGTGATGGGAGGGGAGAGAATGAGTGGAGGATCATTTAGCTAGTTACGTGTGATTAACCAACTTAAGAGGGGATTAACATGTATGAAGGGGTTGGGTTGTGTTAGAACCTTGGGTTAGGTGGTTGAAGGGAGGTTAGGTTGGGGTTAAAGTCAGGAGTCATATGCTCAAATTAAATTAAATAGGATTTATTTAATTCAATAATAGAGGAAAAGGGATAAATGAATGAATTAAACCAAATAGGTGTATTTATTTTAATTAATAGAAGAAGGGGATTAATTAATTAAATATCCAAGGTTGCATATTTAATTTATTGGGCTATAATTAATTAAGTAAATTAATTAAGTAATTAATTAAATAAAAACATTTAATTAGAATGCCTTAGGAGAGAGCTAAATTTGATTATGAAATCGTTAATTAGATTTAGGTGTCTACAATTAGAATATAATATAATTTATAATATAGTATAATATAATATAATATTATAATATAATATGATATGATATGATATTATATTATATTATAGAAATATTACATTATATTATATTAATATTATAAAATTTATATTATAATGTAATATAAGTATTATTTTATAGTATATTAATAAATATTATATTATAATGCTATGGGGTTTGGTCCCACCTTCATTCAATCTGTTCAAATGCTTTTTGGTGATGCTTCTGCCTACATAACCATTAATGGACATCAATCTAAAGCTTTTGGCCTTTTTAGATCCATCCACCAGGGATGCCCTTTGGCACCCGCTCTTTATGGGCTTGTTGTTGAAGGATCTGGTTATTTTCTTGCCAATGTAGTCTCTTCTAGCCTTGTCAGAGGAATTTCCCTACCCGAGTCACCTGCCAAGATTGTTAATGGAAATTTTGTCGATGATTCTTTCTTCACTCTTTTTGAGGATGAGGAAAATATTTCTAATGCTCTCTAATGTCTGGATACTTTTTGTCTTTCTTTTGGGTTGGCTATCCAATGGTACAAACCCTTTGCTACATGCAATATTTTCTACCTGTTCCTCCTTGGTTTTCCTAGTACAACTGGAAATGGATTCAACATGGAGAGATTCTTTTCTCTCTGGGCATTCTTTTTTCCTTTCAAGCCTTGTTCGTGGAGTTGTGGAATGTTGTCCTGGCCAAGATTGAGAAAAAGATTCAATACTAGATTACCAATCCACTTTCCCTGGCTGGTAAATTCCAGATTTGTTCCAAGGTTTTGGCTACCACCCATGCTTATTATTCTTCTTATCAGGATCCTTCCAAAGATTCCTATTTGAAGATGGAGAAACTACTTCATAATTTTATTTGGGCTTCAGGAGATTATAATCATGGGTTTCACAGAGTCACCTGGGAGTATTGTTGTCTTCCCAAGGATTCTAGAGGCCCTGGCCTTCTCTCTACCCAGAAGAAGGGAATTTGTCTATGTGCCAAATGGGTTATTTGTGTGTTAACTAGAGATGAAGCCTAGAAAGTTCTTCTTTGGTATTACATCTCTTTTGGTTTTCTAGTTCACAAGCCTGCTTGGAAGGGAATTTGTTTTCAAACCCTTCTCATCACATCTAAACCCATGCATATCTAGGGCTCTTTTATGGTCAAAAGCATTTGAAAACTAGAGAAGCTATTAATCCTTGGCTTTGGTGGGTTGGAGATGGGTTTCATGATGGGCTCTCCATGAACCAACACAATTTGTGGTGGTCTCCCCTTTTTTATGTTGATGCGGTTCCACTTGCTAAAATCCAGGGTGTTAGTGTGTTTTATTTTCATAAACATGGCATCATAACACCTAAATATCTATTTGTAGGAGCTACTATGAGCCTCAAAATGTGGTAAGATATGCATGTCCAATTTCATTTGTCTCACCCAGATCAACAAACTTTTGACTTGCTGGTTTTTGCCTTGCCTCTTCACTTGCTTCACAAGCTGGGTGTTCAACCTATTAAGCCATGGTGGAAGGATTGGAAATGGTATCCTTGTACTCCTCTTATCATCAATAAGCCAAATATGGGATACCACTAGTTGGTGCCACATTTTCCTATGGTCACTACCCTCAACTAGTGGTGGCACTTGTAGTCCACCCAGAAATCCTAGAGCTTAATATTTAACACTATTTGGACCGCCATTACTAAGACAAAGATTGCACACTTTTCTTGGTGTGTTCTTTTCCAGGGCTTTCACCTGGGTTCTCACCTCAAGCATCTGGGAGTTCCTGATCCTATGTCCTTTTTGTGGGCAATCAGAGACATTTATTCATATCTTCTAGTTGTGTAGAAGAGCTCAAAAATATTGGAGCTAGATTCATGATTTTTTCAAACCATACTGGCCTAAGCCTTTTTCTAGGCATATGATTTTGTTGGGCAATTCATCTTGAATCCCCTTCAAATACACCCAGATTTGGCATGCTTTCAGGATGGAGATTTTGTTTATTGGAAAGATAGGAATGTTGTTCTTTACACTCACATATTTCTTGATATAAATGTTGCTTTTTAAAGCATGCATATGTAATAATGTGATGATGCAGATACAAGTGCAGGTGAATAAAGTTTGTCTTGAGATGGCCCACCTCCAGGAGATTTTGAACCACTGGGGCAATAACCTGTGTACTATGGCCAAGGTGCCACCGGATTCTACCTCGGTTGGTCATACTCTTCCATGAGGCCGTCACCATGTTCGTAGCTCATCCACTCATCGGTCCCAAACTCCCCACCACTCTCTGGGTGGTGGGTTTGACATTTGTCATCATCGCTCTGCTTCTCCATCATGATGTGGTATTGGTTGGTCACCTCTTGCTCCTGCTGCCCCTGCTCCCTTTACTGGTTGGCCCGCTCCAAGTGGTGTTTCTTCATGGCCTGCTACCACTTCTTCTAGGTGGTTTCCTCGCTTGGGTCTAGCTATTTTGCCTCCCAAGGTGGAGGAGGAGAAAGAGAAAGAAAAATATGTTGCTGATGATGGGTGGTCTCCGCCAAACCCAAAGGACGGCTGGGATGATAAAAAAGATAAATTTGATCCACCTCCCTCAATTAGTACTGTGTTGGCTGCTTGAGATGGTTTTTTTTTATGAATAGTTATTTTGCCTTTTGGCAGTGGTCGAGTGAACTCTTGCGGGGTGACCTTGTATCCCCCAACCCCTTTTTTGTGAATATGTACTTTAATATTTTCAATTAATAGAGAAGGTTGTATTCATAAAATAAAAATAAAAATAAAAATAATATAATATAATATAATATGATATAAGATTATAATATAATACAATACAATACAATACAATACAATATAATATGATATAATAATATAATATTATAATATAATACAATACAATACAATATAATATAATATGATATAATAATATAATACAATATATTATATTATAATATTACAATATAATATAATATAATATAATATTATAATATAATACAATATAATACAATATAATATAATATAAACGCCAAATTTGTGGAAAATGCTCTTCGCATCTCGGGTCGGAGGTTGGGGTTTCACATGGTGGCCTGAGTCAAATCTCGTGTAAATGCTATATTGGATATCCTTGAGTTTCCAAATTCTCCATTACCTCACGCTTGCAATGTGCTCCAGTTTTCTACCAGTGGTCAAGCCTCGAGAATTCCATCAAGGATCCCTGACCTTAATGCTCATCCTGCGGGCTCGTCGATGGGTGATGCTCCTCACTTGCTTCATGGCTCTGATGTAGTTTGCGTTGACTGTGACTCGCGCTGCTTGGTGGATGAGCTGATGCCCCCTGTTTGACTCCCGTCTCCTCCAGCACGCCTTCCTGGTCCCAACAACATATTGGATGGCATGGACACTTAGTGTTTGGGTGTTTCTTTTTTGATCAAGTTTTTTGGGATATTATCTACGTCAAAACTTTAGTGTATTGAATATTTTGAATTTGGCATCTAAACTTCTCTCCTAAATCAGGTATGACCTAGATGTGGTTCAACTTGCATATAGCATATAACTGGAACTCCCCGGTATATGGGCTATTGTTGTAAAAATGACTACGTGCCTATTGGGCATCTTATGTAATTGTGCATGTAATTATCTATCTTCGAATATATGCTTGTATATAACTATGATCCTGTGGTTTCTTACTGGTTCTTCCACGAGGGAGTTATTGAATCAGATTATTAATAAAGTATGGTGGATACCCCACTTTTGATTATATATATATATATATATATATACACACACAGTACAATACAATATAATATAATATTGTCATATAATATATTATAATATAATATTATCATATAATATAATATAATGTAATATAATATAATATAATATAATATATTATATTATATTATATTATATGATAATATAATATTATATTAAATATGATATTAAATGATATGATATGATATGATGTGATATGATGTGATATAATATGACATGATATGGTGTGATATAATATTATATAATATTATACTATTATAATATAATATTATAATATAATATAATATTAAATATGATATGGTATGATATGATATGATATGATATGATATGGTATGATATAATATTATATAATATTATACTATTATAATATAATATAATATTAATATAATATATAATATTATATTATATTAATATAATATATAATATTATATTATATTAATATAATATATAATATTATATTATACTATACTATAATCTAATAACGTGTATGATTGATATGTTTAATCATATATTTGTCAATGGTAGCAAAGTTATTAGGTATCTGATACCTATCAGGTACTTGATACTTGTGCATATATTTACAAAAAAATCGAGTCGATTGTCATTTGGAATCACAATCTTTTGCAAAAAATAGAAACATGTATTGTGTATACGATTGTAAATTATGTATCTAATCCACCAACAATGATTTTCTTCCCAAATTTAGTAGAGGTAAGTTGTTTTTTTTTTAAATTAGCCTTTTTTTGTAAGTTTTTTAGGTTAAATATAAGGTTTTTTTAATTGAAATTGTAAATATTTTTTGAAATTTATTTTAATTATATGAAATTGTAATTCAATCAAGCATGGAAGATACAAATAAAAATCCTAAGGTTGAAAACCCACCCCCGCAAAACACTTGGCTTGAAAACCAACCCTCACAAAACACTGATCCTGAAAACCAACCCCCACAAAACACTCATGTTGAAAACCCTCCAATTATGAACCCTTGACCTCTAGAGGACATCATAGGAGGTAATTTGAATTAGTTGAGGGGCATTCAAAATGTGTATGGTAATATCCTTTCATTACACCCAATATTGACCACATTGAACTCCATAATTAAAAATATGGAGACACTTACCATGCAACATAATGTTGCACTTCAATGGTGAGAGTCCATGCATGCTTATTTTGATGATGGGTTGGATAATGATGGAGTGTAAGCCATTGACATAAAAAAGGAATAACTTGTTGACCTATTTGTGGATCCCAAAACTAAACTAAAAGTTGATCCCAAAAAGCCATAGTTGTCCATTAAATGGTGCACAAATGATGTTATATGGAGTAACTTCTGGGATTGTTGGTGGATGGTTTTTGATAAACCACCCCACAAAAATATGGAGGTCCCTTTTTTATTTTCTTAAAAAACTATATGCTGAAATTTTGTTGGGTAAGAAACTTAACTATTGGAGCATGAGATCAAACATGGGTGTAGGCGGAGGTGCTCCCAAGAATAGACCAGGGGTGCATTAAGTGAAACATGACCCTTATGTTCCCCCTCCTCTAGTGCAACATCCAGATGTTATTGTTGAGGCTAGCTCGCAGACCATTAGGGCCATTCAGACCTTGAGCGGGCATTTGATTAGGCACATTGCATCATTGTTGTAGCCCTATGTTGATGATATTGATGCTTTGACATCCTCTTGGAGTGCATATGTTTTTATTCCTCATACTTGCATTATGTGCAAGAATTTATGTTTGGGTCCCTTTCATGAGTCTTTTAGTGATCATATGGATGCATTCACGTTCAAGATGGGCAATGTGCCAGACATCACCAAAGGGACTGAAGCATTTCATAGAGAGACCCCTCATGTGAGAGATGAAGAGGCATAAGAGGCATGGACTCCTCATGTTATGGAAAGACTAAACATTTAATGTCACAATGTATTTACTTTTAAATGAATATTATTAGTAGATAACTTATAATGATTGCACACTTATGTTTATATATGGGGTCCATTTATGTTTAGTCGATGACAAAGGGAGAGATGAGATAGGTGGAGGGTGCCACGCTCTTGACCATTTCATTTGGCCTTGAAAATTTTATGGTATATTCTTTCACACTCATTGGTTTATTTTGTTTATTAGTATACACATTTTTTATTGAGGCAAAAACAAGTTTTGAAGGGACCCAAAACCCTATACAATACAATTACATCATATATAACAATAAATCTTTCCAAAGGCAAAATACTACTAGATGAATAACAAACCAATCAAAAAATAGAAAAAAAACAACACACAGAAACCACCAGCAAAAACTAGCACACATGGACAACCAGCAAGACCAGCACCCAAAAACTAGAGAAAACAAAGACAAAAATAGGAACAGGGCCATACAAGGAAAGATCCTTTGGAGTAGCCACAACCTCTTCCTCCACGTAAGTCATCTTCTACACAATAGCCTTTAGATCCTCAATGTCCTTGGGAGCATCCACCTCTTTTTCTTGAGGCTCACTCTGATTCTATTTCTTGGACCCTCGTTATGAACTGTCACCTTCTTAGTATCATCCAACTTCACAATGTCCTTCTATAGCAGGGGTTCCCCAACTTAGCCACCAAGGATTTAATATTATCAGAAGAAACCTTCAAAACCTCATGTGTATGTTGAAGAATTTTCTTTATGGTGTTGTCAGTCTTCACCCATTTTACAGTAATATCCTCCAACTTTCTTTCTATAGTGTCCATCATATTTTTATCCCCTGAAAAGTATCCTATCACCTTATTCTTCTCTTCCATAGTCCACTGGCCCTCCAAGTTCTAGGTATCCATACCCTATTTAAGATTCTCCATCTTAGCATTGAGAGCCCTATACTTGAGGCTAAGATCTTTAATTTCATGAAATATCCATTTATCTAGACTAAAGGAGTAAATCGACTTAGCTTTGGAAGTTTGAAGCACACCTAGGGTAAAATATCTCTTATCTTATAGATCCTCAGGAAATAATTGAATAGATGTCTCTTTACACCCAATAAGACCCCATTTGGAAATTAAACTAGAATCCTTAGAATTAGGAGGTGAAATCACCTTATCATGTCCCATAGAATCAGTGTAGTCCACAAGAATCAAAACTTTCTCTAGTTCCTTCTTCTTACTTCCCTCCTCATAACCCTTTTGAGAGATATTCTTCTTCTATGAAATTGCAATGTTCTTGTGGTCCACAGTACCAATACCAGTATTAACTAGATTGATAGGATAATTAACTAGAGAATCGATATAACTAACCTTCTCATCATTGTCTTCTACATCCATGCCCTCCTTCTCATGAAATCCCTTAGCCTCATTACCACCCATTAAAGAACCCTCATCATCATCTTCAATTTCCATCCCTTTCCCTTCCTCAAACCTAGGAACAAACTTTTGATATATAGGAGTAGCGACCAGGGTAACACCCCCCTCAACATCAAACTCATAATTACCCTTAGAATGCAACACCATGTTTTGAGTTTTTGGTTTTTTTCATAGGGGTAAAACTCTTGATCTTAGTACTCCCTTTAGACCCATCCACCTTCCTTTTTCCCCTATCATCCTTCTCCTAAATAGGTTTATAGATAGACCCCTAATCTTCATCCCTACAATGCTTATGTATAAGAACTATGATACCTTCATGGAGAACAAGCTTTTAAGGGTTTTTACTATTCTCCTTCACACTATGATTAAGAGACTCAAGATGAAAATGTGGGAAGGAAACAATAATCTTATGCCTAAAATAGTTTAGCAAAACAAAATGATAGCTATTAACCCTATTGAAACGACCATCCAAAGTAAAATACTTCATAATAACCTTTAAAACCATACCCCAAATGGGTTTAATTTGACTGATATCACAGAACCCCCCAGTCTTAACTAAAATATCCCTTTCCTTATTATATTTTAGAAATTGTTTAACAACTTTATTAGAAATTTTCCTGTCTTTAAATAATTTCATACCTATAAAAGGTAAACCAATGATTTCCCCAATTAATTTCTTGTTAAGAGAAGCCTTCACACCATACAAAGACACAATATCATTCATCTGATTCACAATGAAGATATTTGTGATTTTCTTGTGATAGCCTTGCAAGTGTTCTACATACAACGTAACCCTTCCCTTCTTGAGCTTATTCCATCTAAATTATTCCTTTCGCCACCCCTCACAAGTCATAGGTTCCTCTCTTTTAATCTCTCCCCCCATGGTTTTAATAGAAGACTTAGAGATAAACATAAAACCATAAATATAAATTGAAATTTAGCTCCACAACTCTAAGAAAGCCCATAAAATGTGTTTTCCATAGTTGCCTTTGGTGATTCTATGCCCATTAGGATGATGATGCATGCAAGATCTCCTATAAATGATCATATGTGTCCTTTCCATCATTAACTTCGATCATGCCAACCTTATAAATAGTCATTTCAAGTAAAATGATGAATAATAATTCCTCATTAGGGTAACTCTCACCTCTCTAAGTCATCACGACTTCAAAATTAACACCTAGATTAGCTAAGATATCATCCACCTTATTAACTTCATGAAAGACATGTTAAATATGGTACCCTTAAAAATTTTGAATAATATTTTTAGCCTCCTTAATAATATTCTTTATGGTCCATTAAGGGATAGATTACCCTTTAATACATTTGATAATATTATTAGAATCACCTCCAAGAAAGATTTTTTGGCATTTCAGATCCCTAGCCAACGTAAGAGATTGAAGAGAACTCATAGATTCAACTAGGTGATTGCTTTGGACTATCATAGGCATGGCTATGGCCCCTATACAATTACTATATTGATCCTTTATGACACCACCAAATTCTATCGTGCTAGGATTTCCTTTTGCTGAACCATCGAAGTTAATTTTGACCCATCCATGCAGAGGAGAGTGCCAAAAAATTCCTTCCCTTATCTTATCCTTATTATTCCTTTTGGAATCAAAATTACACAAAGAAACTTTTAAATTCAAATTCCTATATTCAGGATGTTTGTTGATGAATATGGAAAAATTCTCAGCCAACCCCCTAATAATTTTCTTGGAAATCACCAAGAGGTAGAAGCCTTCTCTTTGAAAATCCTATAATTCTGCTCCTTCTGTATATTCTATATAGTATGAGGAGCAATGGGAGCCCGAAGAATCTTAGAAACCTCATTAGGAATCAGACATGTCCGCTAATAGAAAAAATCTTGCAAACTACTAGGAAAAATCCATTAAATATTCTACTTCTAAAGTAAGCGGGCCCAAACATATTTAGAAAATTGATAATGTAAGAGAATATGAGAGGCCAAATCTTCATCAGAGTAACAAAGATAACATCAGTCCAACATACAAATGCCTCTCTTACATAAGTTGTCTATAGTTAACACCTTACTCTGTAGAAATAGCCAGTAGAAAATATTGATTTTCACAATATGAGGTTTCAACCAAGCATGAGCCTAGAAAGGAGGAGACTCTCACTCATCCAACAAAAGGGAGATGGTAGAAGAGAAAAATATTTTTCCATTAGAATTACTAGCCCACACCAATGAGTCAACAGAGTTATGTCTGATGAACTAGGCCTGAAGCGCAAAATTGATAAGAGCAAGGGATGGGTTAATAGAAGAAACATTAACCCAAGAACCATTCCTCTAGTAGTCTTTGAAAATAATGTCAAATTTGTTCCTGTAGCTATCAAAAATTTGATAGAAAAAATGGTAATATACAAGGGGTTTATCTAGCAACCAAAAATTTTCCTAGAATCTGATTTTACATCCATTTCCCAATTTCCATTTTTTCCTTTAGCAATAAATTCCTTAACTTTTTTAATGCAATTCCACATGAAGGATCCATTAATAGTGATAGTAGAAGTAAAAAAGTCATAAATAGAATCATAAGCAAAGAGGTACTTACTCTTCCAAATTTGACACCATTCCTTGTCCTCTTCAAACAATCTCTAGATTTATTTAGCCAGCAAAGCCTTGTTGACAAATTTAATAGTTCTAATCCCCAAACCACCCCTTTTCTTAGGTTTACAAATACTATCCCAATCCACAAGAGAGAAGTGTTTCTTTTCCTCAACTCTTGACCATATAAATATCTTTTGGATCTTTTCAATAATATTAGTAAATTTTATTGGCATTTTGAACAAACTCATTGCATAAATGGGAAAACTTTGGAGGGAGGATTTTAAAAATTGGAATTTTCTTGCATGAATGTGAAGAGAGCCTTTGCATTTAAAAATATTTCTATAAAATAATTCCAAAATGAGTCAGGTGGCTTAAGGTCCAGAGGCAGACCCAGATAGGTAGACGAGAAATCCTCAATAGAACATCCAAGGATGTTAGCTATTTTACACTGCCTTTCCTCTGGGGTATTAATAAATAAGAGATTATTTTTTTCCAGTTAATTAGCTTTCCAATAGCCTTGGTGTAATTATTAAGAGCCAAGTTTGAATTCCTAGCTTCCTTGATAGAGGAGGTACCCATCGTAATCATATCATCCACAAACTATTCATGAGAGAAAACAATCTCAGCTGAGGAAGGCTTTAGACCTTGGATACTACCTTCAAGAACCAAAGACCTCATATATCTGCGTAAAATTTCTTCCATGATAGCAAAGAGAATAGGGGATAAAGGATCACCCTGTCTTAACCCCCTTGAAGGTCTAAAGAAGTGAGAGGAGGACCCATTTACCATAAAAAGAGTTGATGAAGTAGTAATGAGTTGCATAATCAAGTGGATCACTCTTTCCCCAAAACTAAAAGCTTTGAGAAATCTTCCAAGAAATATCCAATCAACCCTATCATAAGCCTTAGATAAATCCAACTTCATGAGGAAACCTTGTTTCTTGGAACATTCCAAAGAATGAATATTTTTATGAACAATGATAATGCAGTCAAGGATCTACCTTCCATAAATAAAAACATTATGCTAAGGGGAAATAATAGAAGGAAAAGGGATAAAATTCTGGTATTCAACACTTTGGAAATTATTTTATAAAAGGAATTGCAAAGACTAATGGGTTTAAAACCATCCACCGTATCAGCTTCTGGCTTCTTAGGGATCAAAACTAGAAAAGTAGCATTGATTTCCTTAAGAAAAGATTTGGAGCCAAAGAACTCTTTCACAACATTATAAACATCAGATTCCACAATGTGCCAAAATTTCTAAAAGAAAAACACAGGAAACCCATATGGGCTGGGAGACTTCCCCCCTCAAAAGATAATATTAGCTCTTTAATTTCATTAAGAGAGGGGATAGAAGAGAGATGTTTATTTTGATTGTCTCCAAAAATAGAAGGAATAGAAAAAAGGAGAGACTCCTAGTCAAAGACATCAAGATCTTTATCACCAGAGAGAAGAGAGGAAAAGTACATGACCATTTCAACTCAAATTTTCTCCTCTTTATCAAGAGTTCTTTGATCAGTCTTGATGATAGAAGAATAGTTCGAAACACGATGCTTAAGAGTGGTCATGTGAGAGAACCTAGTATTTTTGTCACCAGCTTGCAACAAAAGAGTCTTGGAGCACTACTTTTAGAATGCTTCATCTCTTGAAATTATGTTATGATTATTAACAAGGATATTATTTTCTTTATCCATTAGCTCAGTGGAATAGCCTTCCTATTGGATTTTGTCTTGCACTTCTTTAAGGTCCAACTGAATAGTAGTATTCTTAGACTAAAATACGTCCCCCCAAAATTCTTTATTCCAGATCCTAACTTTTCCTTTTATATGTATGAGGTTTTTCACAACCTTAAACATAGAAGTGCCTTCCACTTTGATATCCAACTAATCTTTTATTCTATCTTCCAAGGAGGGATGGGATAGCCACATTTTCTCAAATATAAATGGATAGTTTCTCTTACCTTTCATAGGCTAATCCACATAGGAAATAAGATAATGATCTGAGCCCACTCGGGGAATTGATTTAAAAGTACAAAAATATCTAGTTAACTAGTTATTAGTAATAAGAGCTCGATCCAAATGAATATGAATAAGATCATTACCAATCCTGCTGTTCGTCAAAGTATAGTTTAAGCCCTAAATATCCATATCCATGAGAGCCTCTTGATTAATAAAATCACTAAGATCCATTCTTCCATCCATTTGAATATATAAGCCTCCAGATTTTTAATTATCTTTAAGAGGAGTATTGAAGTCTCCCATAACAAGCCAACTAACATTTGGAGACAACTTCCTATTTCCAGCTAGGTTCCTCCAGTACTTGGCCCTACCAGATTTGGTGTTAGGAGAATAGACATTAGTCAAGACCCAACTGAAGTAATCCCTGATATGGTGAAATTTCACAGATAGGATAGTTCCATCACATGAAACACGTTCACCATTAATAAAATTCTTTTTCCAAAATATATCCAACCTCCCTGATGCCCCATTAGAACTAAATCCAACAAACCCAAACTTCTTAAAGACCTTTATTTTCTCAACCTTCTCTTTAATCATTTTAGTTTCCTGAATAAGAATAATATCTAGTTTATGGTCCCTAACAATATTTCTCAAAACATATTTCTTATGGATGGCATTTATCCCTCTAATGTTCCATACTATAATCTTAATTTCTTATTAGGGGAATGTACCTCCATCATGGTAATTTGCCTACCATCCACAATATTATGATTACTTTCTCGCTCTCTCAAATATTTAGCTAATTTCCTTCCTAGAGTTTGCTTAGGATTACCGACATCAACTTTCATCATTTGCCTTGTCACTACCCCTCCCTAAGGGAATGACCTGATATTTTGGGTTTCTCCATTTTTCCTTCCTTTTTTGTGACCAACCTTAGTCCACGAGTCATCATTTTCCAAAAAAAATTTATTTCTCTTCCTCTACCCAAGAAAACCCTTGACTTGTGGTCTCTGAGACTAAAGAAACATTGTTCTCCTATGAATCAACAAAGGATAGAGATCCTCCACCTAAACTATTACAAGGTTGGACATCCTCAAGAGATTTTTATTTATGCTCTCCTTCTCTAATCTCTAGGGTTTCTTCCACTCTAGAAGGAAAATCTTCCTCCTCAAAGTTCAAGTGAGATCCAACACTTTCATTGATTTCCCCTTCCTCTAACCCAACTGAATGATGGTAAAATGGATTCACCACCATTCAAATGTAGAGGGGGAAATATGAGATCTATTCTCAAAACCCAAATTCCCCAAGGAAGAGATCTGATTTGATCAACCTAGAGGTTAATACACAATCAAATCAATTTGTGGATGAATATGGAAGAGAAAAAGTAAATCTAATATTTCCCTTGTGGATGGATATTATATTTGGAATATAGAATAACTGAAATACAAGTACTAACCTCAAATTAGGGTAGATCTAGAAAATGTTGAATTCTGATGTCTATGTACACTTTCAGGAAAATCTGAAACCTGTCCTGGACTGGAAATGTCGAGACAGAGAAAACCCATAAATATTTCCTCAAGATGGCTCAGCTTGGGTTTGACCCTCATAAAAGGTCAAATACCACATTCATTATTTGAAGTCCAATTTGAATTCTGTTCGCACATCCTGGAAGTTTGCCGAAAAGGGTATCCAAATTCACTCTTAGATCTGAATTTCCACACATGTACCTGCAAGAAAAGGATGATTTTTGTTGTTTGTTTGGGGGGGTTTGCCTTGGTCAAACCTTGGTTTGGAATCAACCTTAATATTGAAATTGAAATGGAGAATGCTAGCAAGTAGTAGAAAAGGATCTAATAATGAAGCTATGCAATTCAATAGATATGCAATTGTATTTGAAATGTAAACAAGTATATTGATATGAAAGCTTGAACACAACAATAAATGTAAATCAAACCTCCATGGTTGTATGCTTGGAATCCACTTTGAGAGAAGAATGAAATGGATCTTGAAGATGAACAAAGGATCTTGAAGGAAGATCACACCATCATGATGGCTAGATCTAGGGTTTGAATGATAAATCTTGAATGCTTGAACCAAATCCCTTCAATGGCTTGAATGCTTGAATCCTTGATCTTCAATGGAGAACTTGGATGGATAATAAGAATTGAATGCTTGAATGGATGCTTGCTTGATCACCTTGAGAGCTTGAGAACTTGCACATGAAAACTTGAGATGAGATATGAAAACTTGATGTGAAAATGAGAGAGGAAGGCCTCATTTTATAGTGATCTAGGGCACATTCCTCTAGATGGGCCACCTTGGAGATTAAATCCCAATTAGGTCCTAACCTTTAGAAAATATACCTAGATTAAATGCAATTAAAGGATTTACCATCCTGAAACCCGAAATGGTCGACTTGGAGGCGGGAAAATAAATCTCCCGAAAGCACGAAGCCCAAAAATTCTAGAAATTGGAATTTTGGAGGAAGGGGTCAAAGTCAAGGTTGGACCTGACCTAGTTAGGGTTGAGCTTGACCCTGACCTAGTCAAGTTTGAACTAGACCCTGACCTTGGTCCCAGGTTGACTTAGAACCAAGTCAGGAGGTCCCGGGGATGCCCAGAAACCTAGAACCGATGCCAGAACATGATAGAATGTCAGTGATAGACATAAAATCCTATGATTATCATGATGAAGTTAGGAGGATCCATTTCTAAATCCTACCTAGAAATAGAGCAATGAAAGAGGGAAATTTAGGAGAATCCTTAAGATCCTAATCCTAATTTCACCTAGAATGAAGCAGAAAAGAAGTGGAAAGTGGGGAGAAAGCCAGATCAAAGAAAATATCAATTAGAGGCATCAAATATGACCCCAAACCACTTACTCAGAGGGCTAAATGCTCTTAACATGGAAGTGCTTCCATTTTAAGATGATAGATTAAGCCCCCACTTTAGCAAGAGTATGGATTCGATGCAAACTCTTGGTAAAGGAGAAGAAAGAGGAGATCCAAGTGGATTCACAAAGAGATAAAATAACACTTAGCTAAAGGCACGAGCCCCCAGACTAAAGATTCTAACTCAACATACACACACAAGGGTGCGAAACAATAAAACCAAAATAACAAGGGTTAACACTAAATAACCCAAATCAATTAGCATAAGAAACCTCACTAAGAAATATTCCTCATGCTAATATCATATTTGGAAAGATATCATAAAAGCATAAATGTTTACATAAGAAAGACAAGAGAAACACTATAAATAACATAGCTCATGATCCTATCCTACTAGCATGAAAGCAAAAAAGAGAGAAAGGAGAAAGTGATTACCTCACCTAGTAAGATGCCCACCTTACTGTGAATCACCCTGGAGGGAGAGCCCAATAGGTTCACCCATAAACTGTTCTTGTAATTGTAATGCATCTTTTGATGGCTTTTGGAATACCCATAGATCCACCTTCTTGTATCACTATGAATATGAAATGTGTGTCTCCTCAGGATTTAGCAACTTATGTGCTTTACCATCAGAAGATTTAGCATATAGGTGTGTGTCTTTTCAAGATTTAGCAACTTATGTGTGTTACCTTCCAAGATTTAGCATATTTGAAATTGGAAATGTGTGTCCCTTCATGATTTAGAAACTTATGTGTGTTACCATTGGAAGATTTAGCATATTGAAAAATTTGAAAAATGCGTGTCTCCTCAGGATTTAGCAACTTATGTGTGTTACCTTCGGAAGATTTAGCATATGAATGCGTGTCTTTTCAAGATTTAGCAACTTATGTGCATTACCTTCCAAGATTTATCATATAAAAATAAAAAACTATAGTACAAGGGAGACCCTATATATGCCCCCCTCCTTAAGATGGAAAAAATAGACTATTTTGTCATGTTAAGGAAAGAAAAGAACAAGGATAAAGCCTTCGTCAACATCAAGACAATATCCAAAAACAACACTCAGTCCAAGCCAAGAAGGTCACAACTCCTATGAGGTCATGGAAGAGATGAATGTAAAGAGATATCATGCAAGAAGTGAAAAGAAAGTAACCCTTATGAGGGATAGCACACTATTCAATTTCCAAGGTGAGAGATATATCAACCATGGAAACCAAATGTCAAACAACAAAAGAGGCTATCATCAAGGACATAGATCCTCAATGTAAACCATAATTTTCATGTATGATTGAATGTCACATAATAGATAGATACTGCTTACCCAAGGAAAGCGGTGAATCCCAAAAAGATAGAAGGAAATGACATCCTTGCCCCCCAACATAGGACAAAGATTGAAGAGGATACCCACTTCACAATGCAAGGAGATATCCTGTTTACAATAATGTACACCATATTCTTAGCGAGGGATATTGACCCCTACATCCAAGAGTAGAGATAATTGTGAAAAGGATATGTCACTCATTGAAAAAGGATCCTCAAATGAAAGAGATCTTATCAACAAGACCCCCACCAAAGAGGAGTGCTTTAGATAAAATATCAACTTTCAAAAAGGAGGGAACAAAGATTCAATCATCAAGCCCCCTACAAGGAAGAGGAAGAGGAATCTTTGAAATGAGGGAAACAAATCTAACACCAAAGCAAGGGTGAAAGTGTATAAAGAACATAATTTGCAACATAGAGAAGAGGTGACGACCTAGGACAACAACTTCTCATATAAGAATATTATCCATAGTCAAAACATCTATCAATATGATGAGATAATATTGCAATATAAACAAGTACCACTAAGCTAGAGAAAGCAGTTCCCTAGACAAAGAGAAAGAAAGAAGTACCTTTCCCCCCAGATATAGAGACAAGGGATACCCTCACAAAACAAATGTCTTAGAAAAGATATCTTGGAAAAGAAAAGAGAGATCCTATGCAAAGCCATAGAAAAAGAGAAGAGAAAGAATACCAATTAAGCCCCAATAAAAGACCTAATGGATCCTAGGAGACTGGATGAAGATGCACCTCTTGCCCCCCAGTCATGAGACAAGAGGAGAAGAACATTTACATTATATCTAAAGGAGGGGAATCCCCTATATCAAAATTATGGAGAAATTGTAAAACTGCACGAGAGTGAGATATAATTCCTAAAGCAACTCTTTCTCTAACATATGCCTTGAAATGTTTATAATCAACAAGTAAGTGTTTGTTACTATAATGAAAAGGACATTTGTATTTGTATAGAGCATCTATCGGCATAGGTCTAAATATTTCTTTCTTGGAATTCATTAGCTCAACATATACCTTTTTAGCAATTTCTTGAGGAGTAGTAGAGTTATCTAATATAGGTGTAGGGAAAAGAAGGTGAAGGGGAGGATGATGTTTAGCATCACCTACCTTAACTTGAGACCTCGAACAACCAACACCATACATATCTAGTTTAGGGGGTATATGAACAGGAAACCTAATACCATGCTCATTAACTCCTAGCCCTAAACCTTTATAACCTTGTTTAGTCACCATATTATATCCAGTAGTGTACATATTATGTAAAGCTTCTACAGGAGGTGATTGTTTATCATGTTCATGAGTAAAGGTTGTATAGGGTGGAATAATAGGCTTCATAAAAGTGTTTGTACCCTTTCCTTTAATATCATCCTGGATAAGAGGAGAAGATAAATCAAAGAAATCTTGCACATCCGCATCCTAAACGATAGCTTGAATCCCATCATAAGTACGGAAAGAGTGAGGATTAACAGATGGAGAATTAGGTATCAGAATAGGAAGATTAGGATTAGGATTGATAGGATTAGGATTAGGAAGATTAGGAGATGGTGTGTCATCTACCAAATTCTTCAGATAATCTAAAAGATGAATAAGGCTACCACATAAATTCCTAAGAAAAGTTTTAAATGTAGGCAGACTAGTGTCGGTCAACTTCACAAAAGCATAAGCAAGAGTAAAGTGAAGGGTCATCAACATAATGAAGTGAATGATACTTTCATAAACATCATAGGTATTATAAAGAGATGATAAAAGAAGAGTAATAAAAAACATGACCATGCACCAAAACATCTTAACAATCTCCATAATAAATGAACGACAAGAAATGTTTTTGTATTTTTATTGAATATATAGATTTTTTTTGTATTTTTGAAATTAAAATGCAAGAGCATAAATTAGATCTAATCTAAATGCAAGAAAGGATCTAAAATCTAACACAATAGGGAATCTAATTCCATAAAAGAAAAGGAGAGTAAGTAGGTTGGGTTCACCAAAATAAATGATGGTAAAATGGATTCACCACCATTCAAATGTAGAGGGGGAAATATGAGATCTATTCTCAAAACCCAAATTCCCCAAGGAAGAGATCCGATTTGATCAACCTAGAGGTTAATACACAATCGAATCAATTTGTGGATGAATATGGAAGAGAGAAAGTAAATCTAATATTTCCCTTGTGGATGGATATTATATTTGGAATATAGAATAATTGAAATACAAGTACTAACCTCAAATTAGGGCAGATCTGGAAAATGTTGAATTTTGATGTCTATGTACACTTTCAGGAAAATCTAAAACCTGTCCTGGACTGGAAATGCCAAGACAAAGAAAACCCATAAATCTTTTCTCAAGATGGCTCAGCTCGGGTTTGACCCTCATAAAAGGTCAAATACGACATTCTTTATTTGAAGTCCAATTTGAATTATGTTCGCAGATCCTAGAAGTTCACCGAAAAGGGTATCCAAATTCACTCTCAAATCCAAATTTCGCACTTATACCTGCAAGAAAAGGATGATTTTGATTGTTTGTTTGGGGGGGTTTGCCTTGGTCAAACCCTGGTTTGAAATCAACTTGAATATTGAAATTGAAATGGAGAATGCTAGCAAGAAGTAGAAAAGGATCTAACAATGAAGCTATGCAATTCAATGGATATGCAATTGTATTTGAAATGTAAACAAGTATATTGATATGAAAGCTTGAACACAACAATAAATGTAAATCAAACCTCCATGGTTGTATGCTTGGAATCCAACTTGAGAGAAGAATGAAATGGATCTTGAAGATGAACAAAGGATCTTGAAGGAAGATCACACCATCATGATGGCTAGATCTAGAGTTTGAATGATAAATCTTGAATGCTTGAACCAAATCCCTTCAATGGCTTGAATGCTTGAATCCTTGATCTTCAATGGAGAACTTGGATGGAGAAGAAGACTTGAATGCTTGAATGGATGCTTTCTTGATCACCTTGAGAGCTTGAGAACTTGCACATGAAAACTTGAGATGAGATATGAAAACTTGATGTGAAAATGAGAGAGGAAGGCCTCCTTTTATAGTGATCTAGGGCACATTCCTCTAGATGGGCCACCTTGGAGAAATAAATCCCAATTAGGTCCTCACCTTTAGAAAATATACCTAGATTAAATGCAATTAAAGGATTTACCATCTCGAAACCCGAAATGGCCGACCTAGAGGCGGGAAAATAAATCTCCTGAAAGCCCGAAGCTTGGAAATTTTGGAAATTGGAATTTTGGAGGAAGGGGTCAAAGTCGAGGTTGGACCTGACCTAGTTAGGGTCAAGCTTGACCTTGACCTAGTCAGGTTCAAGCTCGACCCTGACCTAGTCAGGTTCTAACTCGATGCTGACCCTGGTCCCAAGTTGACTCAGAACCAAGTCAGGAGGTCCCGGGGATGCCTAGAACTGATGCCATAATAGGATAGAATGTTAGTGATAGACATAAAATCCTATGATTATCATGATGAAGGCTAGGAGGATCCATTTCTAAATCCTACCTAGAAATAGAGCTATGAAAGAGGGAAATTCAGGAGAATCCTTAAGATCCTAACCCTAATTTCACCTAGAATGAAGTAGAAAAGAAGTGGAAAGCGGGGAGAAAGCCAAATCAAAGAAAAGATCAATTTGAGGCATCCAATATGACCCCAAACCACTTACTCAGAGGGATAAATGCTCTTAACATGGAAGTGCTTCCATTTTAAGATGATACACCAACATTTTGATCTCCACTAGGTGTATCCCCAAATTAAGGCTTGGGATCTTTTTAAGACTCCTCCAAATATTCTTTATCTTTTTCAAGCCCCCCCAAGTAATTTCCATTTCCTCCTTCCTTTTCTTCCATAAAGGCATAAGGGGTGCTAGTTTCCCCCTCATTCAACTGTCCTTCCATGTTAATTCTAGCTTCCTTAGGTTTTCCTGCATTGTTGGTTTTTTCCTTCCAGACCTTTCTTAGTTCCACCTTGTTTACTTTCTTCTCCTTATACACCTTCTGAGGGAATTTTTATCCCAGTGACCCATCTTTTTACACATAAAACAAGCAAATGATATATTTTCATATTCTAGGGGTTGAGCCCATTTTCTTAACTTTGACATAATATTAATCATTTGAGGAAGGTCAGAGAACTGGTCAGTATTAACACATATCCTAACATATACTAGTCTAGACCTAGATGTCATCATTGGATCTATGGATGGAAACTCATTAAAGGAACTAGCCATGCCTATGAAGACATCTTCATTCCAATATTCTAGTGGGAGACTAGAGAGTCTGACCTAGACCAGAGTTGAAACAAAGAAGGAATTAGTCAGATCCAGGTTGGGAGACCACCTTTGAAGTGCTAGAGAATATTTCCCAAACATCAGTATACATATTTTCTAAAAAACAATAACGTAATAAAAATCATATACTAATTAATATTTTCATCTTATTTTACTCTTTATGCTTTAATCTACTCCCAACATGGGGCAATGTGAGGGGGTCATATTGACACATGTTGAAAAGGGGAAGGTAATTAAGAGTTTTAGAATGATTATGCATGTACTTGTCACTTGTGCATACTAATGTTTATTTATATGGTTTATTTTACAAGGTTTGATGTCTAACAATTTCACGACATAGGTTCCTAAGCCTACCCTCTTAGGAATTTCATTTGGCCACGATAGACCCTTAGTACGTATATCTATATTTATTTATTTAAATTTTTGTATCAATTATACATGTGATTGTCATTTAAATTTTCATTATTACATATTAACTAAGATTTTATCTTATTTGAATCTCATAGGTAACACCTAGTGTGAGGGAGGTACAATGCCAAGGATTTCTATCCTTGTTGACCCAATTGACATTGGTAGAAGAAGGTTCACCAAAGGTAATTTTTTATTTTAATTCAACTGGACATTTATAAATTTATGTTGCTATGAATGGAAACTTTATAGGATAACTCATATCAATTTAATGGTTGCAAACATACATAGGTTAGAACTGGCATTGTTAGAAATGTCCCTTCACTACCAAGGATATATGTTAGGAATCCTGGCCACATGAGGAAACATAGAGCCGAGGTACATGAGAATTCAATTTTAGATTTCAATTAAATTATTCTTCATTATAAATTTCAATGTTAATTTTCTATATGTACAAATTATATAAATTAAGAAATTGAATTGTGGTTTCAATTTTTTATTTTTTGTGTGCAGGATCCACTAGAGCCAAAGACTACTCTAAAGAGGTTTCATTTTGATGATCCACCAATAGTATAGGATTCCATGTAGACATTTCTAGTTGTAGATATTTTAAGATGGCATATGCCACATTGTATAGAAATGCATATTTTGTAGAGATTTTGAGATGGCATGTGCCACATTTTTTAAAACTTTGATCGAGTTAACATTTATGCCATATTTGTATATGGAGATGCATACTTTAAAAAAAAAAATTTCATATGTAGAATTTTCATTTTTATATTATTTATTTGTAATGTTTGGTACATGTACTATTCATGTTTATGTAATAATTGAATATTTTTTGTTATGGAAGTGTCATGGTTACCGTCTTCCAATAATTTTTTATGTATATGAAAATATTTGTTGCGTTTCCATAATATTTGATGTTTTTCGATAACATTTTTCTTATTTGTATCTTCATGATCTGAGAGAGTCATAATGTTTTATTATCACAACCCATAGAGAAAGCCACAATCCTTCTTCCTTTATTCCCTTTGAAAGAGTTGCAACATTTCATAATTACCACCTTTTTAGAGAGCCACGATCATTCACATCTGGTGCAGGAGCACCTAATGGATTGTAACCCTCCAAAAGGTAGACCAAATGATGTAGAGGATCAAGGCTCAAACCAATGGAATCACATAATTGACCTTATTACACAACACCCAAAAATCAGATTTGACAATCACTGTCAAGATAGACCTACAAGACCTTTGTATATTTGGTGCAAAGTCACAAGGCTCCAATTAGAAAACTCACCCACAAGGTCTTCTTGGAACAATGTCCTACTTGGTGACCCAAGGATTGACAAAAATCTAGGACCAACTTCATGTTTTCATTAATGGTTAAAAATATTGAATAAAATAATAAAATGATCTCAAAGACACAATACTCTTGATCAGTAGGACAATAGGGAACAATGGAACAATGGTTCAAATCAACAACCTAAAACTTTCATATGACAGTGTCAACACATGGACAAGAGATAGAGAGGGGGGACCCCTTAGGACCCCTAAGATGTATTATTAGGTTTCCTAAAGGGTCCTAAGGGGTCATAAGGGGTCCTAGGACACATTAATGTGTCCTATGACCCCTTATGATACCTTATGACCCTATAGGTCCCCTAAGAATACATCTTAGGGGTCCTAAGGGGTCATAAGGGGTCCTAAGACACATTGATGTATCCTAGGAACCCTTACAACCCCTTATGACCCCAAGTAGGACCCATAAGAATACATATTAGGGGTCATAAGGGATCATAAGTGGTCTTAAGAGATATGAATGTGTCATGAGATCCCATATGACCCCTTAGGACCCTTTAGAACCCCTAAGAATATATCTTAGGGGTGCTAATGGGTCATAAGGGCTCATAGGATTCCTTATCACCCTTTAGAGAGAGAGAGAGAGAGAGAGAGAGAGAGAGAGAGAGAGAGAATGTTAGAAACTTAAATATATTTTTTTTATATATAATATAATATGCATTATCATAATTTATTAAATTATATAATATTTAATACATATCATATCATATAATATATTAAATATAATATTATAATATAATATAGCTCTCACATATAATATAATATTATAATTTATTATATAATTATGATATATACTTTTTATTTATTTATTCAACTATATCATGTATCTGATTCATATCAGGTATCTGATAACTATCAGATACCCAATTCCTTTTGGATAAATATTATCTCTGACACACCCAAATATTTTCTTTGGGATTTTCCTCGGGGATGTCTAACCTTGATGGTCAACCCCAAAAATGTGTTTTCTATACTTCCTCTGATCTCTAGACTTTGACCACGTAGCTAACGACTTTTTTCACCTAAATTTGATGAAATGAAAAGAGTTGCTTAAGGATAATCTCATCTTTCCATCAATATAATTTTTGTCAAATTTTTAGTTGAATAAGTAATTATTATTTATTTTCTAATTGAGTTACCTTTAAATTCATGATTGATAGACTGATTGAAAAACAACTATAACTTTCAAATGATATAACATTTTTGAAATCTGAAATATGCGTCACATTTTATGCTTTGCCTAATTTAAGAAAAAAAATCAATTTGATGAAGTTTAGACTAAATTAAGGTGGTCAGACACGAGAGTTTTTATCTTCTAGAAAAGTTGTAGCAGAAAAATCATAATTAATTAACTACTTAGAAAAAAATTACAAAAAAATATGTGTTACATCTAGGCATGAGTCTACTACATATATCTAGGATCTTTTAAAAAATAGTATCATTTGATTGTGTTTAAGGTGGTCAGACATACACCTACTTCTTATTTTTTTTTGAACTTTTCATACTACTGCATTGAAATTTAAAAATTTGACCATATAGAATAATTTATTTTAGAAAAGGGCTAGTAGCTTTGAAACTACATTCAATTTTGTACAGATTATCTTCTTAAATATTTTTGATATAATATTGATAACTTGTTCAAATTTTTCTATCAACTTTCCTAACCCTGATTTTCTAAATTTTCATTGCCACTTAAGGGCCTAGTTTGGTACACCATGATCCTACACATGCCCAATGAAGGAGTTCAAACCTGGAGAAGAATTTTCAAGGTAAGAAAAATAGAAAACATTTTTCTTTTATCTAAGGTGGAACCTAAAAACTTTACAATAGCTATAAAAGATGATAGATGCCTAAAAGCAATGGAGGAAGACCTCAGTCAAATTGAAAACAATATGACATCGGAGTTGGTACCTAGACTAGTAAAAAATATTGTTATAGGAATAAAATGGGTGTTCTAGAATAGGCTAAATTTGAAGAAAGATAAGTAACAAGAAACAAAACTAGATTGGTTTGTTAAGTCTACTAACAAGTTGAAACTATAATTTTGAGGATACTTTTTCTTTGGTAGCTAGGATGGAAGCTATTATGATGTTCCTTACATTTTCTACTTATAAGAACTTTAAGGTGTATCACATGTATGTCAAGTCAACCTTCCTAAATAAAGATCTTGAAGAATAAGTTTGATCGAGAAACTTGATGTTTTTCAATTGGCACAAGGTCTAGACATGGTATGCAGACTTAAAAAGGTTCTATATAGTCTCAAGGAAGATCCTAGACCTTGGTATGCAAGGTTAGATAAGTATTTACTATAGTAAGACTTCAAAAAAGGTGTGACAAATAGTAATATTTATTTTAAGGTTGAAGGATTAAACAAACTCTTAATATTTTCGGTATATGTTGATGATATCATTTTTGTGGAGATAATGATATATGTAAGAGGTTTGCAAAAGAGAGAATGGAAGAGTTTGAGATGTCAATGATTGGTGAGTTTTCATTCTTTATTAGTCTTCAAGTAGATTAATTAGAAGATGATATTTCTATTTCCTAGACTAAGTATATTAAAGAGTTTTTTTGAAGAAATTTAGTGTGCAAAACTCAAAACTAGTAAGTACCCCTATGGTTACAGGTTGTCATTTAAGAAAGGATGAGGAATCTATAAAAGTGGATCAGACTATTTATAGTTCTATGATTGGATAATTGATATATATTTAATTATTTCAAGACCTAATATTACATGCATGCAATATATTTTTTGTAATATATCAAGCCGATCCTAGAAAATCTCATACAAGGTGGTAAAACAAATATTTATATATTTTAAAGGAACTTTGGTTTTTGGTCTATGGTATAAGAAAGATGATGATGTCTCTTTGAAGGCTTACACAATATTGATTGGGCTGGTTGTGTAGATGGAAAAAGAAGTACCAACAGTGGAGAATTATTATTAAGAGACAACTGGTCACTTGGCTATGTAAAAACCAAATTTTAGTATCTTTATCAATAGTAGAGTATAAGTCTCAATCATTGATAGGGAGGTTGGATGAGCCAATCAAAAGCTCATGCCTAGGTCTCTCAAGTGACCTTGAGGTGCTCCTTCTTTACACCTACTGACCTATAGGATCTCCTTTTATGGTTTTATCCCCTGGTTTTCTGACCAACCCAACTATCATGCAACAATTACCAAGACTAGCTAAGTTCTTGGTGCTCCTCTAGCTTTCCCACACACTAACCCTTAGTGCCATCTAAGAGCTTTCCACCTCCAATACTAACATGAAATCTTGTAGAGATGAGGAGGTTCTCAAATATGTTTTACTTTTCCTATTAAGGTGTCTTGGAAGTCTTTCTTCATGTATCTCCCTTACCGATCTCATAGATCCTTCACAAAATAGGGATACAAGGAAGAGCCCCTATTAGGTCTCCTATTCTGGGAAAATAGGATTTTTTCCCAATTCATAACAAAGGACGTTGAAAATTAATTATGGATTCTTGTTTCATTATCCAACCTCTCAAGGATTTTTGATGTTTTTGGGTTCCACCCTTCTATACAATGCCCTGACCAAAAATGAGTGTTTTGGGAGGGTTTTAGGACTTCTCTGATTGCATGGTTTGTCTGAAAGTGTTGGGTAACCAAATGGATTAGTTATACCCTCTCCTCTTCACTAGATCCTGGAAAGGTCCTTGTCTTTGACCTCCAATCACCAATTTGTGGCTTCATGCACACCTCTACAAGTTATCTCTCTTGTAGCTTAGTCTTTCCTAGCTGGGCTCACCACAGGCTCACCTAGGGAAAGAAATTGTAAATACTTTCCAAGATTTTCAGGGCCCATGATCATGTAAAAAATATATGCATGGAGTCTACTCACTATCCACAAGAGGCTGTACAGATTGAATAGTGGGATAGTGAGCTAGGTCTCCATTTCACACAACCACTTGGTTTGAGCTAGTGAGCAGAGAAAATGAAAAGAATTTAACTAGAAAAAAGAAAGAAACATAAAATCCTAAACTAATGACAAAAAATGCAAGGAAATACACTAATCTAAGATCTCCATTGATTTCAATTCACAACACAATTCAAATCATTCTTCTGCAATTAACTGATCACAAAGACACACAAACTCTCATACATTGTTCAACTCTTCAAAATCAAAGTTCCACACATTTGACCATCCAACCTTGGGATTTGGTCCAAATTTGAATTAAAAGGCTGAGGTTTGTCTTAGATTCCCATTAGGGAACTCCTAGGTCATTTTAGGGTGTTTGGACAAAGTTGTCTGAGCAAATTTTTGTAACATTTTTACAACTTTTACATTTCGCAAACTAAATGACTTTGGCTGTGTTCTAGATTGACCTAGACTCCAACCTAGGTCCAAACATGACCTCTAACACACCCTAGACCCAATGACATCTATATGGCATAATCTAAATACAAATAACCAAGCAAGAGACTTTAACACTTAAGCCTCTAAGATGCAATCACCTAAGACTAAGGACCTATATCTAGACCTTTCATCCCTATTGGATTATAAAGTGTGATCAACATGACCTTATGGAAAACATACACACGCCAGATATGGATTACAAAAAAAATAAAAAATGGATTGGATCAACCAAACTTTGGGTGTTCCTGCACCATTCTCCCCCTCTACACAAAGAGTAGCTAAGGTACAATATGGGATGTTAAAGAAGGATCAATATACAACTGTTTAAAGTTTCTCTCCTCCACCCAAGTAGCTTCAGATTCTGGGTGGTCCTTCCATTGTACTAGGTGTTCCATGTAGACCGTATGTCTAGTCTTCTTCTTCACCCTAGACTCCAAGATCTTCTCTTCTTGAGGATTTTTCTTAGAAGGTATGGCTATTGTTCCGACATCTAAAAGAACCTCCTAACTATTCTGACTGATCTTTGACAATGGTCCCTTGTACTTGACCAGGTTTGCAATGTTGAATACTCATGAGATGGCTAGATCTGAAGGAAGTTCCACCTTGTAGGAATTAGCTCCATACTTGGCCATAATCGTGCATGGTCCTACCCTCTTCATCTACAACTTGGCAGGTACTCCCTTCTGTAATCTAGACTTATTTAAATGAACCATTGCATAATCACCTACTTCAAATTGGACATCTCTCCTCCTTTAATCCACCTTGGCTTTTAGCTTTTGACTTGCTTTTTCTAGGGTCTTCTTAACTTGCTCATGGATTTCTTTCATAGTTTGGGAGGAGTCCTTTGCATGGCCACTCCTATATTCCATACTCCCCAGATCTTTGAGTTCACTCACTCCTCTTGGGTGCATCCCATACACTATTTCAAAAGGACTTTTTCTAGTTGGTTGATTAACACTGTTATTATAGGCATACTCTTCTTGAGGGAGGACTAGATACCATGTTTTCCCATACTCCTTGGTTAGGCACCTAAGTAAGTTATCCAACACCCTATTTATAACTTCATTTTAATCATCTATTTGAGGATGGTAAGTTGAACCAAAAGATAAGTTTGTACCCAATCTTCTCCATAGGGTCTTCTAAAAATGACCCATGAACTTAACATCCCTGTCTGATACAATGCTAAGAGGTAGTTCATGAATCCTCACAACCTCCTTGAAGAAGAGATGAGATATGTGGGTAGCATCATGAGTTTTCTTACAAGGGATAAAGTGACTCATTTTTCTAAACCTATCTACCACCACATAGATGTTATCTAGCCCTGTCTTGGTTTTAGGAAGCCCCACTATGAAGTCCATGCTGATGCACTCCAATGACCTATTGGAAATGGGTAAAGTCTGGTATAGGCCTACATTTATTTCTCCTCCTTTGGCTTTCATGCATATAACATGTAGTTCCACATATCTTATCACATCCCTAGGCAATTTAGGCCAATAATAGAATCTTTGGACTAACTCCATGGTCTTGTTGATGCTAAAATGGCCACTAAGACTCCCATTGTGCTTCTCCTGAATGATATTTTATCTCATGTATCCCTTAGGAACACATATCTAATTCCCCTTAAACAGTAAACTACTCTACAAGGTGTATTCTGCAAATTGACTATGAAAATGGTTCTGAAAATTAGAGCATACCTTATAAGCTTTTGAAAAGTCTTCATCATCCTTGTAGAGGTCCTTGAAGCTATCTATTCCAATACTTTGGAGTTGGACTTCCTTAAATGTCAACAACCTCATACTAAATTCATCTTCCACCTTGTTCATTTTTCCCTTCTTGTTCTTGATAGTAAATGTGAAGGCCTGCAGATACTCCATCCATTTTAGGTGTCTATTGCTTAGTTTTTCATGTGTATTGATGTATCTTAAGGCCTGGTTGTCTACGAACACCACATACTCTTTAGAAAGGAGGTAGTGCCTCCATTTCCTAAGTGACTTCTCCAAGGCATATATTTCCATGTAATAGGCTAAATACTTCTTCTTCGCTTCATTGAGATTCTCACTAAAGAAGGCTATGGGCCTATCTTCTTGACTTAACACTCCTCCAACTTCTATCCCACTTACATCACACTCCAAGGTGAACACATTATTAAATCTTGGTAATAGGAGAATAGGTTGGTTGGATACTTTTTTTTCAACTTCTCAAATGCTTTTCTTGCTTCTTGAGTCCACTTGAACTTGGTCTTTAACCCACCTTTAATGGTGTCTATCATTGGTGCACAAATGCCACTGAAATTCCTTATGAATTTCCTATAAAATTGGGCTAAGCCATGAAAAATTCTAACTTCTATTCTTGTGCTTGGTGTAGGCCATTTTAGGATGGCTTCCACCTTACTTGGATCCATCTTCTTTGTACCTCAAGACACTACAAATCCCAAGTAGACAAGTTTTTTCTTGAAGAACTCATATTTTTCTAAATTAATAGCTAACTGTTCTTCATGGAGTCTTTTGAGAACAACCTCCAAATGTTTTAGGTGTTCCTTTTTTTTCTTGCTGAAGATGAGTACATCATCAATATATAATACCACAAATCTACCTTTCTAGTCCGTTAGTACTTCATTCATCAATTGCATGAATGTGCTAGGGGTATTAGTAAGCCCAAATCGCATCACAAGCCACTCATACAACCCTTCAATAGTTTTGAAGATTTTCTTCCACTCATCCCCATCCTTTATCCTGATTTGATGGTATCCAATTTTGAGATCCAACTTGGTGAAGTATTGGGCTCCTCCAAGGCAATCCATTAGATCCTCTATCCTAGGTATAGGGAATCTATATCTAATAGTGATCCTATTTATTACCCTTGAATCAGTGCAAAGTCTCCACTTACCACCTTTCTTGGATGATAAGACCATCGGTACTGCACATGGACTGGTGCTCTTCTTTATAAGCCCTTGATCAAGTAGCTCTTGCACTTGCCTTGCCACTTCTTAGTTCTTCTCTTGTGTGAGCTTGTAGGCTACTTTATTTGGTAATGAGGCCCCTGGTATGAAGTCTATTTTATGAATTATATACCTCTTAGGAGGTAGGGTTGCTGGTGTGCCATCACTAACTATGTCCTTATATCTCCCAAGAAAATCTTAGATCTCCACTGGTAGGGGTGCTTGGCTAGGCTTTTCCATTTCCTTGGGTTTCACAACTATAGCATACTCATCACTATCTTCTTCTTGAAGTGTATGCAATAGTTGCTTCCCACTACTAAGCAAGACACTAGGGTTTTTGTATGCACTTCATCATTATCCATTAAGGACTGGATTTTGAAGTTTCTCCCATATTTCTTGAATGTAACTATGTTTTCTCTTCCATCATACATGCCTTCTCTGTCATATTTCCATGGTCTGCCCAATAAGATATGGCAGGCATCAATGGGTAGCACATCATATAGAAATTTGTCTTTGTATCCTCCAATAGAGAATTCAACCCATGTCTGATCATTCACTAGGACACTTTTCCCTTTGTTCAACCATGTCACCTTGTAGGGGTTTCTATGGGGTACCTTAGCCAAATTGAGCTTCTTGCCTACTTCCTTTTCAATGATGTTGTTTGTGGAGCCAAAATGTACAATCACTTTGCACACCTTACCCATGATCTTGCATCTGATTCTAAAGAGGGTTCTTCTTTGCTTTGGCTCTTCTTTCACCAGTTGCCTTATTAAGAACCTTCTAAACATGAGGTTCTCTCCCATTTTTGACTCTATATGACTGACTCCTGGTGATTTGACACTTGATGTGTCCTCTTAAGCATATGCCACTCTCTTCTCTGAATTGGAGGAAGATGCCTTCTCTGGACACCTATATGATGGATGTCCCATCTATCCACAATTGTAGCACTTCATGCTAGCAAAGTAAGAACTACTTCTTCCTACACCTCTTCCTCTATTAGAACCTCCATGAGTGCCTCTACCTCTTCCATAGTTCCCTCTAGAGCTTGTCTCACCACTTTCCTCTACAAGCTTAGACTCTCCTTGGCTTCTTTGATTAGTCCCTCTTCCTTGGTGACCACCTCTGTGACCCCCTTGGTCTCTTCCTCTACCTCTATTTCTTGAGCTTGAGTCTTGCTTCCTCTTACTCTTTTCCTCTATCTTTAGTGCCAATTGATAGCACTGATGCACTATTTTAGGACTTAGGGGACTCATATCCTCTTGAATAGACCACTTCAAACCATTTAAATATTCAGAAACCTTGATGCTTTCTTCTTCTACCACCTTGTACCTTAGACATAACTTTTGGAACTCCTCGGTGTAGGTATTAACATCATTCTCATGTTGCCTTAGACTTTGCCTCCTTTTTTAGTTGGATTTCATAATCCTCTTGCATATAGGATTCTCTAACCTTGGCCACCATTCCTCTCCATGTGGCTATGGGGTTTTCCCTTCTTTTTCCTTCTCTGTTTGGACAAACTTCCCAAGTGAGAGAAGAGCCTCTAAGTCTTGACTTGGCTACTCTCAACTTCTTAGATTAACTAATTTAATCACATTCAAAGTGATTCTCCATGCCCTCAATCCAATCAATGACTGATTTAGGCTCCATTTTTCTACTAAAAAGTGGCACACCCTCTAATGCTTTTCCACTTAGGGCTTTCAAGGATTTTATAAAAGGTTCTTGCTCCACCATTGGATCTAGTTTAGGTACTTCATCCTCCACTGACATATCCTTCCCTTCCTTCTCATCTATCCTCTAATTTACCTCCTATGTTCTATCTTCTACTGCTTCCAACTTCTTGGCTAGTTGGTCTAGTCTTTTCCTCAACTGCCTAGTTTCTTCCTCCTAGCTGTCTTCTACCTTCTTGGACAATTATGCATTGGTCACCATCCTAGAATATCCACTAGATTCACACTCTGACATGCACTTACTTTCCCAAATATTTTTGGGCTCTGATACTAATCTTCTAGGGAGGTTGGATGAGCTAATTACAATCTCATGCCTAGGTCTCTCAAGTGACCTTGAGGTGCTCCTTCTTTACACCTATTGACCTATAGGATCTCCTTTTATGGTTTGATCCCCTAGTCTACTAACCAACCCAACTATCATGAAACAACTACCAAGACTAGCTAAGTTCTTGGTGCTCCTCTAGCTTTCCCACACACTGACCCTTAGTGCCATCTAATATTTTTCCACCTCCAATACTAACATGAACTCTTGTAGAGATGAGGAGGTGCTCAAATATATTTTACTTTGCCTATTAAGGCATATTGGAAGTATTTCTTCATGTATCTCTCTTACCAATCTCATGGATCCTTCACAAAATAGGGATACAAGGAAGAGCCCCTATTAGGTCTCCTATTTCGAGAAAATAGGACTTTTCTCCCAATTCATAACAAAGGACCCTGCAACTTAATTATGGATTCTTATTTCATTAGCCAACCTCTCAAGGATTTTTTGAGGTTTTAGGGTTCCACCCTTCCGTACAATGTCATGACCAAAAATGAGTGTTTTGGGAGGGTTTTAGGACTTCTCTGATTGCATGGTTTGTTTGCAAGTGTTGGGTAACCAAATGGATAGGTTACACCTGTGCGTGTGAAAATGTACCTGTCTGTAAACACAACACTTCAGTAAACATTATTGGTTAATCAAATCAAAAATCTACAATAAGACAAATATCGTTAACCAGGTGATTTATTGCCTTCTAGTAGATGTGAGTATGGTATTCTCAGAAATAACCGAGATCAGTGACAATGCAACACCTAAATGAAGGATTTGAAATGATGAAAGCTTATGGAAAATAGATGTAAATCTAAGTTATATTTTTTATTTTTATATGCAATATGGATGAAAAATAATGTAAAACTAGATGAAAATAAATTGTAATCTAACAATGCTATGCTATGAAAATGAATGAACAATGATAAAAAAGAATTTCAAAATTGCACAATCTCATAGATTGCCAGATCGCACGAGAAAGATTATCCTAATTCTTCGGATGTGGGGTCATTTGTAAAGGACTGAGCCTTGTTTATATAGAAATCCAGAGTTTTTGAGAACTCATGGAAAGCCAAAAATATCTCCCTGATCAACTCAGATTGATTGTTGAGTTATCAGGAAATCAGATTTAGTTAACTCACAAAATCATGCAAAATTAACTTTTTAACTCAAATTAGGAGTTCAAATCACTTTTTCAACTCACAATCACATGTTGAGTCTAAAAAGTTAACAAATTGAATTGAATAGTTGATTTAGAGTTAACTTTCTTTTCTGATTGTGCATGGATAATTATGAATTTATTTAATATTCCAAGTGATTTATTCTCAACCTAACTAATTTTTGAATAAAAGCAATTGATTTATGGGTTAGTCAATTATTTAATCAAACTTTATCCCAAAACTATATTATTAAATTTAACAACTTGATTTAATCAATTAAATAAATATTTAATCAATTATTTCTAGCAATTTGATTTATTGTCAAATAAACAATATCAATTAGGAATAAATATTAATTAAATCTAATTAAATTAATTAAGTGGCAGAATTAAGTTTAATTAATCAAATATTCAACATATTTGATTAATTGCACCTAGGATAAATAAACAACATTTATTGCCAAATAATATTTAATTAGAAGTAATAAGGATAAATTAGGAATATTTAGGAATATTCCCTGATGCATAATTAAGATAAGATCGATTAGGGTTTCTATGATTTGATGTGCAGATGTGCCTTTGGTTAGGAATTTTATGTCAATTTTGATCGATTTGTCAATGTAAGAGGTCAATGGTACTGAAGCCCATTTTTGGGGTATTACATTTTTCCCCTCTTTTAATTACGATGCGAAGTGCAGTGGTTCAAAGATTAATCTATTTTTGGATGAGATGCAGACTCAGTTATGTGGTGGAGAAATTGATCCTGAAAGATTAACCAATTTCGAGACAGAAACTGATTGAAAGATTTGAAGATGTTGATTCAGGTCTTGATTGACCAAATAATCGAGATGATGTTAACAGTAGCAAAAATGAATCAGTGATTACAAAAAAGTGATAAAACATCTGAACCTATGATTACGAGGAAGTGACTGTCCTGACTCTAGACCTGATTGTCCAAAGGAATCAAAAGGATGGCATAACTGAACCCTTCAGTTACGAAGAATCAAGGAAATAACACTAATGAACCGATGGTTACGAAGAGCTGATATAGTTTACAAGTTGTGAGAGAATACCAGATTGATATGGATTTCAATGAATCTGAAATGCCCCAAGTGATGTGCCCCAAGCAATGAGGACTTTTGATAAGTCAACAACTAGACGTGGTTGTTGTCTTTATTGTTGAAGAAAATTTGATTAACAGATTTGATTGATGATGTGTAATGCCATGCCCCCTTTGGGATGAAAATCAAAATCTAGCAAGAAAGCCAGCATGAAATGTTTAGAAGCAAAGTAATTGATTATAGAAGTGGTTGCACACATCCGGGGATGCATTCTGCATCGTTTAGAGGTTCTGTTGACCAAGTTTGACTAGGTTGACCATGGTTGACCAAGTTTAAATTTCAAGAGTTTGATATACGATAATCAATTAAGTTGAATACTAGATTTCATTGATATCATGAAGGTCGATTATGCAAGTAGTTGACTGTCCTAGGTCCAAAAAAATTTAAATCATGATTTTGACAAAGTAAATGATCTTAGATTTTGATTTTGTTCCCAAAAATGGGTTCAAAATGTCAAAATTAGCCAAGGGTGAATTTTTCAAAGTACTTTTTTCACGCAAAATGAAGCACTTTGAAAAATTAGGTCAAAACCTATATAAGGCCCAAAAGGGTCATTTTCAATTCATTTCAACCTTTTGACTTTATAACACCTTGTGGAGCCCTTTGAGAGCCAAAATGAAAGTGCATATGTCATCTCATCATTTCGAGCACTCACAGTGATACCAGAGACTGTGTCAGTATGGGAATCTGATAAGTGGACCTTTGTGCCTCTTTGTGAATTCAATTTGATAGCTTTTCATGCTTTTTAGGATTTTTAGGACATTTTAAAAAAAAATGAAATTTTGCATCATGTAAGGTCGTACGACAACCCGTTGGGACTCGTATGACATTCCAAGTCCAAATTGAGTGTCATGCATGTTCTTGCTATTTATCGTATGAGGGACACCCATTTGTCATACGATATTTTGTCAGGTCCCTCAAGTGTCGTGCAAGAACCTGTATAGTGTTGTATGACCAAGAAGTGTTGTATGGGTTGATGTAGATTGTCGTACAACATTTGGTACCAGTCTAAATTATCATATGAAAAACAAAGAGCATTTTTGAGGTCCTTATGCCAAATTTTCAATTTTTTTGATTACATAGCTGATTTCCTTAGCCATTAATGCACTTATGGATATGCTCATTTTCTCATTTTCTATTCCTTTTGCCTGATTTTTTAGCAAAGTTGTGATAGTTGTCCTATTTTTGTGCTTTAATGTTGTGTACATGGATGTTCATTTCTGTATCTCTTATCCCATGACACAGAGACTATGTCTAACCCTACCTAATCCTTTGAGAGTGCACCTTGCAGCATGTGGATTTGAGTACCTCATTAGTTTGCCTGATATTTGGGTGAATTATGGATTGATCATTGTGCTCGTTGAGAATTTCCATTCTAAGACTCAAACTTTCCACCTCCTGACTGGGGAGCTCACAGTTACCCCAAAGGATGTTTACAGGATCCTCTATATTCCGTTTCATGGCCCTCACCCCGACTACGTCAGTGCGGATAATATAGCTTTGGAAGTATTTTGTACATTATTTAATGTGGAGGAGAAGATCTCATAGCATATCTCATGGGAGATTCTTGTGCAGTGATATGGGCAGACCCATTGATTGGACTACATCATAGTAGGGATTATCTGAGGGATCATCAGGTTCGACCATCAATAGAACAATCTTCTTATGGCTGGACTCTTATGATTCAATGTTTGATGGAGAGTCCCACAGAGATAGGATGGGGTTAGTGTATGCTAGCTCACATGTTATCAGAGATGGACGAGATCGTCTATCATGAGGTGAAATCATTTGCATTTGGTGCTATTGTATTACCAATTTAGGCATTGGAACATATTCTCATATGCAAACTGATATGTGGAGATGAGAGGCAACCTCAAGAGCCACTCATATATAGATATTTGGGGTTTGTCACACAATTCCAGATGGGGTGCACTGAGTACTAGCACTGGGTGCTTGATGACATGATAGTCGTTACCTGGAGACCTTACTTGCAGATTGAGGCTTGGGCTATAGCTCGTGCCCAATTTGGGTAATTTTTCTAGAGCCGTGTATTGATAGGGCGGTCTACCACCATCTTGGAGAGGTTTTTGATCACCTGCATTTGGAGACAGTATGGGATGATCCAGGATGAACCACATGAGTTTGCCACTTACGCACAATAGGTGTGAGAGCTGGGTTTAGGATGGGCAGCTTGATTAGCATATGCATTATGTAGTCAGTATTACAGTGGTCTATAGGTGAGGGATTGGGACTACTGATCACATGTAGTTGATGTAGGGACCACTGATGCGTATGTTGCATATCGGGCACAACATGCAATCAGATGCTTATGTGATCCTACTGAGTTGATTCCAACCATGGAGGAGGTGGAGGACGCGACTAGTACCCTTATGGGCAAAGGATAGAGGAGATGAGAGGTCTAGATCCTGATGGTGCACCCTACACCACTGAGGCCGAGAGTAGTGATGACCCCTACAAGGCCAGCAGGACACATGAGGCCACCCCCTATACTACAGACAGCTCCAAAAGGTAGACTTGCAGTGTTAAAACATCGATATAGCAAAGGTGATGGTGGGACACTAGGCAACATTGGTAGTACAGTGGGTGTTGAGGAGGTTCTTGGGGAACATCAGGATGTAGCTATGGAGGATGTGTAGGATGCCCCCAGTTTTGATCTTGGAGTGGAGGTTCATCACCGCAAGGCACAGACTGACACAGGTGTCGGCGGTGGAGGTGAGGAGGCTATGGAGGAGGGTGAGGAAGTAGCAGAGGCCAAGCCTAGATTGAGATATACCTCATAGGATGTCATTAGGTGGCTCAAGCATGAGTTGAGAGATTAGCAGTCACATAGTTTATCACTAGAGGTGCAACTGTGGGAGCGAGATAGACAGCTCCGGGATCGAGAGGCTGATATCAGGTGTTTACAGGCTGAGGTGATCCATTAGACCGGTCGCACTGCATATTATGTATTAACATATTATTCAGTGGTACCATAGGGTCAGAGAGTCACATCCTACTCTCAGTACATGTTAGATTCTAAGGGAGCCAAGGCCCCATGTGTCGAGCAACTAACAGATGCACCTACCGGAGGAGGAGGAGCACCCGATGCTGAGGACCAGGCTGAGATTTGATACCTGATGTTCCTCATTTTTGTCATTTTGATAATTCTTGATAGCTCATTATAGTTGATTATTTTTTATACTATGCCATTAGTGCACCCCTTGTACTATTATGAAAGTTGATATATATATGAGATCAAATTTAGTGGTTGTAACTTCATTGCACTTGTAATTTTGAGCTTCTCCGCATGTGATGCAAATGTATGAAATGTTTTCCTTTTACTGTTGAATGTGATGAATATGCAATGAATCTTTACTTTGAATGTATGAATATCTAATGCAATGATAGATGGTAAATGAATAATTCAATGTATGTTTCCTGTTTATGCTTTATGGATGCACATGTATGTATGAAAATGGATATGATATGATATGCAGTGATGCACTTTTTATTTTTTGAAAGTACATGAAGAGTTCAAGTGCTCAGTCATTGTCAAAATAGATGTTTATCCCATAATGATGACTGCTTGCTGATTAGATGTGGAGACCTTCACGTGGCATTCAGTCCTTTAGATGTGTTGTTAGTGCAAATTTGGAGAATATCAAACATCATGCTTTATTCAGATCATGAGAGAAATACAACTATGCAAAATGCAAATGCGGATGAAATGAAAGACATAGGACTTAGTCACTGATCATATGTTGGTTTTTATCATCACTGAATATTTTAGGTAATGTCGAGTAATCGATACAATGTCCACTAGTTAGGCAACCATGAACATATGAATATTGATTTTTATTTTGAAATGTCAAATTTAGATATAAGCACCAAGTCACAAAAGCCAGGAAACCTGAATATCATGTACATTTTGATTTAGCAATTTGTATAAGCATCAGAACATAAACATTGTGATGAATTGAATACACCTTGTGGACAAAAACACCAAGCAGTTGTAGAGATCATTCTGTTTCCAATGTGAATTACCCACAGTGACCCTTTATCATTCACATCCTTGGGTAGTATCTTGTTTCATAGTAGGAGTAAGAAATTATTCAAAAAGATAAAAGTTAGATCAAACTTCCTTGAAGCATCTGGGTATCAATGGTCGAGGTACACGTGTCCATCCAATCATGATGGATGTACTTATAGTGGACACCAATTCAATCCATAATTTCCAAAGTCATTAGATGTTTACTTAAATAGAAGACAAAGAAAAGATTATGCCCCCAGTCATCACTCTCTAAATCTCATAAAGGACATCATCAAGGAGCTCAAAGGGACAAAATATGCAGAAATCTAAATGTGAATCAGTTAGCATACAAGAAGATTAAGGCATGTTGCAAGATTGTTTTTGTAGTTTTGATTGTGTGTTGTTAGGTACAAAATCCTTTTCTAGTAAGGAGATAGAATGACTGACTCAGATATAGCTTGGAAGGACCTTGACTGGATATTACTCATTTGAAGGTACTGAGGGCCATAGGATATGCTATTGATTGCCCCCAAGTTGAAAATTTGATAGGACGTTGACGCTTTTGATGGATGGTGCACAAACTGACTTTATTGAAAATGGGATGCAAGAAGCAAACTAGGATATATGTACAAATTAAAGTAGTACTGAAAGTTGGGAAATACCAAGATTGCATTGATAGATAGGATGTTTTGATACAAGTGGCACTCGTTTGCCAGGTTTTCACCATCTTGGTAGAGATTCTATTTTTGCTACCAAGGTGCCTATTTACTAGGTTTTCACCAAGGCACTTTTTCTTTTTCTTCTTTTTTGTATTTTTCATGTTTTCCATTTTTTTGTATTTTTCTATTTTTTTTTATTTTTTTGGTTGAATCATCAAGGCGCCTATTGCTAGGTTTTTACCAGGATGACCCTTTCTTCAGGAATTTTTCTAATTTTTATGTTTTTTTAGGACATTTGTCACATACTGAATGCGTTGGACATAGAATTTCTTCAGATGGAGAACGTTGATTGGTTCATGAAGTTGTTCTCCTTCAGTTGTTGAGAGTTGATAGGCTCCAGAGCCAAAAGCAGTAGTGATAACAAAGAGACCCAACCAGTTTGGTTCAAACTTTCCCTTGCATTCTCAATGGGGTTGATTTTTAGTGTTCTCTCTCAAGACTAGATCACTAACCTGAAATTATCTGTGTTAGAATTTCTTGTTGTAGCCTCTAGACATTCTTTTTTGATAAACTCTGAGATGATCATATGCAACTTGTATGTGCTCATCTAGTAGTTCAAGTTCTTGTAACCTAGACACTTTGTAATCATCATCAGTTACTAGACCTTACATTCTAATTCTTTGTGATGGGATTTCAACTTCTATAGGAAGTACCGCTTCAATCCCATATACTAAAGTGAAAGGAGTAGCCCTAGTGGGCATTATAATACTTGTTCTGTAAGCCCAAAGAGCTAGATTTATCATCAGGTGCTAGTCTCATCCTGTCTTGTCGACTGTTCAATGTAAGATTTTCAATAAGTTCTTATTGGACGCTTCAGCTTGTCCATTCCCTCTAGGATAGTAAATAGATGACCAATATTGAGTGATCTTGAATTTGGATCATAAGGAGTCTAGGTCCTTGTTCTTAAATTGGCCTCCATTATCTCTGATGATGGAGTATGGGATACCATACTAAAAAATGATGTAGTTTAGGATGAACATTGAGATTTGTTATCCACTTGCTTGTGTCAAAGGAACTGCTTCAACCTATTTCATAAAGTAATCTATTGCTATGATTATATGGGTGTGACCATTTGACAAATGTGAATAGATAGCCTCTATGAGATCAAATTCCCATTGTTGAAAATTCCATTGTGTTGTAAAAGGAATCAAATCTCTCCCTGGCGCGTGAATCAAGTTACCATGGACCTGGCATTTGTAACAATTCTTAGCATATTTCATGGCCTCTTTTTCCATGTCTAGCCAATAATACCTAGCCCTAATGATTTTTCAAGCTAGTGTTAGACCGTTGGAATGTGATCCACAAATACCTTTGTGGACTTCCTCTAATGCACATTGAGACTCGTCACATTCTAAACACCTAGGAATTTTACCATCTAGACTTCATTTGTATAGATCATTACCAATGATGACATACCACGATGTATTTTGGATAAGGTAACATTTTTGATGGTGATTAAAGGAATCATGAATGATTTTTTCTCGAAGGTAGGAGTATAGGTATTTTTAGCGGGAAGAATCATGACCTATAATGGTGTAGATCATGCAAGTTTCTAGGAAATCACAGGTAGGGAATGAAAGTGCTTTCACCAAGAACTCACAATGTAGCTCATGTTCGGGATGCTGTAGTAGAGATGATAGCATTTCCATGGCATCAACAACCTTGTTATCCATTCTAGGTATCTGTTCAAATGTGACTAAAATGAAGTATTTCTTTAGATCATCTACCATGCGCTTGTACGGAATGAATTTTTCATCCTTTGTTTGATACACATCATTGACTTGGTGTATGACTAGTTGTGAGTCTCCATGAATGTGTAGTTCTGTTACTCTCCATTCGATTGTTATTTTCATTTCATTTAACAAAGCTTCATACTTAGCTATGTTGTTGGTGCAAGGGAATTTAATTATGAATGCTTTGGGAATAGAGTAACCTTGAGGTGTTATGAACAGTATACTAGTTCTAGATCCATTCTCTATATAGGATCCATCAAAGAATAAGCACCATGTTTTGGAAGATAGGTGCATGATAGAGGAATCTGGAAATTCCATTTGTATTGGTTGGTCATAAAACATTGGAGCATCTGCTAGTTGATCTACAATGACTTGTCCTTTTATAGCTTTTCATTCAACATATTCAATGTCAAACTCGCTTAGTAGCATAACCCATTTCACTAGTCTACCTGTGAGAGCAGCCTTTCTTAGTAAATACTTCCTAGGATCAATCTTCGCTACTAGTTGTGTTGTATGAGCTAACATGTAGTGTCTCAGTTTTTGTGATGCAAATATCACAGCTAGATAGGCTTTCTCTATCATAGAGTAGTTCTTCTCATAAGATACCAATGTTCTACTAATATAGTAGATATCTCTCTCCTTGTTTTCATCATGTTGTGCTAGTAATGCCCCCAATGATGTATGTATTGTAGAAACGTACAATATTAATGGCTTCCCTTAAACAAGAGGCATGGGAATTGGTGGATTTTCCAAATATTGCTTGATGTGATTGAAGTTCTTTTCACATTCTTCATTCCAGCTGTAAGTCACACCTTTATGCAATGTTCTAGTGAAAGGTTGTGATATGTCAGTTAGCTGGGAGATGAAGCGTCTGATAGATTGGATCCTCCCTTGTAGGGTGTGAATTTGATGATGTTTTTAGGAGGTTTCATCTCCATGATTGCTTTGACTTTTGTTGGATCTACTTCAATGCCTTTCTTTGAAATAATGTAGCCTAGAAGTTTACCAGAAGTGACACAAAAAGAACATTTCTTAGGATTTAGTTGGAGACTAAATTTTTCCTTTCTATCCAGTATTGTACTTAGGTCAGCTAGATGTTTAGATCATTTCATTAATTTAGCCAAGGAGTCATCAACATAGACCTCCATGTTTTTATTCATCATATCGTGGAAGATAGATGTCATTGATCTTTGATATGTAGCATCGACATTCTTAAGACCAAATGGAATGACATTCTAGTAGAAAGTACCCCATGTAAAGGTGAAAGTTGTCTTCTCTTAATCTTTTGGAGTGATCTTGATTTGGTTGTATCCAGAGAAACCATCTGTTAAAGAGTACATTTCAAAGCTCATAATCATATCCACTATCATATTGATGTTTGGTAGTGGAAAGTCATCTTGAGGACATGCTTTATTTAATTCTCTGAAGTCTGTACATACTCTGATAGATTTTTCTTGTTTTGAAACTGGAACTATGTTTGAGATCCACTATGCATAATCTATGAATCGGATAAATTCATCTTTTAGCAACTTTTCCCGCTCAGCTTTGACGAGGAGTGCCACATGTGGATGCATTTTATGTAACTTTTGTTTAATGGGTTTGACTCCTGGAGCTATAGAAAGATGATGCATGGTGATATTAGGATCTAACCCTAGCATATCTAAATATTTCCATGCAAAGTTGATATTCTTCTTTGTTAATAATTTGGTAAATGTTTTTTCTTCTTCTTTTGACAGAGATTGTGCTACATGAATCAACTGGGGTTCCTCTGTTGTGCCCAAATTGATAGACTGAGTTGGTTTTATCAATACTAGAGATATGTCTTGTAAATGACTTAGAAGGACATCAAACATCTCATCCTTAGGCACCTCAGAGAGGTTTTCACCTTTGGATACGTCTTTTGTTTTTACTATCTTCGGTTTTGCGACTACCACATAATGGTTTTCACCCTCAAAACTCTTTTTATTTTTTCTTTTATTGTTTTGGCTAAGATATTTGATGTCTAAATTTGTCATGCTAACACTAGGTTCACTGATGGAAGTCATCATGGGTTCTACTGCATTGAGGTAACATGCAAGAGCATAGTCTATTAAGAAAGTATGGATGTCTTGGCTAGGATCATTGGATGTTTGGTCGATGAGTTCAGGGTGTTGGATAGTACGCATGGAAAGGATTGGTTGATCATGTTTACACATATGGTATTGTCATCATTAGTTATGATCTAACTCTCAAATTCAAAGGTGATATTACAACTCAAGATATTTAGTTTATTAGTTGTATCAACGTCATTATTGGACCCATCGTTAGTGAAAAGTGAATCAGACTCAGGAGGTCTTTCATTTCATTCTAGAATCACTTTGAGCGTAGGTGCATATTGGTGAATGACATCTATGTATTTTTCTGTGATAAGCTCATCTTCTTCTGGAATAATTCCTCATTCACAGTTATTGGATTCTTCATCTGAACCCCTAGTAAAATCAAGAATGTGTGTAAAATCTGGATGAATTCCCCAAGAAGGATTTCCTTTAGAGTTTGAATGGAACTCATACTCATGGGAATCAGTATCTACATCATCATCATGTCTCAAATTTTCAGTTATAGTGAGGGATTTTCCCGTTGTTTCTATATTTGTATCCTCTTCTGTAGTAGTAGGTTCTTGTGTGTCTACTACGTTGACTTGTTCTTTAGGTTTCTTTTCCTCCTTAAGAAGGTCTAAGATGTTATGAGGAACATGTTCATAGGGAAAAAATTTTTTAGTATCAGAGTCATCACTGTCTTCTTGGTGTGTTTCTTCCTCTTCCTGGTTATCCGCTCCTAGTTCTATATATTCTATCGCATGAGAAGAGTTTCCACGAAGATGGAAAGGTTTCTTCTGATATCCTATACCTAATGTATTCTTGTTTTTCTGGCCATAGTTTTCAATGGGTGTGATGAGACCTTTTCCTCATGTTCCTAGAGGTCCTTTTCTAGTGTATCCCATTTTAGACATTAGTTTGTGTCTTGGTCCATATGATTTTGAAGGAGCTTTAGGTAATTTAGAGTCACACTTTTGAACTGTTTGTGATTGGGACTCATCTTTGTATAACTAGGAAAGCACAACTTCCTCTTCATCATATTCTTGTTTCGACACTTGCTTTGTGATAAAGCTCCCATTGAAGATAACTTGGGGTCCCTTACTTGACGGTCTTGCTTTTTTATAAGGTTGTCCATATGATTTGGGCGAGAGTGGGAGGGACATGAAAGATAGGACTAGTTCCATAGTGTACTCTCCCATGCACGTGTCTTTGATCTTGACTCCTTTTGATAGGTCTTCCATTTTAGATGTAGATGCTATGTCAATTTGTTTAGTGAAAGACTCTCTATTGTGTGGGACCAATTTATCTGCACTCTCCTTCAGAGTGTTACAAGATGTTGACATGTCTGTAGGTATAGTGACTTCTACTCCATCATAGGGAAATTTGACACATTGGTGATACGTCGATGGAATATCTTGCATCTCATGGATCTAGGGCCTCCCTAAGAGAATGTTATAGGCCAATGGAAGATCCAACACTTGGCAAGTGATATCTCTAATAACAGGTCCTATCTTGATAGGTAACACAATGAATCATTTGGAGGATCTCTCTTGTTCATCATATTCTTTTATGGTTATCTTGTTTTTAGGATCAATAGCATCTTCGGACAATCCCAGTTGTGTGACCAATTTGTAAGAACAAATGTTTAAACCAGCTCCACCATCTATCATAACACATTTGACATGACGGTTTTCAATTAGGACTTCAATATGCAAGGGTTGGTTATGTGGGTGACTCAATGAGTTATCATCTTCCTCTGAAAAGGAAATGTATTAAGGTGAAGTTAGATGTCCCACCATAGTTTGGAAATGATCAAGATCGAGATTATCTGGAATATTTGAATTGAGTAGAGCTTTGTCCAGTACAACATGATGAGTAGGAGAGATGCATAACAACTCAAATATAGAGATTTTAGCATTGGTGTGTTGTAGTTGCTAGACAATATTGTATGATATCACTTTGGACTCTTTAGAATTAGAAGATTTGGAAGTAGTCCTTTATTTAGAAGTAGAAGCCAAATTAAATGACACCTTTTGGGCATTTGATGAACCTAATTTTTGTCCTTGGAGAGTTACCGAAGCTTGAGATCGAGTTACTGCATTATCAGTCTTGTTATCTATGTCATTTTTAACAATGGTGATGACGTTGCAGTGTCGAGGCATGCATGGTTATACCATGTTAATGACATCATTGTTGCTAGAGTAAGTATAATTGGCTTTAGCACCCATGTTAGGTTTGGAAGATGATTCTCCTTGATTATGCTTCAAACAATGTTCTATGAATGTTGTATAATCATTTTTGGTTTAATGGTTTTCAATTACAATTTCTCCAACGTCAATGTTGCCTTGAATGAGATGTTTTAGACACATGCAATTGTTGGTTTTGTGACCCTTATTTTGATGGAAATCACATAAATTATCTCCTTCCACCATTTTGGTTTGACTTCGGGGTCATATGGTTTAATCTCAAGTAATGTGATGATATTGTTTGCCAACAAGGTTCACATGAAAGATTCCAAGGATTCTCCTAGAGGAGTAAACTCACACTTTGGTTTTGTAACCCAAGGTTTATAGTCAATTGATTTTTAGCTGGTTCTGTTGACTCATTTATGAAGCTTTTATGGCTTGGGTGCCAATAGTCAGATTAAACGCTGGTACTTTAGGTGGAGCACTGATGTTATCAACAACACCGTCTGTGACAACATTTTTGTTTTTGTTCCAGAATTTGACTTTGTCTTTGGTATTGGAACTAGAACATGATTCATACTTGTTCTCTTTATGCAATGATATGTCTTCTTTATGAACAAGTTCATCCTCAATTATTATGGTCCTATCTACCATTTTGTCAAATGAGGTATGATTCTGAATTTGGAGATGATAGTTGATTTTCGGGATTAGATTGTTGATGAAGATTTCTAGTTTTTCTTTGTCAAAATTTGTTTGGCATAAAGCAAGAACTTCTTTCTCTAGCATTTGAAGAAAGTCAGGAAGGGTTCTCCTGACTTCTATTTCAGATTATAGATATTGATCATGGTGATTGGATGCTAGATATTTTAAGAGTATTGTTGATAAAACAATTTGATTAACTCCTTAAAAGTCTTGATTGTGGGGGGGATTTTAGAGAGCCAATTTATGGCTTCTCCTCCCAAATATTGGGGGAAGAGACACATTAAGAATGTAGGTTCATGCATGAATTCCATGGATAAGGTGCAGAACTCTCTGACATGATCTTGAGGATCTGAGTTTCCATCATATTTGTCATACTTTGTGAGTTCTACCCCTTTCGGGAATGGTGGCATATACAAGCTACAATCAAATGGAAAAGGACATAGGGCATCCATAGAGAATTCCTTAGGTTCTTTCTCTTTTTCCAACTGGTTTAGCTTAACTTGCATTGCATGCATTTTTTTCATCATAGAGGTGATGGGTATTTCTTCCTCATGTGTGACGATATTGTCAATGTTGAAGCTTGGAGGAAGTTTGGCCCCTTGTTGGGCCAATTCAAGGAAATAGCCTCTTTGTCTTCACGTAAGAAGTGTTTCATCATTTTCTTGAAGACATCATCTTTCTAATATTGGGCAATTTCAGAGGGTGTGGGTTCTTGGTCCCCACCATGTTCGGATTTGTGACCCTGGGAGCCTTGGTTTTCTCCTCCTTGAGACATAGTGGGGTTTTGATTGGGATCCGATATTGATGCCGGAGGGGTGATTTGATATTGTTTCAAGTGCAAGTTACCAAGGGCATCTTCTTCATACAGATTTGTATTGTAAGGATGATGAAATGTCTGAGCAAAAAAGAAGATGATGGAGAGATCTTTGGTTCTTCTCTCGGTTTTCTATGTGAGGAAGCTCTAGTTTCCACCATTAACCTTGGGTGAACAATTAGAGCTAGATATGACAACTAAGAGATAGTTTGATTTAGGAAAGATCAGGTGACGCAACCTTGTCAAGATTGGTTTTTAAAAGTATAGATTGGACGTAAATGAGGGATATTATGTCTGGGATGTATGGGTAGACACCCAAAAGATGGTGGAAATGAATTCACAACACTTAGTCATTTCAAGATATTGAATCGAGGTTGGTTTTGACAAGATCTTGACACGAGACGAGATGGGATTCAAACTGATCAATCGGATGGCAAATCAAGCTCAACTGGTCACTTTAGGAAAAATAGTATGAATCTGTTGTTGCTCTACTCTGTTCTTGACACAGTGATAACTCTGACAGAATCTGGATAACAATTGGTGGTTGATTAAGTTTCTGACAAATTTTGACTTTCTAGCAAATTTTGGGACAAATATCATACGATAGTATCCAGGCTCGTATGACACTGAATGAGGTCTATCACAAAAATTGCAGAGGCTCATATGACAAATGACTGCAGGATTTTTCTTTCTGTTGAGGGTTTGTAACAAGACTTGTACGACACAATGTGGGTACCCATGTGATAATTTGGGGGTTCTGGCATGATAATTGAAAATCAAAGCAATCCTCGTACGAAAATTGAAAACTCAGGATGACAATTTATACCAGAAAAGGATTTTCTTTCAAATTTTGCAAGTTGTTCAGTTGTTTGGTGTTCTTGGTATCAGATTGTTTGCAAATTTCTCTGTTTAGGTTTTTGAAAATCTTTGTATTGGATTGTCTTAGGTTTTTTAACATAGCAATAGGCTCACAATCATAGAAAATAGTGGGAACTGACTCAATGAATCAATCACACCTATCTTACCCTAGCTAAGAGAAGAGATATATTACTTTCTCATTGACTTAGGAATACACTCATGGACTCCTCCGAATATGTAGGTCCAACCACATGCAATGGATGTTGAAGCCCATATTAGCTAAGTTCAAACGTTGAAGAGGGCTCGATATGACGAGTTTCTTGGGGTGATTATTATTCACCTCGCACAAGCAATACAAATCCTTCAGGGGTGGATAAGTGGAAAACTAGCTTAGGATCTTAATCAAGGCATCCATTCAAAACTATGTCCCATAGTCCCGCAAGCATGATTTAGGATGTTAACCCTATGAGCACTTTGATCAGTGTAGTCTCACAAGCAATATTTAAGCGGCTCCACTCTACACAAAATCAAAGTGTGTTCATGGAATGAATCCAAGGAACAAGCATAGCTATGTCTTCTGAGGCTTTAACCTCAAGGAAGCGTCAAATTTTATAGTGGGGTAGAAGAGTCAGCGTAAGACTTGTCCCCACTTGGGTCATTTCTGGGAGCTTTTTACCTCATTGGTAGGCCCTCTAAAGGATTAATTGAAATGTGAGGTTGGGGACCACAGGATCTAGGTTTTTGATTCTCTAAAAGAGAAGAGCATAATCCCCTAACCTTTTCCCTAGCCAAAACACGTCAAGAAAAATCAATCCAGAGATAGTACGCAAACTAGCACTAGGGAAGATACCTTCTGGGTTTCTGGTTCTCCTAAGAAGAAGAGCATAATCCCCTTAATATCTACCTCAATGGAAATAAGCACATGTACCTATTTAGCTAGATGCCTATGAAAATGAAATGAAATTTAAGCAAACAAAATATTTGCTTGTAGAAGACTAGGCAACCTGCAAAACCACTTGTCAGAAATTTGGTTGAATGAGCATCTTTGACGAATGATTCTATGAAAGGGATTATCTGCAAACAAGGGTTTGGAAGTCAAGACAAGAAGAGGTCAAAGAATATGGTTTTTATGCTCAGTCTTCGTCTCTCGTCCTACAAAGATATGTTAGGTTACGAAACTTGAACAATCAACAAAAGTATCAATCGTTAGCATTAGCTGTCAGTTCAAATCTGAAATCCAAATCTCAAAAGCTATCCAAAATCTAAATATGATAATTGAAAACTAGAATAAAAACTCATACGATGAATGAAAATTGGAATCAAAACTCGTACGACAATATACCAGTTCCAATATGACAATCCAGAAATGATACGACTATGGGTCCTTGCACACATGACAATTCAAAGCTCATACGACAATACTTATCAACCGGTATGACAATGTAGAATGTCATTTGTCATACGACAAATAAAGTGTTCTGGTACGACAATCTGCAAGTGTCGTACGAGATTGTATGGAAGAAAAATTAAAAATCAAACCTTGAATTGAAAATGTTAGAAAAATGAAAATTTGATAATGGAAACCCATTGTTGCGCCCCACGGTGGGCACCATAAATGTGCGTGTAAAAATGTACCTATCTGTAAACACAACACTTTGGTAAAACATTATTAGTTAATCAAATTAGAAATCTACAATATGACAAATATCGTTAACCAAGTGATTTACTGCCTTCTAGTAGATGCAAGTATGGTATTTGTAGACACCTAAATTGTCCTTCACACTAATATTAATTTTTATTAATATTTGCCCTTAACATTATGCTTAATTAATAGCATTAGATTTCCACAATCCATTAGTAATACATTTATGAATTTCTGGATTCGATTGTGTGTATTTTTAGCATCAACGTTTCGGATCACACTCATTCGATGAGTGTGATCCGAAACGTTGATGCTAAAAATATGCACACAATCAAATCCAAAAATTCATAAATGTATTATGCTTAATTTTATTAATTGACTATAATTGTTATTATTTATTTAATTAAATTTACTTTAATTAAATAAACTCATTTTTCCTTTGTATTTAAATTTTATTTAAATACTATAATATATTAAATTTAATTTAATATATTATCCACTAGCCTAAAGTTCTTCTAAACCATGATTAAATTAAATTAATTTTAATTTAATTCCTTTTCCCCTTTTCCTATGCTTGCATTTTTCTAAATATTCATCTAATCTTGATTAAAAGGTGGATTACCTCTAATCATGTGCACAATCACCTTTTCCAAGGTGGCCACCTCCCCATCTCTTTTATCTACCAATCATTTTCAAATCCTTTTTTCCCTCTCAAATGAAGTTTAACTTTTGCCACTTCTCCTTTTTCATACCTTACCTAACATCTTTTTGTCTCTTAATCATATCCATTCATTCTTTTTGCCTCTTAATCCTATCCACTCAGTTATTTTTTCCTCTTCATCTTAGCCACTTTTCTTTTGCCTCTTAATCCTAGCCACTCATTCTTTTGCCTCTTAATCTCCACCATCCAATTCTTTTAATTTTCTATAAAAGGAGGCCTCACTCCTCATTTTAGGTCTAAGGTTCTTTTTCTTCTTAATCTCTTAGCTTTTTCATCTTCTAACATTCTTAATCATTGTAGTTCTTTTCTTACTTTCATTATAATCTTGTTCTTAGATCTTAATCTTATTATCATTATCATAGTCTTGAATCAATCTTGCATCATTTAATCTTTATCATTTGTGAAGCTTGGGACAAGTTCCTCATACTTGATCTCAACTCCTTCACTATCATCTAGTTTGCATCCCATAGTTTTTCATTAGTTTGCATTTCATTTGTGTTGAGAAAGCATACCTACAATAATCTCAAAGAAAAAATCAAACAAGGCTTTGGGTGCCCTTGTTTTAGCTCATCGGAGGTTGTAGTGAAAGTTACTTATTTTGTTACATTTGAAATTACTAACATCTAATGTGCTTTTGTTTGGTGTTTTGGTGTTTTTCATTTGTAGAAAATAGTTGTATATTTTCATTGCATACAGTATTCTCAGAAATAACCAAGATCAGTGACAATGCAACACCTAAATGAAAGATTTGAAATGATGACAGCTTATGGAAAATAGATGTAGATCTAAGCTATATTTTTTATTTTTCTATGCAATATGGATGAAAAACAATGTAAAACTAGATGAAAATGAATTGTAATCTAACAATGCTATGCTATGAAAATGAATGAACAATGATAAACAAGAATCTTAAAATTGCACAATCTCACAAATCGCCAAATCGCACGAGCAAGATTCTCTAAATTCATCAGATGTGGGGTCATTTGTAAAGGACTGAACCTCATTTATATAAAAATCTAGAGTTTTTGAGAACTCATGGAAAGCCAAAAATCTAACCCTGATCAACTCAAATTGATTGTTGAGTTATCAGGAAATCAGATTTAGTTAACTCACAAAATCATGCAAAGTCAACTTTTTAAGTCAAATCACTTTTTCAACTCACAATCACATGTTGAGTCTAAAAAGTTAACAAATTGAATTGAATAGTTGATGTAGAGTTATCTTGCTTTTCTAATTGTGCATGGATAATTATGAATTTATTTAATATTCCAAATGATTTATTCTCAACTTAATTGATTTTTGAATAAAAACAATTGATTCATGGGTTAATCAATTATTTAATCAAACTTTATCCCAAAACTATATCATTAAATTTGACAACTTGATTTAATCAATTATTTCTAGAAATTTTGATTTATTATCAAATAAACAATGTTAATTAGGAATAAATATTAATTAAATCTAATTAAATTAATTAAGTGGCAAAATTAAGTTTAATTAATCAAAAATTCAACATATTCGATTAATTGCACCTAGGATAAATAAACAACATTTATTGCCAAATAATATTTAATTAGAAGTAATTAGGATAAATCAGGAATATTTAAGAATATTCCCCAATGCAAAGTTAAGATAAGATCGATTAGGGTTTCTATGATTTGATGTGCAAATGTGCCTTTAGTTAGGACTTTTATGTCGATTTCAATCGATTTGTCGATGTAAGAGGTCAATGGTACTAAAGCCCATTTTTGGGGTGTTACAAGACCCTCTCCTCTTCACCAGATCCTGACAAGGTCCTTGTCTTTGACCTCCAATCACCAATTTTTGGCTTCATGCACACCTTTGCAAGTTATCTCTCATGTAGCTTAGTCTTTCGTAGCCGGGCTCACCACAGGCTCACATAGGGAAAGACATTGTAAATTATTCCCAAGATTTTTAGGGACCATGTTCCTATACAAAATATATACATGGAGTCTACCCACTATCACCAAGAGGTCGTACACAAATTGAATGGTGGGATAGTGAGCTAGGTCTCAATTTCACACAACCTCCTTGTTTGAACTAGTGAGTAGAGAAAATGCAAAGAATTTAACTAGAACAAAGAAAGAAACAAAAACTCCTAAACTAATGACACAAAATTCAAGGAAATACGCTAATCTAAGATCTTCATTGATTTCAATTCACAACACAATCCAAATCATTCTTTTGCAATTAACTGATCACAAAGACACAAACTCTCATATTCTATTCAACTCTTCAAAATCAAAGCTCTGTACATCTAACTATCCAACCTTGGGATTTGGTCCAAATTTGACTTAAAAAGGTTGAGGTTTGTCTTAGATTCTGATTAGGAAACTCCTATGTAATTTTAAGGTGTTTGGACAGAGTTGTCCAAGCAACTTTTTGCAACATTTTTACAACTTTTACATTTTGCAAACTAAATGACTTTGGCTATGTCCTAGATTGACCTAGACTCTAACCTAGGTCCAAACATGACCTATAACACACCCTAGACCCAATGAAATCATGATGACATCATCTAAATACAAATAACCAAGCAAGAGATTTTAACCCTTAAGCCTCTAAGATGCAATCACCTAAGACTAAGGACCTATATCTAGACCTTTCATCCCTATTGGATTACACACTGTGGTCAACATGACCTTATGAAAAAAACACACATGCCATATATGGATTACAAACAAAAACATAATGGATTGGATCAACCAACCCTTGGGGTGCTCTTGTATCAATCATATATATTGGGAGGGAAATCAAAGAGAGAATGAATTAGCTAATATAGGTATAGAATAAGGTCATACATAAGTAGTCATAATTTCAATATAGGAACTCCATCTGAATTGGGGATGGTTTATATTTTTTATAATTTTAACCATAGTTTACATATCATTATCCTAAGGAAGACTTATGGGTCTTTCCTTTTCTTTTACCCACTGCCTACACCTCGCATCCTAAGACAATATGATTGGATAGATAGATTCATTGGGGAAGATGATGTTGGAGACATGGAAAATAAGTATGAGGTGAATATTGGAGGTTATGGAATCTTCCAGTTCAAACTCGATGGACATTCAAGATAATGGGGAGCCTCTTTTATGCCAGTAAGGTAACATAGGTTTATTACTGTTGTATTTTTATGTAACTAACCCAGAAAATACCCTTTGGTGTAACAAACTAATAATTGTGTTGCTTAGGATGTCATTTCTTAGCTGAGGAATGACTACTTCACTCTATTAGATGTATTTTCTAATGATTTAGATGTATATTTTATTTTTGTTTAAGAAATTACTTTTATCTCTTTACATTTCATCTCTATGCCCTTTCTGTACTCACGGTTTCATGACTATTCATAGCTTTATCCTTAACATAAGTGCAAGATGTATTGCTCAGATTATATATAGATTATGATCAGAGGTAGAAGAATAAGGGAAGGATGAGGAATGATGTAGAAGAAAGGTGGAAAAATGTAACTTGGGACTAAAAGATGATTATTCAGATGTATTTAAATACTTTATGATGTATAAAGGCTTAGGCTGTTTGTCTATCAAAAAAATAAAATAAAATAAAATAAAAAATAGTAGAGTATAAGTATATTGCAACATCTTGTTGAGCTCAAGTAATGTTGGCAAAGCAAAATCTAAAAGATATCAATGTAATGTATGATAAGCCTATTCTTTTTATGTGTGACAATACAAGTGTAATTAACATATCAAAGAATCTAATAATCCACTCAAGAGCCAAACAAATTTTACTAGGTATCACTTCCTAAGAGAGAAGGTTGTAGAGTAAGAGGTCATATTATCTAGTATATGCTCACAAAGGATCAGATTGTAGACATTTTCACAAAGGCATTATGGAAGGATACAACTATGTATCTCAAGTAGAATTTACGTATTATTTCATGTCCCTCCTCTAATTAGATTCAAAAGGTGGTGCATCTATTTGGGGGGGGGGGATTCAAGGATTACCTTTTTTTCTCTTGGATTGATGTTGTAGATGCTCTCAAGGGGAGCTTAATAGTTTGCAAGAAAGTATTGCATAAGTTTGAGAGAACATTGATTCATGAAAAGATTTATGCCCTTGTCCTTGATGTCAAAGGGGGAGGGAAATACACTTGGGTGAGAGAGCTATTGTAAAGAGGGAGAGAAACTTGTTAGCTATTTTTTTTCTCAAAGAGAGAGTTTTGTACAGATGGTAATGATCAAATTTATGGTGTAAATATATCGATGGAAAAGGAGAATATTGATTTTTTCATCGATGTCAACTTGATGTAAGGAGATTGATGGAAATATGTGTTACGATGTTCCTATATTTTTTTATTGTTTTCCTATATATGGGATTTTTTGTTTATAGAATGCTACAATGTTAGAAGATGGAATGTGCAAAAATAGGTTTTTGAAGTCTATTTGGGAGAACACTATGTAATTCCTTTTCATTTTCTAATGAGAGACTATTGTTAAGGATACAATGTTTGTGTTATGTATAAGTTATACTCTTATGTTTTTATGTCCTCAACAATACTAATGATATGGTTGGTAATTGAAGTTTGTAGAAACTATTGTAGTTTGTCACGATTGTTGTAGAGAATATTTTACATTGCTTGGTATTGATGTTTTTGGTATCACAATGTGGAGGACCTTCTTGAAATGATTGTGAAATGTCTCAGTTCAATTTTCAATTGGTGTTGTGCTTTGCAACAATAGTTATGATGTTCCATTTCTCCATAGTCTAGCTGATTGAGTTGGTTTTCATATTCAGGCCTTATTATTTTATTTCGTACTTGTGTTGGAATTTCTATTATGTAGTAGTTATTGGTCCTACTATGGAATATGAAGAGTCACATTGAATTATTTTTAGTTGAATTATTTTTTTGAGCTAATTGGTTATGTGCTACATAGTTTATCTACACATTACATTTGTTGCTAATTTTGGAGGATGTGTTATTGCATGTAAATAATTTGGAGTTACTTAGAAAGATGCAATATTATGTTTTTAGGTCCCCTTTATCTCTTGGAGTGGACCAAAACCACCACAATTATATTTGGTGGCCAACTTGATATGACTTATGTCTATTTTATTTTGGCCAACCTGAGTGAGGCTTTGATGAAGAAGTTGATATATAGTTAAGATCAAATTTTAACATGTTGGATGTGTGGAATAAATTGGGTGAAGATGTGTTGAAGATAAAGTTGTGAAGATCAGTTTAGATTGTGCACCTTCACGATCATATCAATCAATATACTAGTATAGAGATAACAAATGTGTGTGTGATGATTGTCATGAATTTGGTCAATTGAGATAGTGATTCAAGGACAACTTATTTCTTGGAGAATTGTTGGAGGCAGTGTGTTGAAGTCTTATTCATTTTGATTCACATAATACTCATATATCATGTTGGAAGATAGTGAGACCTTTTTGGAAATTTTGTATCTTGCATTGAGATATTACACGTCAATTTACAAGTCTCTTATATCTTTTCCTAGGGTTGTGCACCTTAACCTACAAGTCTTTAAAAATGAGATTCCTTGGAAATGAGCCTAAACAATTCATTGTAAAATTGTTTTTGACATAGCATGAGTTGGATCTCACTATATTTTTTCATGTCATGGTCTTTCCATGTAAATACGGTGTTTCCATGTGTATGATTTTCATTTCTTTATCTTTCTTTTCTTCTAATTTGATTAAAATTACTTGATGTGGAATAATGTTTAAAATTTTATAAGTGTTTGATCAAGAATGATTCACTCCCCTCTTAGTTGTAGGGTGTGTTCAATAGAAATGACTGAATATATTCACCTACTATTTTTAGTAATTCAACATGTTCAGGTTTGTTTGGACATGAAAATAAACCCAAAGGAGAAAATTAAAAGAAAAATGGCTGGTGAAAGAATAATCTCAATATCATGCATTGTTTGGAAGATATTAAAGATTTTATCTCAATAAATTTCTTCAATGAAGTTTCAAACTCAAAATTGAGGGATTTAGAATTCTCAAGAGTTTGAAAATCAGGAAATTATGTATCCTTCAATTATATTTGCATTTTAGATCTCTTTGCAAGATTTACAAGGATAGGTTACAATAGTAAATCATATGCCTAAGTCAAAAGTGATGGTTATCAGAAGTTGTGCCACCATTTAACTGAAGTTCTAATAAAAAATTGACTTGGGCGAGAAAATAAATTGTTGGACTATGAGGTGCCAAAAGAAGAAAAGTTCCACTTACTATAAAATTAGGTGAACCAAGGTTCTTATAGGGGTTTCTCCATCAATACAAATTATGGCTCCGAATTGTAGGGTTTTCTTAAAGATTCAATTTTCTTTGTAATGAATTGAGCCCATGTGGTTGTATGATCATGTAAATTTTTCTAATGTTGTACGGTTATCATTTTATTGGGATGATGTAAAGTAAGTGTTTCTTTCTTGCATTTTCTATTTATTTCTCTATTGTTGTTGTGTATGTTGGTTTGTAAGGGGAGTACCCTTAATCACCCTTATGGAGCAACTCAACACATATTCAAGTGTAACATGCATTTTGATATTTAAACATATTCCTTGTACAATTATTAAACATTTAAGATTATAAAACTATATAACCACAATGTGAAATCATCATAGCACACTTTATTTTCAAACGAACAAATAAGTACATATACATATAGGTCATATATTAGTGAAAATAATCTTTAAATCTTCTTTCAAAGTTGTAAAGTCATTCGCTCTAAGGCTCTAACCTAAGAGAACTTGTAGCTAATGGTATACTAGTTTCCTCTTGGGCATTTATAGATATTGTATTCTTATAAGTATATCAATCATCAAATATTAAGTCAAGTAGGATTCAATAGTCTATATTGAACATCATATAAATTTGTGCTTGTAGGTCAAATCCATGATAATTAAAATTTTGAAAAAAAATTGGGACTAAATTGTAGAGATTTGTGTGCCAATCTAAACTCTTATCACATTTATAAAATCATCCACATCGATTTTTTAAAAGTAAAAAATGAATTCAAATCATCAACATTAATTATCATTGTTGTTGTAATTATATAATTTATTTACACTTTGGTTTATTAAGCCTACTTAGTCGTTTGTGCGTTTCCGACACTTGTTCACACAAGTTGTCGGCATTTAGGAGTCGTCTAGAGAGGTGTTGATTCCATTTCAACACATCATCCTAGGTTCGTGGGAGGCAAATTGCCACCACTCATTGAATGTTGGAGTCGACTTTTGATTCGACCCAATCACTCACATCTATATGTTCTCTTCTTCTCCTTTGATTCTTCAATCCATGAATGATCTACTTTGTGCTCTCATTTGTTATCATGCTTGTTTTCATCTCTTTAGATCTTGGTAGATTTTACAATTATCATCAATTTTAGAATTAAATTCATCTATCCATCATATTTAATTTATATTTTATCTCAATGACCTAAATTAACTTCAATTAATCCCCTACAAACATACATTAACATGACTTTTTTTCAATGATCACTACACACTCCATAATTGCATGGACCACTCGTATATTGCCTCTTGGATGATACCCATAATTAAAATCCCCAAATACTTTAGCAATGAAAAAAATAATAATAATATAAGAACCTAGAAAAAAACAAAATTTAATAAATACATGTATTAACAATTGGTTTTGTAATTGTGTGCAACAATACCACTATAATAATTTAATGAAATTACAACCTGAAAAGGTTTCCAATACACCAATCTCACTAAAGCTCTATGATTTGGAGTTCTAAATTAGATCATGAGTAACCTTAGCAGTCCTCAACAACCAACTGAAAATCTAGAGGTGGAGTGTGAGGAAAGACGAGCGTAGGGAAACTCGGAGTCCAAGTGAAAAGCACCACCACAACCAACTTTAGCCTTAGTAGTGATGGGTGAAACTGGACTTCGAACACCTGCAACATATGATCCTCCCACTCCCCTCTTTTTCCACCAGCTAAATCCACTACTGCTAATGAAAATCTCATTCGAATTCTCTCCCTCTACTTTGGTAGTGGCCAATGGTGCTGAGTGGAAGACTTTGGAGTGTCGATGCTTGAAATTAGAAGTAGGATTAGAATTATCAGAGCTTCTTTTGCTTCTGTTCAATCTCCATGAAAGCAAATAGTTCTTCCATGATCTCCTCGTCTTGGGGGGTGAAAAGCAATGACTTGTGATGTATGTTGATCTTGACCTGCCCAACCGGCGAAAATCCTCATTCCCACAAGTAATTCCTCCTCCTTTTTCATCTCTGCACATCTGTGCATAAATTTTAGCTTCTGCAATGACCTGCAATGGTGAAGTCCAATAGGAGGATGATTCAAAAGATAGATGATAAAAAAATATTATACAATCAAAATCTAAATTTATTATATTAATAAAATGTAGAATTCACCTGGTTCTATCTCTTTATATCATAGAACATGATTCAATATATACATGATAGATTAAATTTACACCATCAGAATCTAAATTTTTTATCATACTTATATTGTGAACTGTGAAAATTTTATGTGGTGACAAGATGAATAAGAACAGATTGAAATAATAGTCTACTAAAAATCTAATATCAAAAATTGCTCTAACAGTAAGTAGCCAATAACCCAAATATGATTATTCTATTACTTGAACTTCTAATCTAGAAATCCAAATATAATAATTCTATTATCTGAACTTCTAACCCAATATCCACTATTGCTCAATTTGATAATTCTATTACCTGAGCTTCTAATCCAATGGCCAATATTACTATAACAGTATATAGTCAATAATAAAAATCCAAATATAATACTTCTATTATCTGAACTTCTAACCCAATATCCACTATTGCTCAATTTGATAATTCTATTACCCGAGCTTCTAATCCAATGGCCAATATTTCTATAACAGTAGATAGTCAATAATAAAAATCCCAATATAATAATTCTATTATCTGAACTTCTAACCCAATATCCATTATTGCTCAATTTGATAATTCTATTACCTGAGCTTCTAATCCAATGGCCAATATTGCTATAACAGTAGATAGTCAATAATAAAAATCCAAATATAATACTTCTATTATCTGAACTTCTGACCCAATATCCACTATTGCTCAATTTGATAATTCTATTACATGAGCTTCTAATCCAATGGCCAATATTGGTATAACAGTAAAAAGCCAATGCTAAACACCCAAATATGAACAATTGTATTACCTGTGCGTAGAGAAGCTCAATATCCGTCTGCATGGTGGTCTTTTGGGTGTGCAGGAGAGAGGATGAAAAAAGTCTTTCATTACAACATCAACAACCACATTACAGTCTTCTGTGGTGGGGTTATGGATACCTGTATTTTATTCTGCCTTTAAGAAAAAGAAAACGTTTGAAAGTGACATTGTAGCCAACTCTAGGTAGGCTGCTAATTTTGTGCACCAAATTTAGATAAGTCATACTTGTAATTGTTTATGTGTACTTGCGTTTCATAATCTAAATCTAGATATCAACCAGATCTGTTGGGAATCAATACAGAACAATAATTGGCTTATATTTCCAATCTTCAGCCAACGAGAAGAGCTCAGCAAATTTTTTTGATTGGAAAACTTAGAAGTAACTCATATTAGGCATAGTCACAGCTAGGACTTTCATTTTCTAAAGATATTTATTTTACATCACATTAACATTAAAAAGCTGAGTAAAGCTTAAAAATGATGTAATTTTTTTAAAAAATTAGTTTAATATTTATTTTACATCACATTAAAATTAAAAGTTAAAAATGATGTAATTTTTTAAATTTAATGGTAAATTACGTTAAGGTGTATAAAATCATTATCCTTACATGAATTGCATTATCTATATAGATCAATAAATATGATAAATCAATTAGATTGTTAAGAAGGTTTCATTCTATTGTTAATGAATTCTCTAAAATCTTCTCTTTTATTGAAATGTCTAAATTAAGATCAAACTAGTGTTGAACAACATCTTTAGAGGCTTATTATGCTAGAACCAAAGTATGATACTTATGTGATGTCCAAATCACACTAAGGACAAAACATGTAAAAATAAGACCAGCAATTTTTATGTTTAGATATACAACACACAATAGCATTGCAGCATACATTGGTGCACACACTAGTGTTGTCAAATTATAGATGTCAAAATTACATAACTCTAAATACATGAAAGATAGTTCCTATGAGACATGGCTACCTCTCAACTAATGTTATACTCTCAAGCATTACCCCACATTTCTTGATATGGAGTACATTGTGGATCTATAAAAAGTGTTTAAGGAGGAGTAATAGAAATATTGAAATACACATCAACACAGGAGAGTTTTCAACTACAAAATGGAACAATTATTATTTCCATATAAAAATAGTTTCGAGAGGATTAATGTAGGAATTCCTCCTTGAGAATGGAAATCCAAAGTAACTAGCATACACACCACATTAGCAAATACCAAATGATACTATAAGGCAACTAGTATAGACAAATATATGTAGGCAATATCTAAGATATCAATGGAGACTATCATATACTCTAAAAGGAAACATGTAGGCACATCAAATTTCCATATACAAGATTCTTTTCATATAATAATACAATAAGTCCATATGCATCATGAATATGATTCTATACAATATTTCCCCCTACACAATGAGAATACTAAAATATTTTTTTGACAAGTCTTCAACTATGGATATACTCTTAACAAGGGTTGGGTGACATTAACAACATAAAAATGAGACACCCTTCAATATAAATAAGTTCAAACAAAAAAAATAAAGCTTCATTAAAGCAAGGCAAGAAATTCATTCTTTCAACAAGGAGGATGCAAAAGGTAGAAGCAATATTCTTCTCTAGACAAGCTTTTGTAATAATATAATACCATTTGCAACATAGAAATATGGCTTATTATTATTTTAACAATATATGTTCAAAAAGAGAAATAGCTCAAAAGCATGATGATCTATTAATGGATAACATGGAATTTTTTTTCAACATAAATTGTCTTTACTGAAATAATTGTATGTTACCATATGTGCACATAGGTAAAGAACTATACTATTTTAAAAATAAAGAAAGAAGAGAAAGAAGAGAAAATATACTAAAATTAGATCCAACCTCTATCCATACCCAACACCCCTTAGAAATCATAATAAAATGATTGAGCCACACTCTATTCAAACTTTTCCAAAATCTAAGCATACTACCAAGCTTTTTAATCCTTGAAAATCTAAAAAGCCTCTTGGTTTTATTTGTGTCCACTTCTCAAAGCTCCAATTCTTTTGGGTTTTAAATTCAATAATGAAACCATAAAGAGGCATATCCCTCTCTCAACTCTTCCTTAAATTATATCAAATTAACTAAAATTTGCATATTTTCTCATCTAATGAAATGTTGACATTTTTCCATTCATTTGAAAGGGAACCAAGGTCCAAAAGGACTTTAGGGATCTTTAGACAAGTTAATTTTATAAAAATTAGTAATTCCAATATAATGTCATCTTCCATACAATCTTCTCTAAATGAAATCTTAAAACTTAGATGAAACTCAAATCCAAATTCACATTAAGATCTAATTTAAGGGGTGTGTGTGTGTGTGTGTGTGTGTGTGTGGGTGTGCACACATACATACATATACACATACACATGTATAAACACATATATGTATACATACATACATACATATATGCATCTCTCTCTCTACACGCACATAAGAGCTAAGTGACTATTGTAGATTCATTTAGAGGGTTGAAAGAGAGCATTTAGGGGTGAAGTAAAAGGGGGTGAGAACCCCATTTTCAATCCCCATAGTAAAAAAAACTTCATAATCTTCAGATGATCTAAAGTAGATAACAAAATAAAACCACAAGCATAAGAGAAATCCCAAATTTACCTATAACTACTAGATTCTAAAGCTTAGTAATCTAGTTGTTCATGTTCAATAGTGAGGGCCACAAGCTACTAAATTCATAGGCTGAATCTTTCCTTTCAAAGTAAGAAATACTTGATCAAGTACCTCTTGACCTGAAACAACCTTCAAAGAAGAGGAGGCACTTATGAGAAACACTAGAGGAAGAACACAATGTGAATATGTGGGGGATTATGTCTAGCAGGTTTACAAAGGAAGAGGAATTCATTGCAAGCTTAAGAGAGTTTCTGGGAGTACCGAGTTTCAACCTAGATGTCGATACTAAGTATGTATTCAAGATATCATCTACTAAGTTGTAAGTAGATAAGTCATTAACAACAACAGAGTGTAAGGAAGAAAAGGTGTGTGGAATCTCTTCCTACGCTAATCTTGAGAGGACAATTATGAAAATTTCAACTTAACTAACTACAAGAATCTCAAAAAATATACAAGAGCATGAATAAAACAATCAACACATAACACAGTGATTACAGTGGGGAAAACCCTTACGAGAGAAAAACCCCACACTCTAAAACCTGCATAATGTATTACCAAATCAACAAATGATTACAATACACTTGCAATGCAAGTTCTTACAAGAGAATCACCTCAACTCAAGCTTGGAGAGACATCATTAGCATCCTTCTAGCACCCAGCCTTGCAAACAAAACTCCTTGATACAAATTCCTCCCCAAGCCCTCATTATATATGCATTTAACAACCTGGAAACCACTTGTGGTTTTACAATACCATGGGAAAAACCTCCATGCCACATGTTGCCCATTCTTGACATTTATTTTTCCAAGATAGAAAAAACTAGGTTAAAAATAGTACTCATGTCCAAAAGTTTGTTCCCTATTTTTGACCCTCATAAAAATCATGAAATGTGTCACCTATGCTCTAAAAATGACCCTCCTATAGTATACTAAGGACATAGCTTCTTTTGACAACTTATACACCCTTTTCCAAGGCACCAACAAGTGGAAAACTACCAACAACATTTTTGGAATCATTTGGAATAACTTTGCAAGGTTGAGACACATGTTTCTCAACACAGAGTCGAGTAAAAGACTAATAGTATAAAATTTGAAATTGGGAGAGAGTGAGAATTCATTGGAGGAGCAACATCAAGTTTTTGATTAAGGTAACATCAGGTTTTGAAGGGGCCCCGAAACCTTTTAACAAATAAAACCTTAAGATAGAACATTAAAAGCTCCCAGAATGAATCAGACCAGCCAAAATAAAAGGCAGGACACTTAAACAACAAACCAAGGACACTGCAAAAAAAGGATCATTAGAAACAACAGTCCAAATAAAATAGTAGCAAAGCTATCCATTATTATCCTTTTTATAGGAACAAAGGTTCATGTCAAAAGAAGAGGAGGATTTCTTAGATTGTTTCCCTTTAATAGTGATCTAACCATCTTTGACTCTCATAGCCTCATCTTGCCAGCACAACAAATTCAAGATAGAAGAACCAGCACCCAGCATCGGTTCCAAATCAAGGCTAGAATTAATCCCAACAAGTGAGATAGGAATACCAAAACCCTCATCATTCAACACACTAGTAAGGCCGGCAGGAACAACAACCATAGAGCCGCCAGCAGAGAGCCTGGAATTTGCCAGCAAAGGAAAAGAGGGCCCCTGCTCAACAAGGTGAATAGAAATAGCTTCATCATCAATCCCATTAGGATCGACATGAGGTAGAATAAGAATCAAGCCATTTACTTCAACAATAGGCTTCTGAGAGCCCGATATGGGATCAAATTCCTTCAAAATCTAAGGAGAGCTTTTCAAGACTGTATAATGTTTGATGGAAGCATCCTTCCACCAAGTATGAGAGACTTTCTTCTTTTTAAAATCAGAACTGCAATGTGTACAACATGATGACTTGTTTTAAAATATTTTTTGCACCTAAAGGGGATACCCTCATAATCCAGTTGTTGCATCCAATAACCTTTAGATGATTCAATTTTAATTTCAGTTGGAAGACCCTACAATAACTCAATATCTACCAGAATGCGGGCAAAGGTAGAATGGTACATATTAGAAGAGTCGTGATCAATAAGAAGAAACTCCCCCATAGCCTCCCCCACCTCCTCCAGGACAAATCCTTGCCAGAGATGGAGAGTGAGATTGGGAAGCCTAACCCAAATAGGCATATTATTGAAAACTTCAGTGGAGGGATTGAAATTCGGGTGCCACGATTTTACCATAAGAAAAAATCTATCCTTCTCCTAGTTGAAGAAATTTTTACACAAAATCTTAGATCTATCCTTAAATCTATCTAATTTAGCAACAAAGAATCCTTTAGCTAAGGGAAAAATGTGAACATTATTTAAGATTATTGGTTCCCACTTTCGGGAAACTCAATCATGAAGTTGAGGTAGACTCGGCTAGAACCACCAAAAATGACATATCAGAGCTTGTTCCATAAGGGTCTCAGAGCTACTATCCAACTCCCCTTCAATGACAATAGAGAGCTTAAAAAAAAGAAAACCACAAATATAAATCATAACAGTAGAAGGTACACCACAAGAAGAGCCCCCAGGCCCGTGCATAGCTTTAGAAGCAACATTAGCATAAGAACCCTCCACAAAATGGTCTTTCCTAGTAGTAAACGAATTGGAGATAGCATTAACAGAGGAGCAACATCCAGTTACATGAAATAGTTTTGATATTTCTTTTATACTTGAAAAATATGTAAATTATTGGATTTTTTGGATGTGACTTGAGAAGTTTAGGAGATATATTAAGTGTATTGAGTGGAGATTTTTTTGGTGGTAATGTAGTATTTTGGCCTCTAATCATTTACGTGTATGCCTAAATATCTTGAGATCCTATGAATGAAATGAAACATGTAAGATAGGTATAGTAATGTAAAAGAGGGAGTAGTTATAATAGATAAATAATGAGAAGGCATATCGTGGTTCTCACTATCCTTGTGAGTTCTTAAGCTAGAGAAATCAACAATAAAACTACATATTAAATTCATAAAGGGTGTATAAATAAAATAAGATGAATCAAACCATTACAAAGTTCTACCATTGAAGTGTAATCTAAACTCACTAGATCAATAAGATGAACATTATCATCTATGTATCCATAATTAGCAATTGAAAGTAGTTTCCCATGTAATGAGCCATCCATATAACCAAAATAGTAATCATGTAATATTTAATTTATAATGCTCATTATGCCATGTTATGTAATGAATAAGTGAAATTGTAAGAATATCACAACCATCCACATAAAAGGATAAATAAGAATCATCATAAGGTTTAATATTGTCATTGGATTTATGAGTAAACATAACACATGAGATGGGGAAGATCATATATTTCATCTATAAAGCATGAGTCTATGGATGCATAACTATCATGATATATGGAATGTTATATCATTAAGAGGTGCAACAATGTCATGGATGGGTAAGGGATGTAGAATCATATCATATTTTTTCATTATATAAGATGTACATCACAAGGTAAAGCCTCACTAGATGTTCATCCATCACTAGATCACAATCAATACAATAATCATGAATGTCATAGATAAATGGCATAAGTATCCTTAAAAGGAAAGAATGAGCACTAACCAGTTTCATGCCCAATCCTAAGGAAAAGGATGAAATATGATAGAACAAAACATCCATAGAAGATATATCCTTATCCTTATTATAATATATAATTAGAGTGTATCAAGGATATAAAAGCGTGATGTGATATATGAAGATTATGAAGATATCAAAATCATAAATGTATTCATACATATTAGTTAAGTGAGAAAAATGTAAGACATTTAAATATTACCAGGTATACTCAAACCCTAACTAAAGAGGGATGCGAATATGTAAACAAATGTGAATCTAAAACCCAAGAAATTCAAAAGTGAAGCATACAGTTAGAACTATATCAACCCTAAGAACCTAAAAGAAGTGAATGAGTAATTCTAAGATGAAATCATAGGGAGTGTACGAGTACACATGTTCACCAAAACTAAAAAAGAAAAAGCTAATTAAAATATTTGCATGTAAGAAATTGTAATTTAATCTAGATAAATTAATTATAATAAACTTTGGAATTAAGATTTTTTTATATTCAACTTGTAAATTTATTGCACATTAAATAAGAAGACAACAATAAATTATATGAACTTGTATCAAATTGGCTCATAATAACTAGTCAACAAAAGAAGAATCAACAAAAGTTCAATTCAAATTTTTAAGTTTTTGAATTTCAAGAATCAATTTTATACAATGTAAAAATAAACCTTAGTACTATAAAATTAATCCAAAATGAAGACAAGTATATATATATATATATATATATATATATATATATATATATATATATATATATACATATATATATATATATATATATATATATATATATATATATATATATATATATATATATATATATATATATATATATATATACATATATATATATATATATACATATATATATATACATATATATATATATATATATATATATATATATATATATATATATATATATACATATATATATATATATATATATATATATATATATATATATATATATATATATATTAGCATAGTAAATTATGTTAAGGTGTATAAAATCATTATATTTTATATGAATTGCATTATTTATATAAATCAATAAATATGATAAATCAATTAGATTGTTAAGAAGGTTTCATATTTATTGTTAATGAATCCTCTAAATCCTTCTCTTTTATTGAAATGTCTAAATTGAGATCAAATTAGTGTTAAACAACATCTTTAGAGGTATATTATGTTAGAACTAGAGTATGATACTTATGTGATGTCCAAATCACACTAAGGACAAAACATATTAAACTAATACCAACAATTTTTATGTTTAGATATACAACACATAATAGCATTGCAGCATGCATAGGTGCACACACTAGTGTTGTCATTATAGATATCAAAATTACACAACTCGAAATACATGAAAGATCGTTTCCATGAGACATGGCTACCTCCCAACTAATGTAATACTCTCAAGCATTACCCCACATTTCTTGATATAGAGTACATTGTGGATCTATAAAAAGTGTTTAAGGAGGATTAATAGAAACATTGAAATACACATCAACACAAGAGACTTTTCAACTACAAAATGGAACAATTATTATTTCCATACAAAAATAGTTTTGGGAGGATTAATGTAGGAATTACTCCTTGAGAATGGAAATCCAAAGTAACTAGCATATACACCACATTAGCAAATACCAAATGATACTATAAGGAAACTAGTATAGACAAATATATGTAGGCAATATCTAAGATGTCAATGGAGACTAGTACCGTATACTCTAAAAGGAAACATGTAGGCGCATAAAATTTCCATATACAAGATTATTTTCATACAATAATACAATAAATCCATATGCATCATGAATATGATTCTATACAATCTTCCCCCCTACATAATGAGAATCCTAAAACAATTTTTTGACAAGTCTTCAACTACATGGATATACTCTTAACAAGGGTTGAGCGACATTAGCAACATAAAAATGAGACACCCTTCAATATAAATAAGTTCAAACAAAAAAAATCAAGCTTCATTAAAGGAAAGAAAGAAATTCATTCTTTCAACAAGGAGAATACAAAAGGAAGAAGCAATATTCTTCTCTAGACAAGATTTTGTAATAATATAATACCATTTGCAACATAGAAATATGGCCTATTACTCTTGTAACAATATATGTTCAAAAAGAGAAATAGCTCAAAAACTTGATGATCTATTAATGGATAACATGGACTTATTTTTTAACATAAATGGTCTAAATCTGAAATAAATGTATTTTACCATATGTACACATAGGTAAAGAATTATATACTATTTTAAAAATAAAGAATGAAGAGAAAGAAGAGAAAATATACTAAAATTAGATCCAACCTCTATCCAAACCCAACACCCCTTAGAAATCATAATAAAATGATCAAGCCACACTCTATTCAAACTTTTCCAAAATCTAATCATACTACCAAGCTTTTTAATCCTTGAAAATCTAAAAAGCCTCTTGGTTTTCTTTACGTCCTCTTCTCAAAGCTCCAATTCTTTTGGGTTTTAAATTCAATAATGAAACCATAAAGAGGCATATCCCTATCTCAACTCTTCCTTAAATTATATCAACTTAACTAAAATTTGCATATTTTCTCATCTAATAAAATGTTGACATTTTTACCTTCATTCAAAAGGGAACCAAGGTCTAAAAGGACTTTAGGGATCTTTAGACAAGTTAATTTTATAACAATTAGTAATTCCAATATAATGTCATCTTCCATACAATCTTCTCTAAATTGAATCTTAAAACTTAGATGAAACTCAAATATAAATTCACATTAAGATATAATTTAAGGGGTGTGTGTGCGCACACACGCATACATGCATACATACATACACATGCATACATACATATATGTGCATACATACATACATATATGCATCTATCTCTCTGTCTACACACACATAAGAGCTAAGTGACTATTGTAGATCCATTTAGAGTGTTGAAAGAGAGCATTTAGGGGTGAAGCAAAAGGGGGTGAGAACCCCATTTTCAATCCCCATAGTAAAAAAAACTTCATAATCTTCAGATGAGCCAAAGTAGACAACAACAAAAAAACCATAAGCATAGGAGAAATCTAAAATTTACCTATAACTACTAGATTCTAATGCTTAGTAATCTAGTTGTTCATGTTTAATAGTGAGGGCCACAAGCTACTAAATTTGTAGACTAAATCTTTCCTTTCAAAGTAAGAAATACTTGATCAAGTACCTCTTGGCCTGACACAACCTTCAAAGCAGAGGAAGCACAAGGGAGGCACTTATGAGAAACACTAGAGGAAGAACACAATGTGAATATGCGATGGTTATGTAGCAGGTTTACAAAGGAAGAGGAATTCATCGCAAGCTTCAAGAGAGAGTTTCTAGGAGTACCAAGTTTCAACTTAACATTGTCAAATGTCAATACTAAGTTTGTATTCAAGATATCATCTACTAAGTTGTAGGTAGAGAAGTCATTAACAACTACTAAGTGTAAGGAAGCAAATGTGTGTGGAATCACTTCCTACACTAATCTTGAGAGGACAATTATGCAAATTTCAACTTAACTAATTATAGGAATCTCAAGAAATATACAAGAGCATGAATAAAATAATGAGCACATAACATAGTGATTGTCGTGGGGAAAACCCTTATGGGAGAAAAACCTCACACTCTAAAACCTGCATAATGTATTACCAAATCAACAAATGATTACAATACACTTGCAATGCAAGTTCTTGGAAGAGCATCACCTCAACTCAAGCTTGGAGAGACATCACTAGCATCCTTTTAGCACCCATCCTTGCGAACAAAACTCCTCCTTGAGCCCTCATTATATAGGTATTTCACAACTTGGAAACCACTTGTGGTTTTACAATACCATGGGCAAAACCTCCATGCCACATGTTACCCATTCTTGACATTTATTTTTCCAAGATAGAAAAAACCAGGTTAAAAATAGTAATCACGTCCAAAAGTTTGTTCCCTATTTTTGACCCTCATAAAAGTCATGAAATGTGTCATCTATGCTCTAAAAATGGCCCTCCTATATTATACTAAGGACATAGCTTCTTTTGACAACTTATACACCCTTTTCCAAGGCACCAACAAGTGGAAAACTACCAACAACATTTTTGGAATCATTTGGAAAAACTTTGCAAGGTTGAGACACATGTTTCTCAATAGAGAGTTGGGTAATAGACTAATAGTATAAAATTTGAATTTGGGAGAGAGTGAGAATCCATTGGAGGAGCAACATCAAGTTACAAGAAATAGTTTTGATATTTCTTTTATACTTGAAAAATATCTAAATTATTAGATTTTTTGGATGTGACTTGAGAAATTTAGGAGATATATTAAGTGTATTGGGTGGAAACTTTTTTGGTGGTAATGTAGCATTTTGGCCTCTAATCATTGGTGTGTATGCCTAAATATCTTGAGATCCTATGAATGAAACGAACATGTAAGATAGGTATAGTAATGTAAAAGAGGGAGTAGTTATAGTAGATAAATAATGAGAAGGCATATCGTGGTTAGATCACTATCCTTGTGAATTCTTAGGCTAGAGAAATCAACAATAAAAGTAAATTAAATTCATAAAGGATGTATAAATAAAATAAGATGAATCAAACCATTACAAAGTTCTTCCATTGAAGAGTAATCTAAACTCACTAGATCAATAAGATGAACATTATCATCTATGTGTCCATAATTAGCAATTGAAAGTAGTTTCCCATGTAATGAGCCATCCATATAACCAAAATAGTAATCATGTAATATTTAATTTATAATGCTCATTATGCCATGTTATGTAATGAATAAGTGGAATTGTAAGAATATCACAACCATCCACATAAAAGGATAAATAAGAATCATCATACGGTGTAATAATGTCATTGGATTTATGAGTAAACATAACACGTGAGATGGGGAAGATCATTAATTTCATCTATAAAGCATGATTCTATGGATGCATAGCTATCATGATCTATGGAAGATATATCGTTACAAGGTGCAACAATGTCATGGATGGGTAAGGGATGTAGAATCATATCATATTTTTTCATTATATAAGATGTACATCACAAGGTAAATCCTCACTAGATGTTCATCCATCACTAGATCACAATCAATACAATAATCATGAATGCCATAGATAAATGGCATAAGTATCCTTAAAAGGAAAGAATGATCACTAACCAATTTCATGCCCAATCTTAAGGAAAAGGATGAAATATGATAGAACAAAACATCCATAGAAGATATATCCTTATCCTTATTATAATATATAATTAGAGTGTATCACGGATATAAGAGCATGATGTGATATATGAAGAATATGAAGATATCAAAATCATAAATGTATTCATACATATTAGTTAAGTGAGAAAAATGTAAGACATGTAAATATTACGAAGTATACTCAAACCCTAACTAAAGAGGGATGAGAATATGTAAGCAAATGTCCCCAAGAAATTCAAAAGTGAAGCATACAGTTAGAACTATATCAACCCTAATAACCTAAAAGAAGTGAATGAGTAATTCTAAGATGAAATCATAAAGAGTGTAAGAGTACACAAGTTCACCAAAACAAAAAAAGAAAAAGCTAATTAAAATATTTACATGTAAAAAATTGTAATTTAATCTAGATAAATTAATTATAATAAACTTTGGAATTAAGATTTTTTTATTCAATTTGTAAATTTATTGCACATTAAATATGAAAACAACAATAAATTATATGAACTTGTATCAAATTGGCTCATAATAACTAGTCAATAAAACAAGAATCAACAAAAGTTCAATTCAAATTTTTAAATTTTTGAACTCCGAAAATCAATTTTATACAATGTAAAAATAAACCTTAGTACTATAAAATTAATCTAAAATAAAGACAATTATATATATATATATAACACACTCGAACAAAATGAACTTAAACGCATTCGACACCAAAAACAGACCCAATGCTGAATGGAGATTGACACGATCTGCAATTTCTCCATTGCACCATTAAACCATTTCTAATAACATTAAGTTGTTGCATCGGACCCGCTGATTTCTCTATTCCACCATTACCCCATTTCTAAAAACAGAAGTTGTTGCATTAGGCCCACTGACTACTCCCATCAATTTATTACCTGCATATATAATCTGAAAAACAGTAGACCATGCATGCTTACGAGTCCCTCTAAAACTTCCATATTTGTAGAAACAGAAAAACAGGCTATTGAACACAACCAAACCAGTACATTTCATTCAATTCCAAGTTCAACATTTGCTTCAACATCTAAATCCTGCAAGTACAGAATGCAGTACCAAAAAGGAACATAAACATAGAAAGCAGAAAGCAGATTTACAGAGACTTAGGCAAAGGCTCCCAATTGGTGCGCGCAGGAGTCCAGGTGGGGCACTTGGGGCTGAAATAAGTAGCCATGACTCTGCAATTGAGAAGCTCAACAATTGGGGCACACTTAACGCAGCGGGGTGCCTTGTATTGATTGATAGAGGCGCCTCGACTTATAGCATAATCCATCACCTCCTCAAAACTCCCACTTTCTACTACTTTTATCTCCAGAGGTCCGATGGATTTGTCGGCGGCTCTGCCTTGCCTGTACACGGAATTCAGACTTTCTTCTACACTCAGACAGCACTGCTGCAGCACGTGAGCGGGCACCGCCGCCTCTCTTGCATGTCGGAGCTCCCAGAAAAGAACGTAGTGTCCCGGAATGTTGGATACGTCTGCGTAGCTGGTGTACTCCATCACTGTGGCCCCGTAAGCTTGGAGGTGCTCCGCCGCCTTTTTCACCGCGTTGTGCAGCTCCACTTCGTCTGTTTTGTCGGAGTCGATGCTCAGCATTACGTTTTTGCGGCACACGAAATGGAATTGCGGCGCCGCGTTATGGAAGCCGCTCACCCGGAGCACGTCGCCCACTCTGTAACGATACAGTCCTGTGTCACAACGTCAGGTTCTCAGATTTAATTCGAAGTGTAACGGTTTAGATATATTAGATCACTGGAACATGCCTAAATAACACATTATAAGTTTTGATTCGGTTAATTGTTTCAACTTTTAGTATAAATAAAATTTACACACGATGAAGCATTCATTTATAAAAAAAAAAATTCAAATTGATTTTTCTAATATTTTTTTTTTGATGAAGTTCGATATATTCTCTATTATATATTAGGGAGACAAGTTTAAATAGCATATTATAAGTTTTTATTCATCTAAAATTATATTGTTTTTTAAGCAAGACCTAACTCTTACTATGATTTCAAATACTATCTAAACAAAGCCAAAGCAAAGAGCTTATATGAATGTATTTAAAAAATTATTAGTAAATAGATAAGTGATATATAGATCATTAGGACAAGCTCAAACAACATATTGTAAGTTTTGACTTGGTTAGATGTTTCATGTGAAATTTCAACTATTTATGTGATCCTAGATGATCTAGTAAAGACAAAGTTTATCTTTTCTTGTATGTAGCAAATAAAATATTTTCAGAATGAAATAAAATAACTTTTCAGTAAAACAAAATAGTTTCAAATTTATATCTATTGGTATTTCTAGAAATAGATATCTATACTAAGTAGTGTAATAAATAGGAAGAAGTTGAACAAAACATTCTAAGATTTGATTTGTTTAAAGAACTCATCTAAAATCACACTAATTTTGTGGGAGTCAACTACTAAGCTGATTTCAAATGAACCATCTAAACAAGTTCAAGCTTAGAGTTTAGATAAATGTATTCTAAATATTTATACTAAGTAGTGTAATAGATCAAGAGAACAAGCCTTAACAACACACTCTAAGTTGTGATTTGATTAAATAACTTATCTAAAATCATATTAATTTCTAGGTCCAACTATTAATGTGATTTTGGTTGTGCCATTTAAACAAATCCACGTTTAGAACGTGTTGTTTAAATCAAAACAAAATAACATATTTATATGAATAAATAATTGATATAATAGATTATTCGAGGAAACTTAAATAATACACGGTATGTTTCTATTTGGTTAGGTGGCTCATATAAAATGGCACTACTTTATCAAGTTTGACCCTCCTATTACTATGATTTTAGATGAAGTATCTGAACAAATCAAAGCTTAAAGCATGTTGTTTAGCAAAATTAGATTGTCATAAATACTACATACCTGAATAAGTGGTGATCACAAGCTCGTACTCCTTCCCCAATTCGACATCGGCGAGGTCGACAAGTGGCGGGCAGCGATTCGACGGCAGCGCCACATCGGCATAGCGGCAAACAGGAAGGAATTCGAAGTAAGCCATGTTGGGCAAGAGGGTATAGGAGACCTCGGTGGGCTTACAAAGAGGGCGGAGGTTGAGGCCAAAGTAGCACTCAGACGAGGCGTACATGGTGCAAACGAGAGGAAGACCGCCAGTGTAGAAGTCCAAGGTAGGAACATACTGAGCCATGGCACCCGTCACAATGACGTCAAGATACTTTGCGTTGGGCCAGAGGCGGCCAATAATACCCTCCCACGACTCCCTAGAGCACTCTCTCTCCATGAGCTCTGCCAGCTCAGCATTCGGAGCCAATATGTTCATCTTCATCACGCCCTCTCTCAAACACCCATCTCTCACATGTTCTTCGCTCATGCTTCCCCTTCGAATGTCCCGGCACAGGGACTTCCAGTTTTGTTCAAGAAAACGTATTGCTCTGAGGAGCCCCGAGGCGAAGACGGCTCCGGCTCTCAAGACCTGTTTGTGCTGGGCGAGGCCGCAGAGGAGCTGAACGTACATACTCTGGTAGGCGTCGGGGCACAGAATGGCTTCCATGGGGCTTGTCTGCATGAGGTCGTATGGCTTTTCTCTGAAATGTCGGCTCTTGTAATAGCTCGTTAGTACTGGCCGGGCTACCAGTCCGCTGGGTGTTTTCGTTTCGGATTTGATGAACAGAAAGTACATGCCTTTTCCCTTCTCCAGCCCCTTCATGTACCTGTAATGAAAACATCAAATCTCATAATCAAATTGGAGTATGTAGAGATCTAAGATGGAGCGAAGAGAAAACTTACTGGTTCATGACAGGCATGAGGAGGCTGTAAAGAAGTGTTCTTCGATCTAAGTCCTCTTCAATGGTGGGCATCAGCTTGCGCTCTCCACCAGATGTTCCAGAGCTGTTTAAAAAGTCACCACAGAAGAGAAACATAGAGTCAGATCTATCTGTAATCTAAAATAAGTCGAAGTTTAATGTGCTCTTCAAATTGAAAGATGAATCATTTCATATCAGATGGTAAATCTAGTGGTATTAGAGCTATACAAAATGTACTAAATACATTGGATTTTCAGCATTTGTTTTTCAGGATTTGTTTGTATTCTCTGTTCTGTAAATCTACAAAAAATTTGGGAAAAAAACAGTATGTTTTTGTCAATCTGAATTTTTTTTTATTTTTTTTTTCTATGGTACATTTTATATAGAGCTTAACTGGCGCCAGCTTAGTGTGTGCTCTTTAAGTCAAAAGATGAATCCTCCAAGCAAATCAAAACTCAGTGTGTTTTATTTAAGTCTAATCAATTTTCATATAGACTCTAAACAAATCAAAACTTTGTATGCTGTTCAAATCAAAAGATGAACCATGTAAACAAATTACTTCGCACTAGAAACAAAGAAAGTAAATCTAATGCTATGCAAGTATATGTGATGCAATTTTAGATTTTAGATGAGATATTTAAACAAGTCAAAATTTAAAATGCAACAAATCAATTTTCAAATAAACCGTTTAACCAAATTATAACTTAGTATGTACTATTTAAGTCCATAAACAAATCAAAACACCTACAATCAATTTTCATATAAACTCTCTGAAACAATCATAACTTAACATATTGTTTTAAATTAAAACTTAGTATGTACTGTTTAAACTAAATCAGATCAATTTTCACATACCTAGTGAGAAATTCAGAGATGGGATGAGAGGAAAGAATAGGAGACTTATCCCCATTAGCGATTCGGAGAATGTCAGGCTGCAGATCCTCGTATGTGATGACTGGCAACAGTTCTTTGAAAGACTCTCTATCAGTGCTTTTGTGGAGGCCATAACGCTTCAAGTACTCTGTATCAGCGTTTCTGCTCAAGATTTCAGAGAGAAGTTGAGCCTGAACTTGATCGGCATGAATGGTGACATGCTCGATGAATTCCAGAGCTTTTCTGTCACTTTCAGTACAGGTGAGAACATCGTTTTGGGACATCATCATTTGTATGCTATGAAGTATTCAATGAACTATTCACTTCAATTGTGAGTAAGTCTCTACCGGCGGGGTTGTATTTATAGCCTCTTTCGGCCCATCACCCAATTTCATGGCTTTTCTTCAAACCGCGCATGGGCATCCAAAGTTGGCTTATACCGTAATTCACAATTCCACGTCCAAAAATAAAAAACTCTTTTTTAATTTGTTAATTACATTTTTAACATAATTTAAATTGGATAGATGAGGAATTGTTTACTTTGTTGACTAGATTGCTAAATGTAAGGAAATAAAGTGTGCATTTAATAAATCAGTTAAATAAAGTTTGCATTTAATAAATAGTTATTTAGTTGGGTGGGAAGTTATTCAAAGATGATAATAAAATTACTCTTTATTTCTAGATATTTTGCAACTTAAGAAAAGGACAAAGATTAACTACTAAATGAACTTTATGCTCATGCTCTTTCATCTAGTGCCAAATAAGAAGGTATCTATAAAAGGGGAAGCTCAAACCAAGAGCTAGAAGGGATGAATTGAAGTTTAGATCGTTTTTATTATAAAAAATAGGAAATTTGTCTTGATCAAGGGATTTAAAATTCCACTCATCTAAGTTTGTTAAATTTAGATGCAAAAAGAGTTTATGGATTCATGCTTTTGTAAGATAGTTTGTTTCTTTATTTTCTTTTGTTTGTGTGCAATATTACAACTTAAGAAAAGGACAAAGACTATTTATAAAATGAACTGCATGCTTGATGCTCTTTCATTTAGTCTCAAATAAGAAGGTATTGATAAAAGGGGGAAGATCAAACCAAGAGGTATAAGTGATGGATTGAAGTTTGGAATGTTTTTATTATAAAAAAGGAAATTTGTCTTGATCAAAGGATTTGAATTTCATGCATCTGTGTGATCATTGATTTTGGATTATTGTTGAATTTGGATGCAAAAGTAAGTTGGCATATTCATGTATTTGCATGATGATTTGTCACTTTATTTATTTTTGTATAATTTTTTTTTAAAAATAGATAAAATATAAAAGGAGAGCTTCTTTAAGAATGAAACCTAGCTTTCAAACTTTACACAACTTATTTCTTAAATTATTATTTGCAACCATGCAATCCCCACTTCTAAGTTTTTTATTCTAAAGAAATTTGTGTTGTCAAATATTATAGCCCATCTAAATGTTCTACTTCTTTATTATATTTGTAGTGTAAAAAGAAGTGTCTCTAACCATCAAACACAAAGTGGAACCAACCTATCTTAGGTTCCCTCTACCATCCCTTCAAAGTTTAATTTATAGAAGATCTTCTAGGGTGAAGACCAAGCTCCATAGACTTGTGCCTTGAGATATTATATTTCTCCTCGTTAATTATGGAATAAGAAGGTGGATTTCAATTATGGAGAATGTTAAGTTTTAGGGCATAGAATTTAGAACCTACTTTTATAAGATGTACTTTTACATAAGAAGTCATAGACCTAATTTTAATCCAAAACTTTTTTTATGAAGTTTAAAAAACTTCTACAAATTTATTCATTATACTTAGTCAAATGACCCATAATGAACAATAGAATGTGATCTTTTTGAAGAAATTTAAAAGTAAGCTACCTTCTTGCTAGTCACTATTTCAAACTAGTTGGAAAAACCTAAAATAAATTTCAAATTTATCTATTAGAAAGAGCCTAATATCCCTAGAGAATAAGATATTATCAAATGATGCATTATTTTCTCTTCACAATGACATAACTCATAAGTTGAAGAATCTAAAATCTCTTTCCTTAAATTATCATAAATAAAAATTTTATTAAAATTAACTAACTAAATAAGAATATTTACATTTTAAAAGAATGTTATATTTAAATTATTTTATTACAAAATTCTAATTTACTAAATTTTATTATTTTTACAATTTAAATTATTAAACATATCAAGTTAAAATAACACATTTATTTTTTAATAATAGACATTTTACTTTAAAATACTAACAATTGATATGAATATTAAGTTACAAATAAGAATATTAAATTGCCTAAAATGATTCAAATTAATAAAGATTAGATAAATATTCATTCATTTATGAATATCTTTAAAGCATAAATGTGGGAGAAGAACATGTAAGCAAGAAAGTTGCTTGTGTTAAAAGTTTCCATCGTAGAAGGAAGGAGGGTCAAATTGCAGGCAAAGTGTTGGAACACAACATCACATTAAAATAAGGCCGTCCGATTTTAACGAACACCGTCCCTTTCCGTTTAATATTATAATTTCGTTTGTCGACTCATGCTTTTCACTTGAACACCCCTCTCACGTAATCTTGTCCCCTAGCTGAAAATAACGTCTAACAGAATACACACTAGCCCCTTCCACAAGCTCTAAACGACATTTATCCTTTCAGTCCAGTGATAAGAATTCATGAGTCTTTGTACCACTAAATTTGTATGGTTGTGTGGTCTTTTAATGAAGTGGTAGAGATTAGAGATTTTTATATTTGTTATTCTTTGTTTAATGAATAATGTCAATTTTTTCAGTTTAAGTGTTAAGTGTTAAAGATTAGAGGCTTCTAAAGTGATTGTGTCTTTATATTTTGTTTACGAGATTTCTTATTTAAGATTAAAGATTGTTTTTTATTTAAATATTAACGATTAAGAGAGATCAATAATCTTTAACAAAACGTTAATTTTTTTAGATTTGTATTCTACTATAACTTTATAGTTTTAATTATATTGTTAAATATTAAACATAACTTTCTCGTTCTTAGTTAGATCTCTATGTTATCTATATCAAAGAAGTACTATAATCTATATCAAAATTTATTTAATAAAACTCAATCTACAATTATAGAAGTAAAAAAATATATCTTTTATTTTCTCCAATATGAATCAACATGTTAGCCATCCATCTCCAATCCTTGGCCCTACGGGCGACCCCGGGCGATCAGTCCGTCCCGGTGGACTTAGAGCCAGCCGCCAAAGTGAAGAAAAGGGTTGTTACGGAACCTACACCGGGTGGCTTGTATGGTAACAAGTTTTGCCCCTCAAATTCTATGGGTTTCTAAATCCATGGTGTTACCAGCTGTCATTCAAATGGGTGGAAATCCTCCACCAATTTAGAGCTTAGCTCATTCACAAGGAGAACCCCTTCTATAACCTCTTGAAGTGATTGACCAAATCCAAACGAATCAATGACTTAGAGAATCAATCTCAAGACCCATATGCTGCAAGACTCTTAACCAACTATGTCGCACCTGGTGAATTTTGTCTTTCTTAATTAGATCTCTATATTATCTATATCAACAAAGTAATGAAATTTGATATCAAACTTATATTTTAATAAGACTCAATCTACAATTTAAAAAATGAAATCATATCATTCAACTTCACCAATAATAATCAACAATTAGCCCATCAATTTAGAGCTTAGCTCTTTGATGAGGACAACTCTTCTTATAACTTTTCAAGGTGACTAATTGAGTCTGAACAGTCCGCTACTGAGAGAATCAATTCGAAGACCTACATGGGATGAACCAAAAACCCTTAACCAACTACACCACACCGTGCAAACTTTCTCCTTTCTCATTCAGATCTCTATATTATTATAACAAAGAATTGTCGCAATTTTATCCCATTCTTATATTAATTAAACTCAATTTATAGTTTAAAAAGAAAATTCATATCATTAACCTTCTCCAATAACTATTTTTTGGTAATGTAGAGGAATTGATGGGGTTAGCCATCAATGCAAAGCTTAGTTCTTTGACAAGGTGATCCCTTCTCATAACGTCTCAAGATGCTCAACCCGACTTGAATGAAGATAGATAGATAGATAAAAAAAATTAATGTCCACGAGGCTAAACATAGCCTATGAAACAACAAGGCAACTTAAGTTGACTTCAATAACTCGGTTCGTTTCTTGTGCAAGTTGATGATGAGCCCACCTAACTTCTCAATGTACTCCTCACTAAATAGGTTATGCCAAGAACTATCAGATATGGTATCCGCAATTTTATCCCTGAAGATATAGAAAATCGCTCTTAAAACCAACATAAAATAAACCCGAAATCTTTAACCAACTATGACACTCTTAGATCTACTTCTCCAAACACTAGAAATAATCATCTTAAACCAAATAAGAAGGGCAACATTCTCCAAGAGAGTTGGATTCTGAAGGCTAGAGCTGAGGCGGCGCAGCAACAAGGAAGGAAATGAGAGACAGGGGTGACCCACATGTGACCCTAAGAGCAGGCCATGGCAGCAAAAGTCCCATTCCCCCCAATGTAGGCCGCTTGTCTCGCCATTTAAAGATAGAGCAAACGCCCATAATGCACACAAATTTGTGTTTTCAAGGCTTGCTTAACCCATTCAACCAGACAAAAGCAATTATTCAAGACAGATCGAAGGACCACTAGCATCAAATTCTCCCTATTCTCTCTATAGCCCTTCTTCAATCGGATACACACGTTTATTTTGCATGGATAGACACGTCAGCGCGACCAGAAATGCGGAGGAATGCGTTTTACGTCGACATTGCAAAGTCAAAGTCAACGCTAGAAGAAGTAATATATCCCAAAAATAGACGGGTTTGCAGGGAGTCCTTTTCTCGGGAGGGGAAGTTGAATGCCTAGGTCTTGTAAAAATACACGCTTTGTGGAGTCGGGCATTATTTATGTCGGTGTTCTTTTTGTTTGGTCAAATTATGAGCCCATCAAATAAGGACAACTTTGACAAATTGTACCCTCTTAATTTTTTAATGGCATGGGATTTGAGGCTATATTTTTAGGAGGCCGTTTAGCTTCTTACAAAATGTATTATTGATCAAATTTCAAAAATCAGAAAATATAACAAATTTTCGCAAAAATTTCAGCATCTGTTCTTCATGTTCTGCATATTTCGTGGTCGAAAACTAAAAAAATTCATTGTGTTTTCACGACTCTAAAAAAGAAAAAAAAAAGGTTTGAAATTTGTCTTTGATGCGTTCTATAGAGAGCTTAGCCCATGCCATATTTTTGTGGGCTTACAAACGAGATGGTTTTAAGCCCATCCTTTGCATTACTCTACCTAAGAAGGTTGTGTTTCTTGTGAATTTATCTACTTTTATTGTTTCAATGTTTATATCTGGAATGATCTATCTTGAAAATGTGTTACATATATTATAATTTGTTTGAAGAATGGAGTGTAATAACAATTGGACTTAAATTAAGTTTAATGGTCACATTGGTATATTATATTATGTTAGAGTTATGGGAAAAATATCTAAAATATATGTAATTTATTAAATGGTTTATTTGTAGGTTAGGGATTAGTGCAACAATTCTTATTGTAAGATAGTGGAAGAATAATTATAATCAGATTCTATGTAAAAATGTTTATTTTTATTCATTGTAGATTAATAACAAAATAATTATTTTTAATCTTAGATAATAATTTATTTAACTATCTATAAATTATAAAATTTAAGTTCAAAAAATCAAGAGCTAAAATCATTATAATAATGGACTTTCAAAAATCAAGAAAACTATATTATAATTTATTTAAGGGATGGAAGGTATTAGCAACTGGACTTGTTGATGGTTATTATTATTATTATTATTATTATTATTATAACATTATTTTAGATTTATGTATTTTTTATTTGGGATGTTTAATTATTGTAAGTGTCAGCTTCTGGATTCAATTGTGTAGCATTTTTTAATCATCAACGTTTCGGATCATACTACATGATCCATCATCAGGATGCTGCTAGAGAGAAAGGAAATGGATCTGATGTTTAATTATGTGAAAATTGCTATATAATGTATGTATTTTATTATATGAATTATTTGGAGAATTGAAATTATAGAAATATTTTTTATTATTAAATAAACATAATTGAAATCTATGTAAATATATTATCTTTTGTTTATTCTAAAGTAATAGTAAAATAAGTATTTTTACTTATTCTAGATAATAATGTGCCAAACTATTCATATATTACAAATTTTGAGTTCCAAAAGTCAAGCATTGTAATTTTAGAGGTAAGTCATTTTAAGTTAAGATTTGGTAGTGGATTTTTAGGGATTTTTGTCACATTTTTTGAGTTGGTCCACCACTTTTTAATATATTTATATACTTGGAATAGAAATATGTGAATTATCTTAGATTTATAAACTTCAAACTATAGATCCTAATGTGAAGGTGACTATCTTATTTTATATTTCCAATGTCTATTATTGCTCTATTTATAGTTAGATCCTAAGCATTATAAATTGTAAGTGTCCAGGCCGTTTTACTGGAATTTCTTAGTGGCCACCAAATGTGACTAGTGCAATTGAAACCATGTGTGCTTCTTGTTTGTTCCATGTAGATCCAATGTAGTGTTGTAAATTTATGATGATAAAGAGAGGTAGATCTAGTGGCTTACTTTCATTTTTATAAACAATAATGACTTCACCAAGCATGTCATTGATAAGTACAATTACAAGCCACAAATTTGTATTTAGCATAACTTGTTCAACACACAATAAAACATTTTTTTATAGTTGTTCATCATCTAAAATTGAATTTATTGTGTTATTTTTTCTCAACAATAAAATATATTACTAGTTTAGCCATTTATTTTAATGTTTTTTTGTTAGTATTGCAACATAACTGTAATGCCCCACCAAGGAACCCTTGAGAGATTAACCTAAAACATGCTACTAAGTTTACAGAATAAAATTTTTCTTAAGAGTTTACAAACAACAATGTATAATAATGTGGAAGCAATACAATATAATACAACTCATTACACACAAGTGTAACTGAAACATAGATTACAAATCTCAAGGGTTCCTTGATGTAGATTACATAAATGTTAATTAATCTACTTAATACAACAACCATACAAAGGCTCCACATAATGTAAATAAGTACATCATCTTATACATGAAATCGAGATACAACCGATACCGCAAGATATACATGATAACCCACATCCACTGCACAAGTCGCAGGGTATGTAATAATAATCCAAATATAAAGTACAATATGATATCTTTGAAATAATTGAAACAATGGTATAAGAACATAATATAAGAAGATAAGAATAAATCTCCAACAATGAAGAACAAGAAGATACAACTGCTACCAGGATCATCCAGCACTGGTACACGAACGTCAAAATCTCAAATGGTAAAAGAATCGCTACCACCCAACCTCATGGAACCTAAATGGTCCACTCCCACCATGTTGAAGAGATAAAAATATACCCCATTCGGATACCAAACACCAAAATCAATCACATTATAAACTAAGAAAGGAATCCTGAAAGCTCTCTACCTCAAAAGGTACAATAGAATAACAAAGGTAAAACATACTCAACCAGAGGCAACCAACACATGTAGGAAACCTAAGATACATATGGGGAAATGTCATCACATGAGTCAACTCTAGAGTTATTCTAGTAGTCTCTCAAGACCTTGACGCCCTAATGACTCTATGTGGTATTAGTAATCCTCTCATATAGACAAGGTACTTACTATGTTATATCCAAGTCCACATAGGCGGCAAGCATCTTCTCACAAACCATCCTAGTATGTACTAGCGCTCAAGGCATGGGTGAGAAACACAGAGATCTTATTAATGTTTCTATCCTAATAGATTTCATTGTGTTATCACTTTATTAAGTCACTTGCAATAATTTATCCTGGTAGCCACTTACGGGCCCCGACACCTATTGCAAGCCGCTTCCCACCTATACACTTAGTTAGCCTACCTAGGCTCATAAACTAGACAACAAGAAAATGATAATAATATTCCTCAAATTTGTTCCTTAATACAACAAGAAGACACTAGTTCTCACATAACCACAATATCATAACAACACTCTCAAAGTGTCCACAAAACATGAGCTTAGAATGAAAAGATGATCCAAACAATACAACAACATAAGGTATGATAATTAGACACATAAGCATTAACATAAACTCAACCCTAAGCCTCTGGTAACACTCCTAAAATAGGCAACACAAAACCTCCCATAAAACCCACAAAAATAGTAGAAAATACATTTCCATAACATGCAACCCAATTAAATTTATTTCCCAGAAAAGTCTAGTTCAATTAAAAATATAATCCAATTACTATTTATTTTTCCATTTAACAACAATTATTTCCAATATAAAATATATTCTATTTTAAAAAGGAAAAGAAAACCTATATATACATTAAATAAAACATAATTATAAATTAACAAAATGTAATATCAATAAATTTATTAATATTTAAATATTAATAAATAATATTTAAAATATTAAATATTAATAAATAATATTTAAAATATTAAATATTAATAAATAATATTTAAAATATTTAATATTAATTAATATAAGTTTTAAATTTATAAAATAAAATAAAAATTAAATATTTAAGAAAACTAATAAAAAATAATATTGGGGAGGGGACCCACAACACCCTAACCCCCTTCCTTTAGTTGCTATGAAAGCCTTGGTTGCCCCTAGCAGCCCTTGCTACCATGACAACCCTTGGGGTGTCGGTTGGGTGGGGAGTGGTGGCCCCACCCACCTTTTATTTTATTTTTTAATTTTTTTTATAAAATTTTGTTAGATATTTTTTGACGTAAAACAACAACTCCCTTTTTTTTAATAATATATATTTAAAAGAATTTCTATTGAATAAAAATCTGATAGTTTTTCCAAACCCTATAAGAAAATTTGGACATATTTATTTTCTTTAATATCCTAGAAATTGATTATGCCCAAATGCAAATTTAAACCCCTATGCCCATATTCATATTAAATCAAATACCAAAATTATTATTCACAATAATACTCAAAAATTTCATCAAACCCAAATCCCAAGCAATAATTCTATGAAACATTAAATTTTCAAAAAATTTCATAAATCTAGCAAACACGATGCAAACAAGCTTTTTTTTTAAGAAAAGAAGAACATAGGTTTTCAAAACCCTACCTTGAAAATTCACGAGAGGATCTAAACAACAATGGCCAAATCGAAGACTCAAAGATTCCAAATTACTCCTAAGCTTTGAAAACAATTCTTCAAACAATCCAAATAATTTTCTCCAAAACCTAGTCTTCTCCAAATTTGTGTAAAGAATCTAAAAGAATCCTAATAAAGAAAACCCAGCAGACAGAACTCAAACATGCAACTCCCAATCAGCAATTAGAACTCAACTTCCTAACCTTGTTTTTATCAAACTCTTTTGCATGATTAATTATAATTTTAATAATAAAATATGCACTTTTTAATTATTAACTCTTAACTCAACTTTAACTTAAATTCTTAATTTAATTTTATTAAATTGAATGTGCAACTTAAATTCCATATTAATAATTTTTTAACAATTCTTATTTTTAACATATTAATAATTATGAAATTGATAATTAAATACCAGTTCATTAATTATACTTTTAAATTTTAATTTTAGATTTAATAATTAATTAGATATTTTATTCACAAAATTAGACTTTTAAATTAAGTATTTTTAATTAATAAATGTATTTAATTAATTCTCATTAATTAAATACCCTCATATTAATATTTATATATATAATAAGATTTAATTATTATTCACATAATCAAACCCATAAATCACTTAACCATGATAACCTAAAATCACATTAAACCACATAACATGACAACATGACAAAGAACTGACTAAACTAAAAACACAAAAATCATACTGAAGGAAAGGGTTCACGAATTCATGTCACCTTAATGAATTCGGATAGGAAACTCAATCAGATACATGTCTCTTAATTTAGGACAATAAATGGCTTAGATTTGGATTGGACCTATATGTTATCTCCCCTCTCTTACCATTGAGATATTGTGATAGGGAACACTCATCCTAACAATTTAGGGAAGTCGATGTTTAGTACCTGAAATCCTGCATAAAAGATGAGCATGTACATGCATGTATAAAGATATAACAGACAATGGCAGGGATCGGTCGATCGTGTGGATCTCACAAGCAAGTAACTATGACTTCATCCCTCAACCACATCAGACACATCAAACAGAAATATAAAACATACACATGCAATTATGGGGTCAGTAAAACTATAAATGTAAATAACATCCTAACATATATATCACTATCATGAAATAACCATAACATACACATCGTCATGTGTATTTAAAGAATAATCATACTCATTTAACTGTAAACTCGTGATATAAAACATTATCCAAAGGTTAATAATAAATCAAATCAATAATCTAATTATCATTGAAATAATCAACGTCCACATAAAAATGGCCTAAAAGAGTTTGGCAAAATAAATTGAAAAGAAAACCATGGGTGGGTACTACAAGAATCTTGTTGCAAACAAATGCTTCGATGAGCATAACGTATCTTATTAATTTCATAATTTAGGTTTTTGTTGATGCATAACATTAGTTTCCTTAGCATTCCTTACATTTTTAAATACTTTTGCAACTTTTACTTTGGACAATTTTGTTGAACTTATGTGGTTGGTTCTCATTGATGTCAAACCTAGTGATTTAGATATATCATAGTATACAGAACAGTTAATGTCATTCATGGTGGTCTAATGTTTGGTTGCCGTAGATCATAGTATACGACACAGTTTTTGTTAGTCTTGGTGGTTTGGACAGGACCAAATATAGATATAGTATATTAGCATGAATGAAAAGTGCAAACAAGACAATGGAAGCTAAATATTGCAACAATTTTATAGTGTGACAATATTTACAGGTGCACTTTTTGGAAGATATTTGCTTTGTAAACTAATGGTGATGGTGTGAGGACTTTATTCCCTCAGTGTTTGAGTTTTTGGTTTGGATATAACAAATAATGTTGTGTTTCGGTTACCCTGGATGTTTTTGTAGCAGTGATCATGATGATTACAAATTTGAGGATTATTGTACCCTGCTCTTTTAAGTAAAAAGTAAAGACATTCAATTGATGAATGTTTAATGGTTCAAATGTGTATGTAGTTAGAATATTTTTGTGGATACAAAATTATGACTATGTGTTCCACATTTTTGTTGTAATGATTCCTTGTTATCCATGTTCTAAAATTCTTTATGGGACTGAGTGTTGGCCTTGGTAGCCATGTTCATTTTATTTATATCTAATCTTGGTTGTTGTGTTTGTTTCAATGATTGTAGCATGCTCTGGTGATTATGGCTCGTAATACTGACCATTGGAAGGAAACATATTAATAAACTCTTTCTTGGACAAAATTTTTGAGGTTGACTTGCTGATTGTTGGAAGGAAACATATTGACAAAATTTCTCGTAGACAAAGTGTTTGGAACCCAACCTGGTGTATATATTGGTGGTGGTGGTGGTGGTGTGTGTGTGTGAGTGCATGTGCGTGCAAGCAAATATAAAGATAGATATAAGTGCATGCAATTTTGGTACGGGTTGTTTGGTATAGGTAGGTTATGAGCAATTTGTAGAGATTCCTAACTAGATTGCTACAAAAAAGTTGTGTTGAGATCTGATCCTAACAAGAACTGAATTCATGCTTATGTAGATGCAATCTTTTTATTTTATATTTTATTTCTCTTGGAAGTGAGCCATCTGGTTGTAAATATTTTGTTCTAATACCGATAGTGAGCCTTTCTAGGCAGTGATCCTACATGCACTCAGCATTCAAGTAGTGAGATACCTTTTGTAAAAATTAACTTAACCGGTGTTTGATACTTGAGAATTAACATTCTCTATGGTTTTTCCCATATTGGGTTTCCACGTTGTTGGAAATAATTGTCTGAAGGAAATTACTACTCAATTATGTATTGTCTTTGATGTCACACTATGTCATAGTCCGCAGCAATCAGTTTCTACCGAGCTCTGTCGGTCTGCCAGACAGGAATATTAGTGTTTACCGAGTTCAGTCAGTCATCGAAGAAAAGATAGTGTTTACCGAGTTCACTCGGTCATCGAAGAAAAGATAGCGTTTACCGAGTTCACTCGGTCATCGAAGAAAAGATAGCGTTTACCGAGTTCACTCGGTCATCGAAGAAAAGTTAGTGTTTACCGAGTTCAGTCGGTTATCAAAAGGTAAAGGATTGTCGGTGTTTACCGAGTTCCCTCGGTCACCGAAAAATTATAGAAAGTTATGGTCACCGAGCACTGTCGGCCCTTGAAGGACTTTTGCAAATAGAGTTTGCTTAATTCAGCCGACTGTTATACTGTTATAATGTCGATTTGACAAATCCAAAATCATATAAATAAAAGGTCAAATGTGAAAAATAGATACAGAAGAAAAACACGCAGCAGAAAATCTACAGAAGAAGATATACAGCAGAAAATCTACAGAAGAAAAGAAGGAAAGGTATATGCAAATTTGTGAAGGATGTTCAGATATCCTTGAGGAGCAACAGAGATTTATTCGATCAGAATTATGCAGAACAAAGATCTGTAATCAGCAAGACAGTTGCATTATTATACAGGTCACTTTTTCATTGTTACCTTCTTATCATTGTAACAGTGAATTCTAAATCTCTTAACCGAGTTGGCTTAACAACCATATTGTAAATCCTCTAACAAGGTGACAATTCCATTGAATTGTTTTCAAGACCTCTTACTAGGCCACTCCTTGCAGGGTGTTTTAAATCTTCTAACAAGGTCACACCTAACAGTGTGTTTTGTAACCTTTTACCGGGTTGGCTTCTAACCGGGCATCACTTCAGAAAAGTGAAAATCAGTATCTAGATACATTGGTGGTTTTTCCCATATTGGGTTTCCACATTAAATCTTGTGTCTCTTGTGTTCTTAATTGCTTTCTCAATCATATACATGTGCTGATGAATATCTAAAGATAATATTGCTAATACTTTCTGCATCTTCAAAGTTACTGCAATCTATTTACCGAGTGCTAAAACAGATAACATTATTAAGATATCCTAAGGGATCTGGAAAGAATTAATAGTGAAGTGTTTTATGGTTGACTGATTCACCCCCCCCCCCCCCCCCTCTCAGTCACTTCATCCATATTCCATCAATTGGTATCAGAGCGTTTGGTGCTTGCAGGAAGGGTTTCAAGGACCTAAGCTAAAGATCAGGATGTCTTACAAGAGGGAAATTCCAAAGCTCAACAGAGATAACTTTTCAGCATGGCAAGGTCTCATGCGACTTCATCTGGCTTCCATTGGTGATTCAGGATGCAAATACATTGATGAAGAATACACAATTCCTAATGGCGCATTAACTGTTGAAGACATTGCAGATAAAAAGACTCACAACACCATGATGATAGACATTGCATCTGCTCTCAGCTATGAAGAATTTGATGATATTAAAGACTGCACTACTGCATATGAAATGTGGGTGGCACTGAAGAAAATATATGGTGGTGATGCAAATGTGAAAAGAGCCAAAGCAGAAAGCCTAAGAGGACAGTTTGACAAGATGAATATGAAGGAAGATGAAAACATTGCAAAATATGTTGAAAGAATCAAAGCAAGTGTAAGTGCAATTAGAGCTTCTGGAGGAACAATCTCAGATGAGACTGTTATAAGTAAGGTACTCAGAACACTACTCCCTATCTATGCAATAAGAGTATCAGCTATTCAAGAAAGAAGATGTGAAACAAACCACAATATAACTTTGGATGCTTTAGTTGGAAGATTGACAGCTTTTGAATTAGACAACTATGATAACTATGTTCCTAGTTCCAAAAATATTGAATCAGCATTTGAGGCCAAGGTTTCACTAAAGAAGAACAAGAAAATTAAAGAAGTTCAGTCAGAAAGTGAAGAAGAATCAGAAGAAAGTTCTGATAGTGATCTTGAAATTGTAGAAGCATTACTTGCAAAGAAGTACTCTAGAGGGAAAGGTAAATATAAAGGTAAAACTCCTTTAATCTGTTTTTCATGTGAAGAAATTGGACATATTGCAGCTAGGTGCCCAAACAAGCAAGTCAAAGAAGAAAAGAGAAGTCACAAGTACTATGGCAAAAAGAATTTCAAATCATACAAGGATAAAGGTAAGAAATCATGTTTTATGGCTAAAGATTTTGATGATAGTGAAGAAGAAATTGTCTTTATTGCTATAAAAGATGAATCTGATGATGATGAAGATAAGATGGCACTTATTTCTCATATAAGCAAAGATGATATATGGATAATAGACAGCGGATGTTCACACCACATGACTGGTGACAAGACAAAATTTGAATATCTAGAAGACTGTGATAATGGTAATGTAAGATTTGGAAACAATGAACCTTGTTGTATAAAAGGAAAAGGAAGAATCTCATTAACCAAAGAACTCATATGTGATAATGCTTACTGGGTTGAAGGACTAAAACATAATCTTTTAAGTGTAGCACAGCTAATCAACACTGGTTTCAAAGTTGAATTCATGAATGGACAAGCAAGACTGCTGGATGGAAAAGGAAAACTCATTGGATCAGGCAAACAAACAAAAGGTAACTTATTTTATCTTGATCTCAATGAATATTCATGCTTTATTGCTCAAATAGAAGAAAGTTGGCTATGGCACAAAAGGTTATGTCATGTGAATTTTGATAACATGATAAAAATAAGCAAATTCAAGAAGGTTAGAGGCATTCCTACTTTGAAGAAACCTGACACTGGTCTATGTAAGAATTGTCAGATTGGCAAAATGAGTAAAACTAGTTTCAAGAGTAAGAACTATCAGTCTAAAGAAATTTTGGAAATTGTGCATACTGATTTATGTGGACCTATTGGAATACAAAGCTATACTGGAGATAAATTCTTTATTCTTTTCGTTGATGATTATTCTAGAATGATGACTGTTATGTATTTAAGAGAAAAATCAGAGGCATTTGAAAAGTTCAAATGGTACTTAGCAAGAGTAGAAAAAGAAACAGGGAAAAGATTGAAATGCTTAAGATCAGACAGAGGTGGTGAATTCATCTCCCATGATTTTAACAACTTTTGCATTGAAAGAGGAATCAAAAGACAGGTATCAGCTCTTAGAACTCCTGAGCAAAATGGAATAGCAGAAAGAAGAAACAGATCTATTATGGATTGTGCAAGGACTCTAATGATAGAAAAGAACATTGCTATAAAGTACTGGAAGGAAGCTATCAGCACTGCAGTTCATACCTTGAACCGAGTACAACTGAAGAAAGACACATTCAAAACTCCTTATGAATTATGGTATGGCTAAAAACCTAATGTAAGTTACATGAAAATATTTGGTAGCAAGTGTTATATCTTAAAAGAATCCAGAAGAAATAAATTTGATGTGAAAAGTGATGAAGGAATATTCCTAGGATATTCTAGCAAAAGCAAGGCATACAAATGTCTGAACTTATCTACTCACAAAGTCATAGAAAGTATACATGTAAAATTTGATGAGTTTGCAGAAAAGACTGAGGAAGAAAGCAAAAGGGAACCTAAGAACTACAGAAGATTCGTTTACATTGAACCTGAAACATTGACAAACACAACTATCAATAAGGAAGCTATATCTACCAAGCCGAGCACAGTTACCGAGTCACAAACTGAGTCACAGGAAGAAGTTCAAACCGAGTCACAGGAAGAAATTCAGACCGAGTCTCAGCCTGAAGTTACCGAGCAAATATCTACCGAGCCCGAGCAACCTGAAGAAGAGATCCTAGAAGACAACAGCATGAATCATTCAAGAGGCAAGGAACCTATATTATCCAAATATGTCAGAAGACATCATACACCAGATCAAATCATTGGAAACAAATCAGATGGTACTATGACAAGAAGCAAGCTAAAAGGTACATGTCTACTTACTGATTTTGAACCTAGAAATATCAAAGATGCATTAGAGAATGAAAGTTGGATTGAAGCAATGAATGAAGAATTAGAACAAATACAAAAGAACAAAACTTGGACTCTTGTACCTAGACCTAAAGATAAGAATGTAATTGGAACAAAATGGGTATTCAGAAATAAACTGAATGAAGATGGTCAAGTATCTAGAAACAAAGCTAGACTGGTATGTAAAGGTTATTCTCAAGAAGAAGGTATAGATTATGGAGAAACTTTTGCTCCTGTTGCAAGATTAGAAGGTGTAAGAACTCTACTTGCTTATGCAGCACACAAAGGATTTAAGGTATATCAGATGGATATAAAATCTGCATTTCTCAATGGAATTCTTGATGAAGAAGTCTACATTGAACAACCTGAAGGTTTTGTTGATCCAGATAAAAGGGATATGGTCTGCAAGTTACACAAAGCATTGTATGGTTTAAAACAAGCTCCTAGAGCATGGTATGAAAGACTTCATAACTATTTGATCCAGATTAATTTCAAAAGAGCTAATGATAACAGTAATCTGTATATTAAAGAAGGACCGGATGACAAAATTGTATTGGCAGAAATATTTGTGGATGATACTATATTTACAGGGAATGAGGATCAGTGCAAAGAATTTTCAGAGCAAATGAACAGAGAATTTGAAATGTCTATGTTTGGTTTAATAAAATTCTTTGTTGGTCTTCAAATTCAGCAAAGCAAGAATGGTATATACATTACTCAATCCAAATACATTAAGGAGATACTTAAGAAGTTTGGTATGGAAGATTCAAAACCAGTTGGTACACCCATGTGTACTGGACTGAAACTTACCAAAAATGATGATTCAAAAGAAGTTGATCAGACCCTATACCGATCTATGATTGGAAAATTGCAGTATGTAGTACATACAAGACCTGATATTGCCTTAGCAGTCGGTATAGTAGCTAGATTCGTAGCAAAACCTAAGGAAAATCACATGATGGCAATCAAAAGAATCTTAAGATACTTAAGAGGAACTGAAAAATATGGTTTGTGGTATAAATTTGGAGGCAATCTAGATTTGAAAGTGTTTACTGATGCTGATTGGGTAGGAAACATTGATGACAAAAAAAGTACAAGTGGTGGAGCATTTTTTCTTGGAAAAAGACTGGTATCCTGGACTAGTAAAAAGCAGAATTGCACATCTCAATCCACAGCTGAAGCAGAATATGTTGCTGCTGCAGTAAACTGTTCAAATATTGTTTGGTTTAAATAGCTATTAGAAGGTATGAAGGTTGAAATCAAAGAACCAGTTGTTATATTTTGTGACAATACCAGTGCAATAAACATCTCTAAGAATCCAGTGATGCATTCCAAAACCAAGCACATTGCTATTAAATATCACTTTGTCAGAGAATTGGTACAGGACAAAGAAATCAGATTAGAATATATTCATACAAAAGAACAGATTGCAGACATTTTCACCAAACCATTACCTAAGGATGCATTTATGTATCTAAGAGGTAAGTTAGGGGTCATTCCCCTATCCGAGGCTCACTAAATACAGTTTTAGTGATGCATCAACCAGAACATGATTGAAAATCAACTTGTTGATGCAGCATATTAAAGGAATCATTGCATATGAATCAGTACTTGAGGTACATTAACCTTCACCGGTAATATGAGAATTGTCTTTGGCATGTGTTGTCAAAGAGGGAGTGTTTGCTATGTCTTTGCTATTACTTCAAGAAATTTTAAAATAGTCAGAAGGAAGAATTTTCAGGATACAGGAAGTTTGCTGACAGAGGGAGATTTGAATCTAAACCGAGCTAACTCTTTCAAATTTCTTATGCTATGACATATTGTGTTGCCATCAATGCCAAAGAGGGAGATTGTTGGAAATAATTGTCTGAAGGAAATTACTACTCAATTATGTATTGTCTTTGATGTCACACTATGTCATAGTCCGCAGCAATCAGTTTCTACCGAGCTCTGTCGGTCTGCCAGACAGGAATATTAGTGTTTACCGAGTTCAGTCGGTCATCGAAGAAAAGATAGTGTTTACCGAGTTCACTCAGTCATCGAAGAAAAGATAGTGTTTATCGAGTTCACTCGGTCATCGAAGAAAAGATAGCATTTACCGAGTTCACTCGGTCATCGAAGAAAAGTTAGTGTTTACCGAGTTCAGTCGGTTATCAAAAGTTAAAGGATTGTCGGTGTTTACCGAGTTCCCTCGGTCACTGAAAAATTATAGAAAGTTATGGTCACCGAGCACTGTCGGCCCTTGAAGGACTTTTGCAAATAGAGTTTGCTTAATTCAACCGACTGTTATACTGTTATAATGTCGATTTGACAAATCCAAAATCATATAAATAAAAGGTCAAATGTGAAAAATAGATACAGAAGAAAAACACACAGCAGAAAATCTACAGAAGAAGATATACAGCAGAAAATCTACAGAAGAAAAGAAGGAAAGGTATATGCGAATTTGTGAAGGATGTTCAGATATCCTTGAGGAGCAGCAGAGATTTATTCGATCAGAAAGGATCAGAATTATGCAGAACAGAGATCTATAATCAGCAAGACAGTTGCATTATTATACAGGTCACTTTTTCATTGTTACCTTCTTATCATTGTAACAGTGAATTCTAAATCTCTTAACCGAGTTGGCTTAACAACCATATTGTAAATCCTCTAACAAGGTGACAATTCCATTGAATTGTTTTCAAGACCTCTTACCAGGCCACTCCTTGCAGGGTGTTTTAAATCCTCTAACAAGGTCACACCTAACAGTGTTTTTTGTAACCTTTTACCGGGTTGGCTTCTAACCGGGCATCACTTCATAAAAGTGAAAATCAATATCTAGATACATTGGTGGTTTTTCCCATATTGGGTTTCCACATTAAATCTTGTGTCTCTTGTGTTCTTAATTGCTTTCTCAATCATATACATGTGCTGATGAATATCTAAAGATAATATTGCTAATACTTTCTGCATCTTCAAAGTTACTGCAATCTATTTACCGAGTGCTAAAACAGATAACATTATTAAGATATCCTAAGGGATCTGGAAAGAATTAATAGTGAAGTGTTTTATGGTTGACTGATTCACCCCCCCCCCCCCTCTCAGTCACTTCATCCATATTCCATCACACGTAACATTTGGTGTTCATTGTGTATGTTACATGTGTGTACTTATTAATGTTCATATATGTTTTGGTTAAGTGATAAAAGGTTTTAATTTACAAATGATTCACCCCCCTCCCCTCTTAGTTATCGAGGAAATTCAATAATCGGTATCAGAGCCTAGTCCCCTGTTACCGACTTAACTGCTTGAGGGATATCTTAGTCGATTGGATAGATATGGTAGGAGATTACTACTTAGATGAATATTTGAAGACTACTCTTATGATCTGGAGAGTGTGGAACCAAAGAATGAAGAATTAAAAGAAAATATTAAGAAAGCAAATAAAATGTATTGAGGAATTAAGAAGTCAGATTCAAAAATTAAGATGGGATATAGGGAAGTTAATAAAGAGTTGAAAGAAGAAAAAGATATAATTGAGTGTCAAAAGCTAAAGATTGAAGAAAGAAATTGGAGGGGAGTTTAAAGAGTACCTTAAATAAATAAAAAATAAGAATGTGAGAAATTGAAACAAGAAATTGTGAATCTAAAATTAGAGGCAAAAGACAGTAAAAGAAGCATAGCATTGGATGAAATATTAAAAATGCAAAAACCATCAGTAAAAAAAAGTGGATTAGGATCAAATGGAAAAGGTAAAGACAAGGCAGAAATTGAAGTGAAATATGAAGATGCGAACCTAGTTCAAAATTAAGAAAACTACTACAAGAAAGCCTCCAAATTGGCAACCTAATGCTCAAAGGTACGCATCATTTAATGATTATTATTTTCAATGCAATAGATTTGTACATAAGGAAATTGAATGAAAATATAAAATAAATCAAAACACTTAATGCTTTATTTGTAAGAACCTTGGTCACAAAGCAAGTTATTGCAGAATGAATAAAAGTTTTGGTAGAATCAATAGATCACTTGTGGGTAAAAAATTTTCAATGATATTATCTATGCTATGGTTATGGTCATAAAGCTAATTAGTGTAGATCCAAGACACCTTCAGTAAAATCAAATCAAGAAACATCAACTGTTACAATTGCAAAGAGTTTGGACATTTTGCTAGCAGTTGCGAGAATATGTTTGCTCTGGTGAAAGTAGAACCTAAGAAGAAGGATGTAATAGTTTGGAGAAAGAAGGAAACAAATGTGATAGTTATACAAGATTTTGGTACAAGTTCCCCTTCCTCTAAAAATTAATTTGGTAGATCAGGCCTAGGATAATTTCATAGAAAATTATTTTCCACCCTTCATTGTCGCAGTTGCAGCATGACAAGTGTTGAAAAGGTATGTTCTGATAAAATTGTGTATGCTTTATATGGGTGATTGACAAGATAGAATTGGTGGTAAAAGCCTAATTGTAATAAGAAAGTTAGATATCAAGTTTTTTGATCATTTTGCATCATAAGTATAAGAGATCTACTTGCAAGAGAAGTTAAAGAGAGAAAGAAAGAATCAAGTACAAGTGCTTAGTGTTGAAAGAGTATATGTCACCGATGGAATCAAAGATGATGGTCGAAGATGAGTCTAGCAGCATTTGGAAGCTTGGTAAGGTGAAATTGGATGAATTTAATCACATGAAGATTAAGTTACTCAGAAAATGGTTTCACAATAGAAGAATCTCATAAATTTATAAATTTAGGGCATGTAGGTTTGGATACTTGGACTGAGTTTCTATGGTTTTCTTATGAAGACTCTGTTTTAAAAAAATTGAGTCATATCCATGGTGATTACATGATGTTGAGAAAAGCCTATCAAATTGTAAAGGATATATATCAACTATTATAGGTCTTTGTGGTGTTGGACTTGTTCTAGTGAAAAAGTCTATTAAGAACAAAGAGGATAAATCCCTAATCAGTGTCAAGGAGATCAGAGAGAATTGTAATTCAATACTATTGTTGACTTGGTAATAAGGTATGTTTATTACAACATCACTTACAAAATATACTTTATAAATAGAGAAGGTGCAACTTTTTCTATAGCTGTAATTACAACACATCAAATGGTGGAAGAAGGAAATAACTTTTATTTATATAAGAATTATTGAGGGCACAATTGTTAGCTAACATTGCTATGACAAATGACAGTGGATATTCTTTATGTTTTGGTTCCATAATTATATTTTTGTTGCTTTATTTATTGAAATCTCTACCAGTGAAAGATAATATCAAATGGAAGTCAGATGTTCCTGTTGGAAAACATATTTATTGGTACTTAATATTTTATGAACCTTGCAAGTATGTGGTGTCCTAACCTAGTACCTGGTAGTGTGAGTGTTTCTAAGGAGAGTTCCTCCTTTGGAAAAATAAAATTGGAAATGGTGGTTTTTGGTTCTCCTCTAGGATTGAAGAAGCTTAAGAAGATTGATGAATAGAAAGAAATAATTGAGGTTGATGATCAAGAGTCATCTAATGATGATAGAGATAAGATATATTGAAAAGAAACTAAAGACAAAGATGTTTTATTGATAGAAATGAAGGAAATATGTGACAGATCATAGAATAGATTATCAACAACTATAAAGAAATGCGAAAATGTGTTGAGGGTGTGGTTAGTGTATACAAGTATTGCCTTCACTATCCTACTACTATGAAGAATTGTACGGAGCTAAGAGTGACTCTATTGATTCTAAACTAAATAACTTTGGAAATAACTATGATATTTTCAACAACAGAGATGGTTCATAGAGAAAAAGGATACAATCTTTGAAGATAAAGTTGATTGATGTTCAGATATAGAGTGAGTATGTGATAAACACTTTCTGGGAGGTCAAGGAGATAGTTGAAGCTAGAAGTCTGGAACATCTTTTTGGTCTCCTTACAGAAGCAGAAAATCATAAGTAGGACCTTATTATTTTGAATACTATAATTAATGCAATTAACTCATTGGCTATAGGCAACAATATGTGTTGTAACATCTAGTTGGAAATACATTCCTAGAAGGACCTTCTTCTAAAACTCAAAGAGAGGTATAAGAAAAATTGTCTAGGTAAGTGAATTTGAGACACTCTTTTTTGGTTACATTGATTTTCAATGGTTTATTTTTGTTTTTATCCTTTGTCCTTGATATCAAAGGGAGAGTAATATAGAGATATGATACGATTAAGAGGAAGAAGTACATGTGTATAGAGGTTAAATATCTAGGGTTGAGAAAAGTAAAGAATGTATAAATGTTTTTCCATCAATGATAAAGGGGGAGATTGTTGAACTTATGTGTTTGGTTTTCATTGATATTAAGCCTGGTGATTTAGATAGATCATATTATATAGAACAGTTAATGTCATTCTTAGTGGTTTAGTGTTTGGTTTTCATAGATCATAGTGTATATCACAGTTGTTGTCAGTCTTGGTGATCCAAACATGACCAAATATAGATATAACATATTAGTATGAATGGAAAGTGTAGACAAGACAGTGGAGGCTAAGTATTGTAGAAGTTTTGCAATGCGACAGTATTTGCAGGTGTGCTTTATGAAAGATCCTTTCTCTAGAAATTAATGATGATGGTGTGAGGAGTTGATTCTCTTGTGTCTAAGTTTTTGGTTTGGATGCAACATATAATGTTGTATTTTTTTTACTCTAGATGCTTATGAAGTACTGATAACAATGATTATACATTTGAGGATTACAATGTTGGAAAAATGTGCCTCAACCTTGAAGTCATAGGTGACAGCTATTTTTAGGTGGTATAAAACTTTAAACTCAATTTTGAAGGCCTTAGGGGCTCTAGAAGAGGTCAAAACTTGTATGCGATAACACATTCATGTCCCAACTATAGAGCACATAGAGAGGTTTCCAAAAGGTGGTTATAATAGAAAATTGGGTACACAATTCAAAAATTATGGCCTCCAAAAGTTGGGCCTCCTAAAATAGGAAATGTAAAAATGTGTCAAACATGTAAATGAGTTGTAAAGGGAAGTCACACATGTTAGTGTGTGTATTGACACATCATTAGTCATATTTTATTAGATATAAGATGGACACCACCTTATTGGGTGGTTTTAACCCATGGTTTTGTAATATCATATGACTATTTCTTGTATTGTATCTCCTATATAGTAGGTGCATGAGATGGAGGTTTTTTTTAAGAGTTTTGTATCTTTACAAATACCTTTGGATCTTTGTTCAGTGATACTCCTAAAAGAATCTTGCTTTGAAAGTATATATTAATCTATATTTGATTGTTGAATAATATATTGGGTTACTTTTGGAGTGTGGGTTTTTCTCCCGAAAGGGTTTTTCCCACGTAAATCTTTGTGTTTTGGTATGAATGTTATTTATCTTTATGATTATTTATGTTAAGTTTATGTAACTATGAAAAATATCTGAGATATTTTGTACATTATTCTCCCCTTAGGGTTAGTGTAGGAAGTTATTCCCCCACTTAACTTCCTTGCAAGTGGTATCAGAGCCTAATCACCTTTGGTTTCAATTGTTGGTTGTTGGGTTTTTTGAACTAATCCATATTTGAGTGGGAGATCATGTAGAAGGTACTTTGTAATCTTGTTCTAGGAATTTCATATGCCTAGTTTTTTAGGGGGAATGAATGAGGAGGAATTTGCTGGAAGAATTTTGAAATGCAAAAGCTGAAGATGGAGGATTTTCTAATAAATTGAGATTTATTAGAGGTTGTTGATGAGGATATCAATAAACCTATAGATCTAGATGAGGCTACCAAATATTTTGTTATGGATTTTAAATCCAAGGGTCTAGTAAGATTATGTCGTGTAGATTCTATTTAATCAATGTCAATGAAGAGTCCTCTGTAAAGAACCTATGGAAGAAGCTTGGTGAAATGTATTAGGCAAAACCTTTAGTAAATAAGATTTTCATGAGAAAGAAGTTGTATTCCTTGAGAATGGAGGGTGGACAAATTATAGACCACCTAGAAGCATTCAATATGTTAATGGCTTAGTTGGAATCTCACAAGATGGACGAGGAAGAGAAATGTCAAATCCTACTTTTTTCTTTCCCTAATTCATGGGATTCACTTGTTATGGCCATTGGAAGTACTTATGTCATGTTGAGGATGGAAGATGTGGAGGGTTATTTTATTTTTGAAGAGATGAGAAGGAAGGTATCCATTAGTGCAAAAGAATCCCTAGTTGCCCATGGATGACCTAAGGAAAAAGGAAATAAGAATGAGAAGCATAACAATTCTAAATATAGAGGGATATCCAAATCTCCTGGAAACTCAAAAGTTATTTGTTAGAACTATGGTAAGCCTGGACATGTCCATAAGGATTACAAAGAAGAGAAGAAAAATAAAAAGAAGAAAATCAATTCTGATTTTGACTTAGAAAAAGAAGATGGTAATGCATTCATTACAGTTTTGGCCAATCATGCATGTGATGATGCGTGGTTGATTGAATTAGGTGCATCTTTTCATATGAGCTCTAATAGAGAATGGTTTTTTGAATATGGAGAATTTGATAGAGCTAAGGTGTACTTGGGTGACAATTCTCATTTAAATATTGTTGGTCATGGTAAAGTTAAAATTAGGTTTCCTGATGGTAGAATAAGAAATATCAATAGTGTGTTGCATCTCTTTGGTATAAGACAACTTTTTTTATCTATGATACAACTGATAAATTTAGGTATACCGGTAGTCTTTTCTAATGTAAAATGCAAAATAGTGAGAGGTGCTATGGTGGCTGCTAGAGGTGTCAGAATTGACACTTTGTAAAAGATAGATCCATACACTGTTGAGTGTAATAGTACTTATATGAAGACAAAATCTATTGATGCTTTGTTGGAAAAGGTGAGGTTTTTACTACAATAGATGGTAATAGATTTTGGGTACCTAAGGGTGATTTTTCTTCTGAATAAAAGTTACCTACAAATAAGACTATGTTATGGCACTAGAGACTTGGCCACATTGGAGAGAATGGTATTGGGAGCATGAAAAAGAAAAACCTTGTTGAAGGTTTGAATGATTGTAATCTTGACTTTGATTTCTTTGATAATTGCATTTATGGAAAACAAAACCATGTTTAGTTTTACTTAGGTTCTCATAAATCTTGTGGCGTGTTGGATCTTATTCACTCTAATGTGTTTGGTCTTTTAGATGTTCCTTCCATTGGCAAATCCACATAGCATGTTTCATTTATTGATTATTATAGCATAAGGACATGGCTATATTTTATAAAGAGAAAACCTGTTGTTTTCAATTTATTTAAAGAATTTAAAGTAATGGTTTAATTGTAAACTACAAGGAAAATAAAAAAATTTAGAACTAATAATGGCAATGAATTTTAATCTAATTATTTTAATATATTTTGTAAAGATTATTGTATCTATAGGAAAAAGACAACTCTCTATTCTCCATGGTATATTAGAGTTGCATAAAGGATGAACAAGACATTTATGCAAAAGGCTAGGAGTATGTGAGTGGTGTTAGCCTTAAACAAAGGTTTTGGGATGAATTTTTGGCCACTGCTTGCTATCTAGTTAACAAGTATCCTACATCTACTCTTGTTTATATAACACATATGGAGGCATGGTTAGTTTTTAATCCTTCATTGAGACATATTAGAGTTTTTGGTTGTGAGGCATATGCATATGTACCAAAGGAGAAGTGAGAAAATTTGGAGAACAAGGTTGTGAAATGTATCGTCACCAGCTATAATCATGGTGTGAAAGGATACAAGCTTTGGGACCCTATTCCATAGAAGGTAATTCATAGTAGAAGTGTTATTTTAGAGAAACTAAACCTTCTTTTCTTACATTGTAGCCTAAACAAACTAAAAAGGAATATGTGATTCAACTACCTTCTATGCCTAAGAAAGTTGAATTGAGACCCCTGGATAGAAAAGAAGTTGAGAGATCATCTAGCTCTAAATCTTCAAAAGAGGAGGAAGAACCTCCAACTCATATTGGTATAAGGTCTAATGCCCCGCCAGGGAACCCAAGAGAAATTAACCTAGAACATGATACTAATTTTACATTAAAAAAATTTCTTAAGAGTTTGTAATCAATAATGAATAACAATGCGGAAGCAATATAACATAAGTCAATACAAACTCATAAATGTAACTTATTTACATATTATAATTCTTAAGGGGTTCCATGACATATAATTACGTATAAGTTAACTAATTTACTGAGTACAATCCAACACATAATCACATGATATATCTCAGATTCATTTTAAAACCCAAATTGAAGTATTTCTAATACTTTACTTAATCATAATGAAAAGAACACAAATCATAAAGTACACTAACATATTTGTTACCACTGAATACTAAGATACATTCATTGCATCAATGTAATTAAAGATACGATCTATAAATTATAATTGATACATCATGGCATACATAATAATGCAACTTCCACTGCACATGTCACAGGGATAAAAAAATATACAATACAAGAACATATAATCTCCTAAATCAATGTCACTAACCGATACATAAAATGGAATACAATACATACATCTCATGATGATAATAAGAAAGTCTCTAAGCAATGAACAAGAAGATAGAAGCAATATCAAGGATCATCCAAGCACAAAGTCACGAGTGTCAGATCTCAATGGTAATAAGAATCATTACCACCCAAGCACATGGAACCTAGAGGTTCACTCCCACCATACTGAGGAGATAACACCAAGCCTCACTCAAGGAAACATCCAAAAATAAGAAAAACTAATGTCAAGTTACACTAGATAAAATGGTAGTAAATGGTTATAAGGTTATCAAGTATAAATGATCAAGACACAAATCAAGTGTAACAAATGCAACAGAGGAACTGAGGACACATATAGGAAAATATCATCACATACATATAACCCTTGGACTTCATCTTGGCAGCCTCTCTAGACCTCGGCGCCCAAGTGACCATATGTGGTATCAACAAACCTCTCATACAAACAAGGCTACTAACTATACCAAAACACACACCACACTAAGTGGAAAACATTATCTCACACATCCTAGTTTGTACTAGCATTGAAGACATGGTGAGGTACACAATTTTCTTATTAATATTTTCTCTCAATAAATTTATCAAGTTATCACTTTTTTAAGTTACCTATAATGTGTGATCTTGGCAGCCACCTGAGGGCCCTAACACTCATTGCAAGCCACTCCCCTTTATGCTTCTAGATAACCCACCCTAATACTCCCAGCAAAAGAAATGAAGAGAAGAAAAAAACAAAACCATAAAAGACTTCTCATAAACCATGAATGTCATCAAAGACAAGTGCTAGAGTATAACAAATAATATCTCATCCTATACAAGGATCCAAGATGTCCATCCCATACTGGACATCTCAATAACTTCAAATACCAAATACACATGGTCTCATAACACAAGATCAATAATCATTAAGAGCATAAATAACATTATTCTCCAAACATGGAGTAAAACATAAATTCACAAAGGTCATCATGCAGAACACACAACCAACATAAAAGTAGAAACAAGGTGACCAAGTTAATTACAACTCAACACAATAATGGTCATCACCTTTTTGTGGTCAAATAACATAATGATTGGGGACTCTGGAGCCACATGAAACCACTCACATATGCACACAAGACAACACATGAACCAATCGTGGTATAAAGAGGTTATGAACTTTCCACAACTTAAACCCCAAAGCATAAAAAGTAAAATCCATAAAGTACTTCAAGTCACAAAAGACAAAATCCACCGAGGGCATCAATCTACCCTAGCTAACCTTATTCAACAAGGCTAAACAAAACAAAACCTCAATCAAAAGAATTCACATCAAAACTCTATTAAAAGTAAATCAAATACTTACAAAATTAACTCTTTATAAATTAAATTATATTATACCATATTCAAATTAGTTTATTAAGTAAAATTACTAAATAACAATATAATTAAATTTTAATAATAAATAATAATATTACCTCTATAAATTAATTTATAAAATTCCATATATGAATTAATTTATTAAATATAATTACTTAAAAAATAAGATAATTAAATACCCTTAAATCAACATACAACAAGAGTTGCGTTACAGCAGGAGTCCAGCCTAATAGGAAAGAAAATCATGATTAAGAAAAAAATTAAAAGACAAATTGACCAGTTGTAAGATAGAGTTACTTGACAAGAGGCATATTTACAACTTAACACCTACAATAAAATAGTTTGTGTAATCAGACAAAATGTTACTAAATTATGTGGCTAGTTTGAAATAGAGTTTAAAATATTACTTTCCACTAATTACTAAATATTTCAATACAAATCTTTGATACTTATTGTTTACAATGCAAATAACTTATTATAATTTGATTTACTTAATCCTATTACTCTATTGTCTTTGAGGTTGAAAGGATCTATTGAAATATTTTTTATCTCAATGGTTGCACTACGGATTTTCTATTTCAAGAATCAGTTGGATACATGAGACAAATTTAATACTCAATTCATGAGTTAAGGATCCAACGTTGCATATTATAATTTCTCAAAAATCAAATTCATGGTTACATGCCTGATTTCTATTTATTTAAAATAATTAAGGCCTAGCCATTCAATGAAGTTTTCTTTCTTTTGACATGTGCACAATTGTGGTAGGTATAGTCTAGACTAGTATGATTGAATCTGTGATAACAAAGATGTCAAAATTAGAATCATTAACTCAAGATGAACAAATTTCATGTTGTCCTTGATATTTAGCTCTTGATGAACAAATTCCTGAAATGGTCGAAGCCTATGAATTCACTTAGCACTCAATATCTAGAGAAAGAGATAAAGATGGGCATTGTATACAAAGGGGAAGAAGAACACACCCTTGCGTAGTCAAAATTTGCTTTGACACATGACAAAACATTACTAGGAAGAGACCTAGGTGTATTAGTCCGTGCGAAAAGAGCTCCACCATCGATGTCATATTTTAGAGGGAAATAAACTTTTATTGCTAGATCTGATACATCATACCCAAAAATATGCATACATTCTTTCAGAGAGAATAAGAAACATAGAGATATGGAGGGGGGGATAGAGATAAAATATAGAGTGAAACATTGAAAGGGAGAACAAGAGAGAGAGACTGGGAAAAAAAGGTAGAAAGAGGGAAAGATAGAAAGATAAAGATGTATGAAGTGATATATGAGAGGTATTTAAGAGGGATTATATATATAAGGAGTTAAAAATATAAATATTTTACAATAATTCAAATTTTAATGGAACAAAATAATTGTAAATTGAACTATTAATGACTTTTGTTTGTCATAGTAATTTTTAGATCTATATTAGATTAAAAATCAAGAAAAAAATAGTCAAAATATAAAAGTGTAAATGTTAAAAATAATAATAATTTAAAATATATAATATTAATAATAAATAATATAATCTAAGTATATCATTAGCTTATTAAATTATTTTTAAATACTTAAATAAGTGATAGATAATAAATGTGATAAAGACAAGTGGGTGCAAGATAAATAATTCAAACTTAAATAGAAGAAAAATAATTATAAATTAAATTATTTATAATAGCTTTTATTTATGATTGTGATAACATAAATAATTAGAATAATTTTAAATTCAAATTTAAATAAAAATAAAAATAGAATAAACAATAATGTGTATCAATAAAAATAATAATTAAAAATTAATAAAATTAATAATAAAATAGAGTTTAATATATAATTTGTTTAATAAGATAATAAATATTTAGATAAAATTGGTTTATTAGATTAAATGTAAAGGAATCATGTATAAAAAGTATAATAAATATTAAAGAATAGTAGCATTATTAGTACTTGTACTAATAAATAAATATTAATCTAAATGTAAAGGAATCATGTATAAAAAGTATAATTAATATTAAAGAATAGTAACATTATTAGTACTTGTACTAGTAAATAAATATTTTTTTCTCCTACTTTTTAATTGATTAGACAATTTTTTTTAATTTTCACAATGAAAAATAATTAAACCCCAACAAAAATAGGAGCAGCCAATAAGAAAAAAGAAATATTTTGCAAAGAATTCAAAATAAAAAATAAGGCACTTCAAACTTTGAAAATCATGTTTAATATTTTGCACAGGCACTATTTTTTAGACAAAGTAATAGCAAAAAATCAATTGAAAACATAAGTCTCAACCTATAGATAGGCTAGACTAATAATTAATAATACTAATTAAAAATATTAATATTAATTATTTAATATTAATAAATATTATTATTAATTATTAATAAATTATAAAATAAATACCTTGTTCCCATAGTAGGAACAAGGTATGGATAAGCTTGATAATATTGTGCAGGAATTGATGTGTCATAATCACCCAATCAACATCATGCCTACCCTATCTCTATTAATGACTCCCAAGGAAAAAAGAATATCTACAAAAGAGGCATAGAGTATGGCAAATGAGTTGCTCATTTCAGTGGCTTCACAAATATTTGATGAAAAAGCAGAGGAGGAGTTATATGGGAATAACTCAAATCATGAGGCATCCCAGGAGGTAGGAAATAGATAGCAAGATAGCACTAGTAAATTTTAGCTTGTTTTTCGATGAGGAATATGTTAGAGCTTTTTCTTGCAGGATCAAACTTGGTAAACAGATACGCTTGATTCTCAGATTTGTGAACTCTCAAGTTTGACAAGAAAGAGTCTAATTGATGAGGATTGGATAAGATCTTCCTTCTGCTTTGAGCTCCACAGGACTCAAGCGGGTATTGCCTCAGATGATTTACTATGTTTCAAGTAAACTTTCAAATGGTGGATTAGGTCTTCACTGTTATGTTACTGTATTTCAAATTACTTTAATAGAAAATCACTCTACAAATAGCTGAAACTATCTTGATACAGAGTATTACAAGGGAAACCACAAAGGTAATAACATATAACACTGGCATAAGGATGTGAGTCCTTCTTCTTTTTCTGAGTTTAACTCAAGGAAGGCTAACCTTTTGATTCTCTCTTCAAGGAATCAGTAATATGAACTATACCACCTAGATACAATCCTATCAAAATATGCATGAACTTAAAAACACAAATGTACCGGTAATTATATTTTGTTCTTGATGATTGAAAGATAATTGCATCACAGAAATCAAACCAGTGCCTATTCCATTGGGTGGATAGTTATTGTATATGAATCCTCAGGAAGAAATCAAAATAAATATAGTAAAATGCCTTGCAGATTACTTGCAGTTTGAATAGAGTGCCTTACAAACTATCATGTCACTCCTATACTATTATCATAAAAATCCTGACAATTATGTTCACTCTCTGAAACTATTCATGAAAATTTAATCCTTTCCTTGAAAGAAACTCACAAATAATTAAACAAGTTGCCTTGCAACTGGTATGTTTTACATGCCTTACAAATAAACAATACAAGAGTATAACATAAAAGTGAAGAGACAACAACAGAATAAGAGAGAAACTGCAATGTATTTGATTAAATTTGAATCCTGTTTCAAAACATACAAAATTTGAAGTTTGGAAGCCTAGACATAGGACTGGGAAATTTGCTTTGCAAAGAATTTCAACATTCATCATCCATCAAAAGAAGCTATAGCTTCTATTTAAAACATCTTGGAATCCCTGAGGATGCAACAAGCTTCAGATGTTTGTAGTCCTAACCCTGAAACAAAGAAAGACAAAAATATCTGAGGACTTCAGGCAGTGGAGAGACAAAAACTTTTGAACTTATTTGATATCTGATCTTCTGCAACCCCTAAAAGATATTCCTGGGAAAACAACCTCCCTCCTTGAGAAAATCAAAACAACAATGAAGGCCTTGGAAGAATAAACAAATCTGATCTCAAATGAAACCAAGGAAAGCTTAGCAAAATGGAAAACCAATTTGCAAGTAATCAGATTTCACAAAAGATATGATTCACTCCCCTATGCCATAAAATTAATCATGTCTGAAATTGAAATATCTTCCTCAAAATATGATCTCGAATTAAAGAAGTCATTACTGCTCTCACCAACTTGATCAAATCTGATTTTAACCACTACTAATGCATTCCTCATCTTCTGTCATTTCCAGAAACATATTATAAGCCTATATTCTGATAAAAAAATGAATCTACAGGCCTTATTTTTGTGAGCACACTATGTCATTTAAATATTCAAAATTATCTCCTAAGTCTAGACTATATATCATTTTAAATTCTTTTTGAATCTTTAAATCTGCCTTTTATGCTTAGACCTCACTAGAATTTTCCAAGTGTCATGATGTGATTGGATGCTCAGACAAACCCTAGCCTTAACCTTTGATTTGGAGACTAGGCGACTGCCTTTGATCTCTGAGTCTCTGAATGATTTTGCTAACCATGGGTTTATCCGGTGAATTGGCGAATAGACCTAGTCTTTTAATCTCCTAACCACGGTTACATCAAATGACCTCATGAAAAGCATTAGTCTCTAAGTCTCCAAATCCTCTGGCAACTAGGATTGGTCATGAAGTCTCCAAGTCTCTGAATGCTTCTTCTGGCGACTTGGCAACTAGGCAATCTCATGGTCTCTAGATTTTTGGCCTCTAACCATCAGCATCTTGCGACTTGATGACTAACCGCCTGCTGGATCTCCAGATGTCAAGCACTTAAACATGAGGATCTAGAGACTGAGTGACCATGTAGTCTCTGAATCACGCAACATTTGGTCCTTAACCGCCAGCATTTGACAACCTGGCGACTAACCGCGTTCTCCAAGTCTCTGGATTTTCACCTAACTATAGGTTTCATCTCGCGACTGCGTGACCAGCTACCACATGTCCTCCTCATCCATGTCACTGTCATCGCTCATCTACAAAATTACCTATCTCTAGGCCCGTTGGCATGCTTCCCGAGGCAGCCTCTAGCACACACGCAAGTAGAACCTCTGGCTCTTTCTTCTAATTTCATATGTGTGGAGTTTCATATAAACACCTCAAATGTCCATTTTGGGATGAATGTGGGACTAATATCGTGAGTGTTTTTTTAAATTTCCTTTCAAAATTTATGCATAGTGCCAAGCCAGCACGCATACCAAGGCAAACCCACAAGGCAAAGCTAGCACATAGCCTCTTTCTTTTCTTTATTTACTTCTATCCTGGGCGGCCTTGTATATAAACTCTTTAAAATACCATTTCGGGGTGCATGTGGGATAAACCCACATGCACACCCTCAGCACTTTTCCCTTCCTTCAGCCTGTACGTGCCCTTCATTTATTCATTCCTCATTGCCAAGCTTCCTCTTTTCAACTTTACGCAAAGCACCTCTTTTGTTTATTGACTGCTTACATTTCATGGCCTTTGATTTTAACGTTGGCCTCTCCATTTGTTTTCTTGGCATTTAATTTGACTCACTGGCTCTACTCACACAAACTGCCAAAAGAGACTGGCAACTCACCCAATTGCACTGGATGTTCCTCATTTTCTTGCGTAAGTGCCTTTTAAATCTGATGCAGGAGCATCCTGGGTGTAAGAGCAATCTTGCATCACCCAAAAATATTTCTATTTTTTTATATTCAATAAGGGCTATTTTGTGCAGAGCTGCTATTTATGAAAAGTTACTATTTTTGGTAATTTTCGTATGTGCTCAGAATGATCTGATTTCTTTCTTGGAGGTTCATTTTGGTCATATAAGCCTGCCAGTAAAGTTTCATTGCCAGATCAAGTGTATATTGGAAGATATTGAAGATTTTCGGTATTGGCAGCAGGGTACAGAAACTTTGAACTCAGTTTTGAAGGTTTTAGAGGCCCCGGATGAGGTCAAAAATTTGGGTGACGGGCGCTTGCGCGGGTCAAGCCTGTAGAGCGCTTCGTGGCGTTTCAAAAATGGGGTTATAATAGCCGATCAGGTCAACTGGTGATGACTTATGGTCTTCGGAAGTTGGGCCACCCGAAATGACGGAAAATAATTTTTTTTCAAAATTTCTGTTTGGGTTTCAAAGGTTATCTTGAGCCGACTATGATGTAATAAAATGTAAAATAAAATAATTCTAAGTTTGGTCGGCCTTATTGGCTAAAATTCTGGAACCTTCCAAGCGGTGGAAAATTGCCTATATAAGGAAGGCTGTATTATTGTCTTAGGCAGTTCAGAATAGTTCTGGGTAGTAGATCTGGGTAATAGCTCGAGGCTTTGTCCTACAGAATATTGTAAGGGAATGCCCATGTGGCTTTGCATATTGTAATTCTGAAAGTTTGTAATTCCACATTTGTGGAGATAATAAGAAGCCAATTTTCTGTTCTTGCATATTGTTGTTGTTTCTCTATTTCTGTTATGTGTTTGTGGTATTAAGGGGAGCACCCTTCATCAGGTGGTATTAGAGCAGGAGTTCTTGAGTGTGTAAACAGATCGCCGACCATGAGGCAGTTTGCACCAGGACCGTGGCTAGGGTTTCAGCACGCATCGCGAAAATGCCTCCACGAAGGGAACGTGGCGAAAGAGCTGGTGTTGTAACACCTGAGGTTAGAGAGCTGCAGAGACAAGTGCGAGCATTGCAAGAAGAGATTCACAGAGGAATGAATCTTAATGTCAGAGATGAAAGCGAGGATGAAGCCGAAGAAGAATATCAAGAAGGAGAAGTCAAAATTGTGAACCAAGAGGAAGAAAGACTTTTTCGGGCCATTTCTAAGATTGGGAAAAGACCTAAGATTGAGGTTCCTACATTTTCTGGAAATCTTAACCCAAAAGAATTGATCGACTGGATCAACGAATGTGAGAAATATTTTGAGTATGAAGATGTTGAGGATCCTGATAGGGTCAAATTTGCGAAAGCCAGACTGAAAGGTCATGCGAAGATATGGTGGCAAGAGATTCAGTTGGAGCGAAATAGAAGGGGAAAGGAGAAAATCATGAGATGGGATCGGATGGTGGATAAATTGAAGTGGCAGTTCATTCCTGTTGATTATGAGCTTGACCTACTGAAGAAAATGTAGAGTTTGAAGCAAGCAGGAAGATCTGTTCAGGAGTATATAGAGGAGTTCTATCGACTTCTCATCAGAACAGGCCACGCAGAAGCTGATAAGGAGAAAGTTGCCCGATACCTTAATGGGTTAAGGCCAAGCATTCAGGAGGAGCTGAATCTGGTTCGAATGAACAGTATTGAAGAGGCATACCAGTTTGCCCTAAAAGTAGAGGAAAAGTTGAACAAGAAGTTTGAGAGCAGACAAAACGGAAGAGGTCACGGTGGACGATCTGGTGGATGGTCATATGGTGGCCGAAATGAGGATCCGAAAAAGAAGGATGAGGCCAGTAGTAGTCAGAATCAGTGAGAAAATAATTCCAATCGCTTCCAGGATCAGAATAATAGAGATCAGAGAGGAAGAGGAAGAGGACAAGGATCTGGAAGAGGTGGCTTCCGTGGAACATGTTTTCACTATGGAGAAGAAGGTCATAGGGCATTTGAATGTCCTCAGCGCCAAGGCAGAACAGACAGGAGAAATGAAGGCCAGGCCAGAGTTGCACATGTAGATGAAAATGCCAGATCATCAAATTCTGAAGATGCTGAAAGAGGAGAAACGTTGATTAACAGAAGAGTCCTGTTGAGTGGTGAGAATGAACCTGAGCAAAGGAGGAGCCTGTTTCGCACCAGGTGCAAGTGTGAAGGTAAATGATGTGATGTGATTATTGATAGTGGAAGCACTGACAATTTGGTGTCAGAAGAGATAGTGACAAAGTTGAAGCTCAAGAGACAGAAACACCCACATCCATATCGGATTGCCTGGGTACAGGATGACCACAAGGTCATGGTCAATGAACAATGCCTGGTGAAGTTCAAGATTGGCGGATACCAAGATGAGGTATTGTGTGATATCATATCTATGGATGCATGTCATATGTTGTTGGGTAGGCCATGGCAGTTTGACAGATGTGCTGTACATGATGGTCGTGTGAATACCTATTCCCTGACAAAGGATGGAGTGCGACATAAGCTAAAACCATTGAAGGAGACTGAAGAAAAGGTATGTGGTAATGCAAGGATAACTTTTGTTGATGGAAGAAATTTCCTAGATGGTATGAGGCATGAGCATGTATGTTTTGCTTTAATTCCAAAAGCTGGTAAAGAGGAAGTAGAAGATGTTCCTGTAAAAGTTGCAGATTTGTTGAATGAGTTTTAGGATATTGTATCGGATAACGTGCCTGATGGATTACCACCAGTCAGGAAGATCAGTCTTCAGATGGACTTGATCCCAGGAGTGAGTTTTCCGAATAAGGCAGCACACAGAATGACACCTGTAGAAAGTGAGGAGTTGAACAGACAAGTACATGAACTGTTACAGAAAGGATTGATCCGTGAGAGTCTGAGTCCCTGTGCTGTACCAGCAGTATTAGCACCAAAGAATAATGGAGAATGGAGGATGTGTACAAATTCTAGGGCAATAAACAAGATCACAATCAAGTACAAGTTTCCATTGCCACGAATGGATGATATTATGGACTGTTTGAGTGGAGCTGTGTATTTCTCAAAGATAGATCTGAAAAGTGGATATCATCAGATTCGGATCAGAGAAGGAGATGAATGGAAGACTGCTTTCAAGACAAAGGAAGGACTGTATGAGTGGTTAGTCATGCCTTTTGGGCTAACCAATGCACCGAGCACTTTCATGCGGCTCATGAACGAGGTTCTGAAAGAATTTTTGGGTAAGTTTGTCATTGTTTACCTAGATGATATTTTGATCTTTAGTAAGACATTGGATGAGCATATGATGCATATTCGTATGGTATTTGAGAAGTTGAGAGAAGAGAAATTGTTGATTAATTTGAAGAAGTGTAGTTTTGTGAAGAAAGAGTTAGTGTATTTGAAATTTTTAATTTCAGCAGAAGGTCTAAAAATGGACCCAGAGAAGGTACAGGCTATCTTTGAATGGCCTACTCCAAGGAGTGCTACTGAGGTAAGATCTTTTCATGGTCTAGCTAGCTTTTACAGAAAGTTTATCAGAAATTTTAGCAGTATTTGTGGACCCTTGACTGAAACAATGAGAGGGGATAGAAAAGAGTTTAAGTGGACTAATGGGGCAGAAAATAGTTTTCAGTTGTTGAAACAAAAAGTTACAAAACAACCCATTTTAGCACTTCCAGATTTTAATAAGGTGTTTCAAGTAGATTGTGATGCTAGTGGTATTGCAATAGGAGCTGTTATGAGCCAAGAAGGTAAACCTGTTGCTTATTTCAGTGAGAAGTTAAATGATGCCAAGAGCAAATATTCTGTTTATGATCAGGAATTTTATGCTATAGTTCAGGCATTAAAGAAGTGGAGACATTATTTACTTCCTAAGGAGTTTGTTTTGTATACTGATCATCAAGCTTTGCAATATTTGAATAGTCAAGGAAAATTGAATCAAAGGCATTTGAAATGGGTTGAGTTTTTGCATAGTTATACATTTGTTTTGAAACATAGGAGTGGAAAGTCTAATAGGGTTGCAGATGCTCTTAGCAGAAGGCAACTATTGCTGACAGAAATGTAGATTGAAGTGGTTGGGTTCAAGGAACTCAAGAATTTATATCCAGAGGATCCTGATTTTGGTGAAGCTTGGAAAGCTTGTGCAGAACCTGTTACTCTAGACAGGACAAAATGGTTGGATTTCATCATCCAGGATGATATGCTATTCAGAGGGAATCAGTTGTGCATTCCACGATGTTCTATGAGGGAGAATCTCATCAAGGAGAAGCATAGTGGAGGATTGGCTGGACATTTTGGTCGTGATAAAACCCTTGGTCTGGTTAGTGAGAATTATTATTGGCCACAGTTGCAGCAAGATGTGAAGAAGTTTGTACAGAGTTGTAGAGTATGTCAGATGGCGAAAGGAGTGAAGCAGAATATAGGGTTGTATCAGCCATTACCCGTACCAGAGAAGCCTTAGGAGGATATCAGCATGGACTTTGTTCTTGGTTTACCGAAGACTCAGCGGGGACATGATTCAATTTTTGTGGTGGTTGACAGATTTTCAAAGATGGCACATTTCATTCCCTGCAAGAAGACTAATGATGTTGTTCATGTAGCAGAATTGTTTTTCAGAGAAGTAGTGAGACTTCATGGTTTGCCAAAGACCATAGTTTCAGATCGGGACACTAAGTTTGTTGGATATTTCTGGCGTACGTTGTTCAGTTCATCACATCATCCACAGACTGATGGACAGACAGAGGTGGTGAATAGGAGTTTGGGAAATTTGCTGAGATGTTTGGTTGGAGATAAGCCAACATGATGGGATTTGATTTTACCACAGGCGGAATTTGCATACAATAATTCTGTCAACAGGAGCACTGGTAAATCACCATTCCAGATTGTATATGGAAGTAGTCCAAGAAATGCATCTGAATTGAGGAAGATAGATAAAGGAGAAATAAGTAGTGCTGAAGCTGAAGATTTTGCAGAACACTTGAAGAACATCCATGAAGAGGTGAGGAAGCATATTACCAAGATGAATGCACAGTATAAGGCTAAGGCAGATGAGAAAAGGAGGTATAAGGAATTTCAGGTTGGTGATGAAGTCATGGTTCATTTGCGGAAGGAGCGGTTTCCAGTTGGTACATATAACAAGCTGAAAATGAAGAAGTTTGGACCATGTAGGATACTGAAGAAACATGATTCAGGAAATGCATATGAGGTAGAATTGCCTACTGAGCTAAATATTTCACCAATTTTTAACATTTCAGATCTGACAGAGTATCATGAAGGAGGTGTTGAAGATGAGATCACAATAGCACAGTGGAGTATTCCAGCAACTAGTTCAGACACTAAGGAGATCGAAGATATACTGGACAGTCGTGTTGGTAGAAGCACAAGGAACATGACATATGAAGAATATCTGGTCAAGTGGAAAGGACGACCTGTTGAAGATTTATCATGGTTGACAAAGGAGGAGGTTAGCCGTCTTGGTTTTCCTCTGCACACCTGAGTCGTGACAGGGTCACTTCTCAAATTACCCTGGGTGTCTGATATAGGAGCATCCTGGGTGTAAGAGCAATCTTGCATCACCCAAAAATATTTCTATTTTTTTATATTCAATAAGGGCTATTTTGTGCAGAGCTGCTATTTATGAAAAGTTACTATTTTTGGTAATTTTTGTATGTGCTCAGAATGATCTGATTTCTTTCTTGGAGGTTCATTTTGGTCATATAAGCCTGCCAGTAAAGTTTCATTGCCAGATCAAGTGTATATTGGAAGATATTGAAGATTTTCGGTATTGGCAGCAGGGTACAGAAACTTTGAACTCAATTTTGAAGGCTTTAGAGGCCCCGGATGAGGTCAAAAATTTTGGTGACGGGTGCTTGCGCGGGTCAAGCCTGTAGAGCGCTTCGTGGCGTTTCAAAAATGGGGTTATAATAGCCGATCGGGTCAACTAGTGATGACTTATGGTCTTCGGAAGTTGGGCCACCCGAAATGGCAGAAAATAATTTTTTTTCAAAATTTCTGTTCAGGTTTCAAAGGTTATCTTGAGCCGACTATGATGTAATAAAATGTAAAATAAAATAATTCTAAGTTTGGTCGGCCTTATTGGCTAAAATTCTGGAACCTTCCAGGCGGTGGAAAATTGCCTATATAAGGAAGGCTGTATTATTGTCTTAGGCAGTTCAGAATAGTTCTGGGTAGTAGATCTGGGTAATAGCTCGAGGCTTTGTCCTACAGAATATTGTAAGGGAATGCCCATGTGGCTTTGCATATTGTAATTCTGAAAGTTTGTAATTCCACATTTGTGGAGATAATAAGAAGCCAATTTTCTGTTCTTGCATATTGTTGTTGTTTCTCTATTTCTGTTATGTGTTTGTGGTATTAAGGGGAGCACCCTTCATCAAAATCTTAACACAATCTCACTGTTCTAGCATAATTTTAGTTTGTAATAATATGTGGCATTTCATGGCACATATCTCGCTGTGCACTCCAGATATCACGTAGCCCCCTTTTGGTTTATTGGTTGCTCAAAACGGTGCCTCCACCTTGTAATCACATTGCATCAATCTTACGCAGCCTCCTTGTTGGATGCATGCACACTACTTTTTTGTTTTTTGAGTGGTATCCCACACTCAAAAATGGCAATACCTCTACCTGCATAGTGACCAAGAGACCTACACACCTCTTCCAAAGCCCACGACCCCTTCCATCTAGTTTGTTAATGTACACTTGCAGGCATACACATGTGTTGCTTGGAAACCACCTCCCATTAAAGTAATGATAGATAAATACATATTCTTGAAGAAAGGATTGCACATAAATGAATAATACACTGGAGGGTAAGATGAAGTAGCTATCAATACATCAATTCCAGCATAATCAACTCATAACATGATATAGGAAAGTAGTTCTGAATGGCATGAAAGCAGATGGCATGTGCTGCTTGCAAGAAGACAAAACATTACACCTCCAAGGAACACAAAAAAGGGCCATTGAATTATTGGTTGCTGCAAATATGAAGCAATCATGCTTGCAAAGTTATATTTCATCTTTTGTAGAACACATTGCTCAATGCGATTAGCATGTAATAACCTCTCTGGTAAGCAATTTGCAAGCACCTCCAGCGGGTGCCAATGAGATAAAGATGAAAGTGATGCTATGGAAGGCAAAGCTGACTTAAATTCTTCCTGTAGTCTTTGGAAGTCTTCCTTATTGGGCAAAGATGGAAAGCATGACATAAACTCCAACTAGAATTTGTAGAAATTATCTTAATTAGGTATATGAGGCAAGGTAGGTAGAGCAGAAAGATCAACAACTTCTCTGGAGCTAATTCCATTGTCCTCATATTTACTTTGCTATCTTCCCTTTTAAACTCATGAATTGCCAACAGCACTACGGAGCCAGCAAAGTTTTAATTAAAAATAATGAAGCAAGCTGGACCCCAAACGGGCCCGGACTAAAAAAAATTTTGAATTCAAAACACTTGGACTTCAAAAACATTATCCATATGACTGATAGTTGCAACCGGATCCAATCCGGATAACCGAAAATGTTTAAAAACTTTAATTTTTAATACTTCTCCAGTCGGCAAACTTGAATAAATTGCCTCCAATCATCCTTTTAAAACGCTACTCAAAACTAATCACTGGAAGCTGAAACTTGGCAAGTACAAACCTTGTAGTACATATAATCATCATATAAAATGGCTTTGCCTAAATACAAACAGGGCAAGAGATTTTAAAAGTTGAAATCACCTATTCAGAATTGTCGGCAAACACAAACTGAAATCACTGCAAACTGCCTCGGAAGGAGATGATTTAAAAATATCAAATGATGAGCTGAGGGTGAGCCACTGAGTCTAGTAGAAGAATCATATGCAAGGAACATAACAAAATAACCCTTAACTGGATACAACCATCTGCCAAAAAGCTACAAATTTTGGAAAATGGCTACTTTGCAAAGTCTTCCTATCCACACTTTTCATTAGCATAAAGCACTTTTTGTCTAATCTAGCAAACCTATCAGATAGAAACCTCATGGATTGAAACCCTAGATAAATGATCACTATGACACATAGGAAACAAGGCTATAATCAAATTTCCCAGATGATCAATTGGCTATCATTGATTGATCTTCAAAGTCAAGAATCCAGAACATCCTAAACTGAAAGATAGTAAAAATGCATAAACTGGGCTTGGACTTGATCGAGCAAAGTAATCAATTGGATTGTCATGGTCTGAAACTTATCAAGGGAAGTCACTTCCATGTCTAAATTATGAAACAACCTTCAATTCCTCCTTCCCACTGACTAGACATAACTTGCACGACCTCAAAGTAGGCTACCTCAAAACTGTATTCCCACATTCAGGAAAACTGAATAAAATGCAAACAGAAGAGGGCCTGGTAAACTGATCAAATGGATTGGCAGAGACTTGGAATCATTAGGCAAGATCACTTCCAGTTCTCTAGTATGGAACATATCTCAATTATGCTTGATCTAGAACAGGATGCAAACTAGGGAAGCCTCAAAGTAGGCCACTCAGAAAACTGAATAATGCAGACACAGAGAAACTTAACAATTTACAAACGGAATGGCACTGGCAAAGTGATTAAAACGGACACACCCGGGAAGCTAAAAGTTGGCATGAAAACTCTCTCTCATACCTATAAAATGATGCAACAACCCGCATGCAATGACCAATCACAGGGCAATAAATGCACTTTATCAAAGTGGGCTACTCAGTGAAAATCAAGAAACACACATTATGAAGATTTTTGGGAACACCCTTAAATGACCACTTCAAAAAACATGCCGGAACTGAAAATTAAAAGTTCAAAATCACTACATATGTCAAATGAAATGCAATGAACACCCTATCTCAATGGTGCATCATGAAGAACAACAGGACCCTATTTTCAATGCACTCAAACTAGGCACCCTTAATGATTTTTCAAAGGCATAATTCTGACACTTAGACAATTTTGAACATGGACTCAAAAATATAGACTGAATTTTTGAGCTCCAACAAATTAGTCAATTTTTAGATGCAAATCGATCGACCAAACGACCATAACTGTTGTCGAAGTTTTTTCGTTGAATATATGACACATAAAATCATCGTCGAATATGCGACCTCTATAGAGGTCGCAATTTTCGATGGATCTGTTGTCAAAATAATCACTTCAACCTGGAAGAATTATTGGGCATACCTTTCATCTATTCGACCAATGTTGGTCAAAATTTTGAGGACTTATGGTCAGAATAGTCGTTGAGTGTATAGTATTCCCATCAAAATGACAAAATAATGTTGGTCGAAATTGCGACGAGGGGTGGTCAGAATAGTCGTCGGATATATAGCATTCTCGTCGAAAGTATATTCTTTGACCGTCGAAAAAGCGACAGCAAATATATATATATATATATATATATATATATATATATATCTATATATATATATATATATATATATATATATACATATATATATATATATATATATATATATATGTGTGTGTATATATATATATATAGTGTATATATTATATA